>LPNX011159629.1:62499-118266 GCA_001517045.1 Pseudotsuga menziesii | reverse complement strand
ATATGCTGCTATGATTGGAGATTAGCATCTTGCTTTTGATCAGATAAATTTTTAATAATTGGCAAATACTGATTCACCCCCCCTCTCAGTATTTCAACAATTGGAATCAGAGCGGGTTCCTTCAAGAACAGTCTAATCACTGGAAGGAAATAATGGGTAAGTTTGCCAAGCACAGTAAAAATGGAATACCCATGTTTGATGGGACCGGCTATACCTTTTGGAGTATACGAATGAAATCTTTTCTGCTAGCTCAAGGAGTACAAGTATGGCAAATAGTTGAAAACGGATATAAAGTACCAACACCCCCACCAACAGATCCAGCTGACTTAGTTCGTTATGATATGAATTCAAGAGCCACGAACCATATTCAAAGTGCACTGGATGAATCGGTCTTTGTCAAGGTCATGCATTGTACCTCTGCTAAGGAAATGTGGGACAAACTCAAGACCATCTACGAAGGTGACAAAAAGGTCAAAGAAGCTAAACTTCAAACCTACAGAGGACAATTTGAACATCTAAAGATGACGGATGACGAAAACATTGATGAACTGGTGTATACAGCAGTATCATAACTCCCTCAACATTTCACGAAATCTATATTATGACCACAATTATGAAATGACACAATCATCTGTCGTCTACTTCAATTGGTTTGACTAAAATCTGGTCACTCTGTCTAAAGATATCTTTGCAATCTGTGTGGTTGTCACCGAAAAATCCTCAAAATAGCTGATTTTAAATCAACGATAACTTCACTTCCTCGACCCGATTTGGACAATTATTTTAAATGGGTTGTCTCAATGAAAGTAACTTAAATATGCGACTGGTTTCTTCAAGTTCTGCACAAGGTTTCAAAAATACATCTGAATTCCATCGTCCTCTTTTTTGTTGGACACAATGGCCACACTGAGAGGGGGGGGTGAATCAATGTGTGAGCAGTTTAACAACTTTTTATCTTCTTTTAATCATTCAAAGTACATCAATCATTATGTCATGAATTACATAATTAAATCCATTAACTAAATCAACCATACAATCATCACATCAAGAGACACAAGAATATTTGGAGATTTGATCTTTATTTATTGTACATGGAAGACAACAATCTTCGCGATTACAATCAGCACCAACTGTTAGAAAGAGCCCAACTCTAAAACAGGAACCAGCCTAGTTTTCTTAACTCCAACTAAGAAGGGTTTGAGGAGTCCAATCCTCAAGTGCAAGTCATGTTGAAATACTGAGAGGGGGGTGAATCAGTATTTGTACAATTTAAAACTTTAATCAAAAGCAGGTTGCTGATCACCAATCACAGCACAACATCAATATGTATAAAGACAGCAAGATGCACAGTACACAACAGTTTTTAACGTGGAAACCCAAGTTCTGGGGGTAAAACCACGGAAGCCTTTTTAATAATAGTTGTCCAGAAATAACTGGATGAAAGGAACAACTCCCTTATTATATAGACTTCAAATTTTCCAGCTTCAACTGGTAGGAGGCTACGACCCCCTGATTTACAGGCTACGACCTGAAGGAAGCTGCCACTCCCTAGTCTTCTGGCTTCCACCGAAAGGAGGCTACGACCTCCTTTCTTTGCCCCGTCTTGCCACCCTGATAAGAAGAAGATAGTCGAACCTGTGGACCTATCATACACCAAACTCTGCTGCTGACATTCTCTGCACTCTAGTCACTGTCAAATCATCTTTCTGGCCATGTCATCACTGTCATATCAAACATAAAAGTTGTTGATCAAGCTGCTCATCAACACTGCTGGTTACTTGCTTGTCCCTTCAATAGATCTGTGCTATGTGTAAAACTTCCTGCTCCTAATAACCTCTGTTCACTATTTACTGCCAAGTCAGCCTTATCACTGACACACACACTGCCAAGTAAGCCTTATCACTGACATACTCTATACCACACTGCACAACCTGTAGATCTGTCACGTACCAATCTCTGAATCTGCTTCTGCACACCGCTCACTGCCAAATCATCCCTGTATACCAACAAGTCTTTTTACTGCCATAACCTGTTCATGTACAACCTTGTACACCTCACCATACACGATAAGTAATTCTTCTCTACTTGACTAAATCATAAGACATGCATCATTAAGCATCAACGTCAAGTATACATCATAGTGCATAGAAATATGCCATCACGTCATGGCAAGCATCATGCCATCAATATCATCAAATCAGAGGGAATAGCATACATATCATCATACCACTGTATTCATTTAATACTGTTCACACAACACAATCATCATCTCAACATACCTTGGACAGTACTGTACTTATCACTGAGAATGTGTAAGCATCATCAAGCATATCTCAGGAAACATATCACTCCATATCATTGTATATTCAACACTATCAAATCATGTCACTGTGAGCATTTTATCACTTGTCAAGTTCACCACAGTTCAGCATTAACACAGACTTCATCACAAAAGGTTCTAGGCTTTCAGCTTCATAGTCAATCCCAAACAATAACTGTTGACTCTTTCAAATTCGGACTGCTGCAAATTTGGACTAAGGATGACTTGATCTCATGAATTATAAACTTGCACCTTTCATACATACCACTGTTCATGTAAGTATAGTAACATACCTTTGCTGTAGCTTATGACTGTGTATATATATTGTAGAAGACATTCAGTCAAACCTTACTGCTGGAACAATTTCAGAACTGGCAGTATGCTTGTGGAAAATTCAGGTAGACTTCAATTCGGGTCTGTCATGCCTTCAAACTTTTAATGCCTAGCTTCCAAAACATGAAAGTATCACTGCTGGAATCTTCTCAGGGCTCGGACTGTCAGTAGTTAGGAAAATTCGGACTGTTTGAATGCTATCAACAGGGATGCCTGATCATCTCAACTTCGGACCCTTTCAATATCAACATAAATTTTCAACTTACTGTGTAAGTTAGTGTGCAATACTTCATAAACAAGGTAAGAAGTCTACGGTCTGCAAAAACATACAGTGGTGAACTAGGTCTGCAAAACTTGAAATGTGGAAACCCCAAGCAAACCCAAAATTGGGCTGCCAATAAACACAAAAATTGCCCACCGAAATTGCCTAGAGCAGCTGCCTCGAATTCTCCTTGGTAAAAGAAAAAACAAAAAAAACAAAACTTGTCTTCTTCAGGCACCCAAAAAAAAATCTCAGTCTGCTCCTTCGAATTCACTTGCCTCAGCCCACGAGCTTTCTCCTCAGTCACGAGTTTTCCACTCTCTCATTCGTTGGTTATCTTTTTTGTTAAGTAACCAAGGGTAAGGTATTTATACACGTTGAGGGAAAGTAAGAGGCCGACTTCTATGACAAGTCACGTTCTTTTATTTATTTAAAAATGTTTTAATGTTTCAACCACCAACTGGGGCCGACTTCTAGGTAAGAGAAAAGAGGTTTTAATAAATTAAAAAAATGTTATCCCGTGTCACTTAAAAAGGACCCGACTTTTAAATATGGAATTGTTTAATCATGTTTTTAATGGTTCAACGTTGGAGAGGGGATGTAGTCAAATTTTAATTAATATTTTAATAAATTAAGAACCATCTTTTATTAAGGAGTTTTAATATTTTATTACTTTAAGTTGTTTGTTAAATTTAAATTGTTTTAAACACTTTTAATGTAATTATTAAAACATGTTTTAATTATTCAAATATCTTAAGTTAGTGTTCTTAGTATTTTTAGGGTTATGGGTTTAATGAATCTTGTGGGTTTTAAAGGGGCCGGTGTAAAGGTACAAAGGTATCATTATGTAATGATAGGGTAGATGTAGGCTAGGGGACCAAAGGTAGTGGTTTTAAGGACTTCAGTTAAATTACCACAACTTCATAAACAAGACCAACAAGCATTGGGAGTGCCTGGGCTTCTCTTAGGGAACCATGACCTCTAACAAACGCAAATCACCACTGAAAGGGTCATTTGGGCTCTTACAACTTTTTCAACCCACAAGGACACAATCTAAGATAACTTAGGGTTACTAGAACACTCTATAGGGATTTTGAGGGCTTTTGCCATTGTCCCAAGGGCTCCAAGGGCTTCAAACTTGGGCTTGGACAAAGTCAAAACGTCTCCTTTGACGCTTACACTTACTCAACCCTCAAAGGCTCCTCAAGGGGCACCAAGACACACTAACACACACCTGTTGGCATCAATGACAATTTAGTCAACAATCTCCCCCTTTGTCATTGATGACAACTCCAAAGCTCCCCCTTCGAATGAGCTTCCTTTGACCACACAACTCCCCCTTAGATCATACTTACCTTGTTCAGCTTTTTCTCCCCCTTTGGCATCAATGGCAAAGGGTACTTCTGCCATGCTCCCCCTGTCATATTGTAGTGTTGTTGAAGATATATGAAATCAATTAGGAGATAGTATGACTCCCAATTTTTCTCTGAGGTACTCAAAAGTCTCCTTTGGGAGAGGCTTAATGAAAACATCTGCAACCTGTTCTTTTGTCCCGATATATTCCAACTTGATATTCTTTTCAGTGACCTGTTCCCAAAGAAAGTGAAACTTGATTGGAATGTGCTTGGTTTTGGAATGCATAACTAGATTTTTGGAGATACTGATGGCACTCGTATTGTCACATAGAATAGGAATCGGTTCATTACATGTCACATGTATGTCTTGCAGGGTTTGCTTCATCCAAAGAATCTGAGTACAAGAAGTTGCTGCTGCTATATATTCTGCTTCTGCGGTTGATAAGGACACTGAAGATTGCTTCTTGCTAGACCAAGATACCAGACAACCACCTAAAAAGAAGGCCGTTCCACTCGTGCTTTTTCTATCGTCAACACATCCTGCCCAATCTGCGTCTGAATATGCTATCAATGTCAGATCATTCCCTTTTGGATACCAAAGTCCAAAATCCAAAGTTCCTTTGAGATACCTGAAGATCCTTTTAACTGCTATAATATGATTTTCTTTTGGGGCAGCTTGAAATCTTGCAACTTGTCCAACGGCTTGCATCACATCTAGTCTGGAGGCAGTTACATATAGTAGACTACCAATCATTGACCTATAGAGCCTTTGATCAACTTCCTTAGATTCAGCATCTTTGCTTAGCTTACAACCGGTGATCATAGGGGTACTCACAGGTTTACAGTCTTCCATCTGGAATTTCTTCAACATCTCCTTAATGTATTTTGTCTGGGTAATAAAAATGCTTTCTGTTCTTTGAGATATCTGGAGTCCCAAGAAGAAGGTCAATTCACCGAGTAATGACATTTCAAACTCTTTTTGCATGTCTTTAGCAAATTGTTGACTCAGTGAATCATCATCTCTTCCAAATATGATATCATCAACATAGACTTCAATGATGAGTATGCTGTCATTGTCTTGTTTGATGTACAAATTGCTATCTGCACTTCCCCTCTTAAACTTTTGTTGTAGTAAGTACCTGTCCAATCTGGAGTACCAAGCTCTTCGAGCTTGTTTTAGTCCGTATAGGGCCCTTTTTAGTCTGCATACATAGTCCTCGTTTTCTGAAAGTTGAAATCCTTCTGGTTGTTTGATATAGACTTCTTCTTCCAATTTCCCATTTAGAAAGGCTGATTTTACGTCCATCTGATACACTTTGATGTCTTTGGAGCAAGCGTAGGCTAATATCATTCTGATAGCTTCCATTCTGGCAACTGGTGCATATCTTTCTTCAAAGTTTATTCCTTCGATCTGAGCATAACCCTTACACACCAATCGAGCCTTATTTCTGATTACCTGTCCATCTTCATTCATTTTGTTTCTGAAAACCCATTTTGTGCCAATAACATTTTTGTTATGTGGTCTCGGAACAAGTTCCCAAGTTTCATTCTTCTTGATTTGATCTAGTTCTTCTTCCATAGCTTTAACCCATTGTTCATCTTTATTGGCCTCTGCAAAAGTTCCAAGTTCAGTTGTAGACAAAAGAGAAAAGTGTACCTACTCATTTCTTCCGGATTGTCTTCTTCTGGTTCCTATTCCGGCATCCTTATCACCAATAATCCGATTTGATGGATGATTCTTCTGGTACCAATTCTTAGGTGATGGATGATCTTTTTGTTCTTCTTGTTCGACAGTTGGTTGATTCAGTTCTTCATCTTCCGTGAGTTGCTCTTCATCCTCATCGGGTTGTTCTTCCATTTTAATTTTCTTAGAACCTTTCTCTTCTTCATCGTCTGATTCTTCTGAGTCTTCTCTGGATGATGTTAGTATTCCTTCAACTATCTTCACGTTAATGCTTTCAATCACTTTGTCTAATCTCAGATTGTAGCATTTGTAAGCTTTCCTCTTGGATGAATATCCAACAAATATGCCCTCATCTACTCGAGAGTCAAATTTTCCAATCTTCTTATCATCTCTTTTGATGTAACACTTACTTCCAAAGATTCTGAAGTGTTGTACACTTGCTGCTCTTCTGGTCCATAGCTCATAGGGAGTTTTATCATTTTTGTTTCTGAGTAATCCTCTGTTTAAGATGTGTACTGCTGTATGAACTGCGTGTCCCCAAAACTTGTCATTTAACTTGGATTCATTCAACATGGTTCGAGCCATCTCCATTACTGATCTATTCTTTCTTTCAGCAACTCCATTTTGCCGAGGTGTTCTGGCTACTGAAAATTGTCTCTTTATTCCATGCTCTTCACAGTACTTGTTGAATTCATCAGAAGTGAATTCTCCACCGTTGTCAAATCTAAGACACTTGATTCGTGACCCTATTTCATTCTCGACCAATTCCTTGAACGTTTTGAAACATCCAAATGCTTCTGATTTCCTGTTGAGAAGACATACCCATGTCATCCTGGTATAGTCATCAATAAGTAGCATGAAGTATTTTTCACCATTCAACCCTTTGCTTTTGGTTGGTCCACATAGGTCAGTGTGAACAAGCTCCAAAGGTTTTGTAGAAGAATGCTCTTTTGTCTTAAAATGCACTCTTGTTTGTTTTCCAAGTTGACACTGTTCACATACAGAGTTAGCAGGTTTTGTGACTTCTGGCATATTTCGAACTGCTTGGTTTTTGTAGATTTTGACCAAATTGTCAAAATGTATATGCCCCATTCTTTTGTGCCAAAGCCAGCTTTCATCTTCTTTTCCCAAGTGATATTTTTCAAACTCAATCTCATCTAACACATATATGTTGTTTGGAGTCCTAGTGGCTGTGGCTACTAACTTCCTTGATCCTTGCTTTCTTATTTTACATCCTTTTGAGTTGAAGATGAGTTCATGACCTTGATCACACATCTGACTGACGCTTAGCAAATTATGTTTCATGTTATCTACAAGCAAGACATTTTCAGCCAAGGAATTTTTACTTCCGAGCTTTACTATGCCCTTTCCCAATACTCTTGCGGAATTGTTATTTCCAAATGATACAGATCCTTTATCTTTTTCAATATTGACGAAAGCATCTTTGTCACCTGTCATATGCTTGGAGCAACCACTATCAACATACCATTTTCCAGAGCCGTGATTCTGAGCTTGAGGAGCAATACCACATTCATAGTTGTTGTTATTGTGTTTAATCCACACCTTGTTGGGCAAGTCCTCATTTTTTACTGTTGGTATCCTTGTTCTGCAATTTCTGGCTATATGACCAAAGTTGTTACACTTGTAACATTCTATTTCTGATCTCAAGGGATCAAATCGGTTGTTGTACTATGGTCGTCTAAGGCTTGCAAGGTTATTCCTTGTCTCAAAGTTTCTTCTTTGAAAACAGTTTACAGCTTTGTGTCCAAATCTTCCACATGTAAAGCAATGCCCATCTTCCATACCTGGGAATATATGGAGGAGGTGCTTTTCTGTGATCTGATCTTTCTGCTGGCCCTTTTTCTAATACAGGTTGTTCTGGCTGACGTTCGATCTCTTCTTCATTCTTGGAGTCCTTGACAACTTCTGCATACCTTCTTGGCTTCTTTTCATTATCTGTCAACATTGAGCTTGAGGCTTCATTTGTATTCTGCTTGTATCCTATACCGGTCTTGTCGAAGAATGACTTTTGATTGTTGATGATTTGTTCTAGAACCTTGGAACTGTTGTCATAACCCTTTGCGATATCTTTCATCTGCAGCTTGTTCTTCAAAGATACTATCTCAGCCTCACAGTTCTCGTTTTCTCTTATATTTGTCATTAGTTGTTCAGTGAGAGAGTCTTCAACTCGTTTGACTTCTTCTAGTTTGGTCTTCAAGTCAACAATGGTTTGTTCAAATCGTTGTTCCTCTTCCTTAAGCAATCTATTTTCTTCTCTGACTTTCTTCAGCTCTTTCAAGGCGCTTACAAGTTCAGCCTCAAGATCTACCTCTCCTTCATCTTCGGATTCTTCTTTAGTATTAAGATCCTTATCCGAGCTTATTGCCATAAAGAGTACCTTGTCTGGTTCATCGTCATCATCAGAATCACTGTCACTATCGGAGTCACCACTGGATGAGTTATTGTCTCTTTTTGTGTAGAGACTTTTCTTCTTTGCAAACTTTCTTCTGTTCTTATTCTTGTAATTATTGTACTTCTTGTAGGGTTTAAAACTATCATCCTCTTCACCGTCTGAGTTCTTTGCATATGGACATTTAGAAGCAAAATGACCTATCTTTCCGCATGAAAAACATTTAAGAGGTAACTTACCTTTGTATTTTCCAGTGCCTTTCTTTAATTTCCAAACAAAGTTGGCTATTTCTTCATCATCAGATTCATCACTTGTCGGTTTGTCTTTCATTGATTTGTTCTTCCCAGCTTGTTTGGAGGAGACCTTGAACGCTGCTTCCTTTCTTGACGTATCTTCATCTTCAATTCTCATTTCGTAAGCTACTAAAGTTCCATGCAGCTGATCAACTGTCATAGTATCTAGATCTGTTCTTTCTTCTAAAGCAGAGATCTTGGGGTTGAACCTTTTGGGAAGAGTTCTTAGAATTTTCCGAACAACTATAGTCTCCTCAACCTCTTCTCCTAATCCTCTGATGGTATTCACAAGCTGATCAACCCGAAGAATATAGGCTGCTATGTCTTCATCTTCATTCATTCTTAGCTGTTCAAATTGTCCCCTGTAAGTTTGAAGTTTGGCTTCTTTGACTTTGTGGTCTCCTTCATATGTGGTTTGGAGTTTGTCCCACATTTCCTTTGCAGAGGGACAGTTCATCACTTTGTTGAATACAGATTCGTCTATAGCACTGAGAAGATGATTTCTGGCCTTTCAGTGGTTGTTGTATTGAGCTAGCTCACCTGCATCAGTTGGCACGGTCCTTGGTACTTTGTACCCATTCTCGATACTCTGCCATATTTCGATTCCTTGAGCTTCTATGAAGGCTCTCATTCTTATACTCCAGAATGCATAGTTGCTTCCATCAAACAAGGGTGTTCCAGATTTGCTTTGTTTAGCAAATTTCCCCATGATTACCTTCCAGCGGTTAGTCTGTTCTGAAGGAACCTGCGCTGATACCAATTGTTGAAATACTCAGAGGGGGGTGAATCAGTATTTGTACAATTTAAAACTTTAATCAAAAGCAGGTTGCTGATCACCAATCACAGCACAACATCAATATGTATAAAGACAGCAAGATGCACAGTACACAACAGTTTTTAACGTGGAAACCCAAGCTCTGGGGGTAAAACCACGGAAGCCTTTTTAATAACAGTTGTCCAGAAATAACTAGATGAAAGGAACAACTTCCTTATTATATAGACTTCAATTTTTCCAGCTTCAACTGGTAGGAGGCTACGACCTGAAGGAAGCTGCCACTCCCTAGTTTTCTGGCTTCCACCGAAAGGAGGCTACGACCTCCTTTTCTTGCCCCGTCTTTCCACCCTGATAAGAAGAAGATAGTCAAACCTGTGGACCTGTCATACACCAAACTCTGCTGCTAATATTCTCTGCACTCTAGTCACTGTCAAATCATCTTTCTGGCCATGTCATCACTGTCATATCAAACATAAAAGTTGCTAATCAAGCTGCTCATCAACACTGCTGGTTACTTGCTTGTCCCTTCAATAGATCTGTGCTATGTGTAGAACTTCCTGCTGCTAATAACCTCTGTTCACTGTTTACTGCCAAGTCAGCCTTATCACTGACACACACACTGCCAAGTCAGCCTTATCACTGACACACTCTGTACCACACTGCACAACCTGTAGATCTGTCACGTACCAATCTCTGAATCTGCTTCTGCACACCGCTCACTGCCAAATCATCCCTGTATACCAACAAGTCTTTTTACTGCCATAACCTGCTCATGTACAACCTTGTACACCTCACCATACACGATAAGTAATTCTTCTCTACTTTGACTGAATCATAAGACATGCATCATTAAGCATCAACATCAAGTATACATCATAGTGCATAGAAATATGCCATCACGTCATGGCAAGCATCATGCCATCAATATCATCAAATCAGAGCGAATAGCATACATATCATCATACCACTGTATTCATTTAATACTGTTCACACAACACAATCATCATGTCAACATACCTTGGACAGTACTGTACGTATCACTGAGAATGTGTAAGCATCATCAAGCATATCTCAGGAAACATATCACTCCATATCATTGTATATTCAACACTATCAAATCATGTCACTGTGAGCATTTTATCACTTGTCAAGTTCACCACAGTTCAGCATTAACACAGACTTCATCACAAAAGGTTCTAGGCTTTCAGCTTCATAGTCAATCCCAAACAATAACTGTTGACTCTTTCAAATTCAGACTGCTACAAATTTGGACTAAGGATGACTTGATCTCATGAATTATAAACTTGCACCTTTCATACATACCACTATTCATGTAAGTATAGTAACATACCTTTGTTGTAGCTTATGACTGTGTATATATATTGTAGAAGACATTCAGTCAAACCTTACTGCTAGAACAATTTCAGAACTAACAGTATGCTTGTAGAAAATTCAGGTAGACTTCAATTCGGGTCTGTCATGCCTTCAGACTTTTAATGCCTAGCTTCCAAAACATGAAAGTATGACTGCTGGAATCTTCTCAGGGCTCGGAATGTCAGTAGTTAGGAAAATTCGGACTGTTTGAATGCTATCAACAGGGATGCCTGATCATCTCAACTTCGGACCCTTTCAATATCAACATAAATTTTCAACTTACTATGTAAGTTACTGTGCAATACTTCATAAACAAGGTAAGAAGTCTATGGTCTACAAAAACATACAGTGGTGAACTAGGTCTGCAAAACTTGAATTGTGTAAACCCCAAGCAAACCCAAAATTGGGCTGCCAATAAACACAAAAATTGCCCACCGAAATTGCCTAGAGCAACTGCCTCGAATTCTCCTTGGTAAAAGAAAAACAAAATTTGTCTTCTTCAAGCACCCAAAAAAAAATCTCAGTCTACTACTTCGAATTCACTTGCCTCAGCCCACGAGCTTTCTCCTCAATCACGAGTTTTCCACTCTCTCATTGGTTGGTTATCTTTTTTGTTAAGTAACCAAGGGTAAGGTATTTATACACGTTGAGGGAAAGTAAGAGGCCGACTTCTATGACAAGTCACGTTCTTTTATTTATTTAAAAATGTTTTAATGTTTCAACCACCAACTGGGGCCGACTTCTAGGTAAGAGAAAAGAGGTTTTAATAAATTAAAAAAATGTTATCCCGTGTCACTTAAAAAGGACTCGACTTTTAAATATGGAATTGTTTAATCATGTTTTTAATGGTTCAACGTTGGAGAGGGGATGTAGTCAAATTTTAATTAATATTTTAATAAATTAAGAACCATCTTTTATTAAGGAGTTTTAATATTCTATTACTTGAAGTGGTTTGTTAAATTTAAATTGTTTTAAACACTTTTAATGTAATTATTAAAACATGTTTTAATTATTCAAATATCTTAAGTTAGTGGTCTTAGTATTTTTAGGGTTATGGGTTTAATGAATCTTGTGGGTTTTAAAGGGGTTGGTGTAAAGGTAAAAAGGTATCATTATGTAATGATAGGGTAGATGTAGGCTAGGGGACCAAAGGTAGTGGTTTTAAGGACTTCAATTAAATTACCACAACTTCATAAACAAGACCAACAAGCATTGGGAGTGCCTGGGCTTCTCTTAGGGAACCATGACCTCTAACAAACGCAAATGACCACTGAAAGGGTCATTTGGGCTCTTACAACTTTTTCAACCCACCAAGGACACAATCTAAGACAACTTAGGGTTACTAGAACACTCTACAGGGCTTTTGAGGGCTTTTGCCATTGTCCCAAGGGCTCCAAGGGCTTCAGACTTGGGCTTGGACAAAGTCAAAAGGTCTCCTTTGACGCTTACACTTACTCAACCCTCAAAGGCTCCTCAAGGGGCACCAAGACACACTAACACACACCTGTTGGCATCAATGACAATTTAGTCAACAAGTCACAACTTGCAAGCTTGATGCCAGTCACTGATTGTCATCAATCGGCTGCTCAACTGTCTCTTCTCATGCTCATCTTCTCATCATCCTTGCTGCTCATCATCAATGCTTCTCATCGTCTCTGCTCAATCTGCTCATCAATCTCTAGTCAATCTGCTCATCGCTGCTTCTGATCACTACTGCTGGTCACAGGTCTGCTCATCAACACTGCTGGTCACTGTCAAGTCATCATACAGCTCCTATCAGTGATCATCAATCTCTGCTCTTTATCAACACTGCTGCTGCCATCAACTTGTCATCTCACAATCATGTCTTATGTTGCAGGTGTCTATCATCTTGCCACTTCATCAAATACTCTAGTTGTTGCTGTCAGGGTTAACATACAGCTGCTATAAAGATCTTCCCAGGTAACTATAACACACTGTCATCATAACTTCATACCATCAACGTCATAGGGTTTATATCATTATGGTCAAGCATCAATTTTGCAAACTATAGTAGACTGTTGTCACTACATCATTACTATGTCACTGTGGGTATGTAGGTTATATCATCATCATATAGAAGTTAGGGTTTGCATCATCACAATGTCAACACATCATCATCAAGGAAACCTCATCATATTGTTGCACAGACTTTGTTCATCACATCACTTTTGCATACAATAATAAGTATGTTGTTCATCAACATACCAGTGTAAGAGCATCAAAACATACTTTATCAATATAATGTCATCTTGTCATTGTTTGCTCTGTATACTTGTCTTTGTCATAATCATCACACACCATTGTCCACTCAGTCATACAAAGGTCTCATCTGTCAATCATGTATATGTCTGCTGATGTACAAGTGAACAGTTTGCAATGGCTGGTAAAGACTTCAAACCAAAACCAACTCTGTGGGTCTGCACATACATCCGGGACTGTTTATAACTTTATGTGCATCAATACAGCATGCATCATGATCAACAGCTTCCAAAACTCTGACCACCATGAAGACTATCACAAGAACTTGTTCCTCTAGGGCAGCAAAACCTTAGTCAGTTTACTTCACCTTTCATGGATCAAAAATCCCAAGTGTTTGTGTTCTGCTGCTCCTTGGTGCAGCCTCAGTCATCCACGAGTTTCCTTAGGGTATCAAGATGATGGTAGAACTTGGAATAACCATTAGCCCAAGAAGGAATATTATTCTGCTGTAAAGAATAATACTCAAGATGCTGGTGTCAGTGCAGGCTGAGGTGAACTGTACGTGCCCTAACTGGGCTGTCAAAACATGAGGTCTGTAAACTCCGCAAAAGAGAGGTCTGCTGTAAACTTCAGGTCTTTTTATCACTATTTGACTTGGTAAAAGATACAAACAGTGCTGCTGCAAATCCAGGTCTGTTAGTCCCTCATCTGAGCTTCATAACTCCAAAAAAAAATACAAAAAGATATCCTTTAAACCATTGAAAAAAAATTGGGTCAACAGTCCATCATTGTATTGTTGCTGCTGTTTGAACATTTCTAAACCAGCGAGATGCCTCAGTCTCAGCGAGTTCTCTTCTCCATATCACATTCTTTGGTTACTGTAAAACCTTGTCAAGACAAAACAAAGACAAATTTGCTGCTGCAAAAAATCATTTACTGCTCCATCACTGTACACTCAGCCAACAGTCCACACTTCTTCACATTTGTTGGATGTCTGTTGGAAGAGTTTATCCTTGGACTTTTGCTGCTAATGCTGCCACCAAAATTTGGAAAAAATGCAAACCAAAAAAAAAAATCTTCTCTGCAATTCGGGTCTGCAATTGACCTCTGCTGCTACAAAAATAAAATCAGACTGCTCCTTCGCTACCTCAGTGACAAAAAATCACAGAGCTGTTCCGAATTTCCACTTCCAAATATGAGGTCGTTTGCCTCTTATTTAAACTGATTTTTCACTATACTTTGGGGCCAACCTGTCATAAAAATAATAATTTTATTTTTTATTTTTCTTTGACTAATTTGTGGAGCCGACCTGTCATGTCACATTTTATTTATCATGTTTATTTACTGTTTGTCCACAAGCCATCTTTAATAGTCAAACTTTAGGGTGTGATCCACCAAGTTAGGGTGTCCTCCACACTTAGGGTTTGTTGCATGCATTTTCTTAATATGACTTCTTCAAAAGTCATTCTTAGGGTTTTTCCACACAAACATCTAGCCTCCATCATCCTACACATCCTTCAAGAGTGCAAGGATCATCAACACATCATTTAGTGTGTCTAGGTGGCCAAGTGGGTGTCATCATGTCCTTCATCAAGCCATTAGGGCTTGTTCACAAATCATCATCAATGGCAAGGGTTTAGCAAGCAATAAGGGCTTCATTAAGGGTCCCACCATCAAGATGCCATCTAAGAATGTCAGGTGTATGTTGTGGGTTCCATGACCTTTGCAGGGGTCTTCATCAAGGGTTTCGGGTCTTCATCGAGTCATCAATGACCACATCTTCTTCATCAAGTATGCAAGAACCATTAAGCCATCAAGAGTGGGTCCAAGGGCTTTTTAAGGACCATCTCCAGGGTCTTCAACACCTTCAGCAAGGTGGTGACATCAAGATCCAGTCTTGTGGGTACAAGGACCTTGTCAACTGGGTACAAGGTGCCTCGAGGCACAAACCCACTCTGTAAGAGGTCCAAGGCACTGCAAGTGGGACTTGGTGGCATCAATGACAACATATAGAACCACTACAAGTCCATGTTGGCATCAATGACAATTTCATCAACATTTTTGTCCCCCATAAATCTACAACAAAGAGAAAAAAAATTTCCAATTTTTCGACCCAAGAAAGTGCTCTAATACTACTTGTAGTGATCCTTAACCCAAAAATTGAATCACAAGAAGGATATAGAACCCTCAAACTTCAAAAATACAAAGAGACATTCAAACCATAAACAACACAAGAATGCGGAGGAACACTTAAGGTAGGGTAACACCATCAATTACTCCTCAAGGAAGGAATCACTCCAAAAGCCATGCTTGTTATAAAACAATACCTTCAACATATCCCATAAAAAGATACTCATGTATATTTATGCTTTCTCATGAGTATTGCTCAAGGCCTATGGTCACATTACGTACATTGTCACTTTGGGAACCTCCCTAGGTACCCCATATTATCCCCCTAGGTACATAACAATTTTACCCTGAATATTGGAGATTAGGGTTTTGCGATAAAGCCCTATGGTAGACTGGTTGTGTTAAAGTAAAAAGGAGGAGGTCATATTGCCTTCGAGGTTGTCTTTAAGAGACCCTTGCACTTCTATCTTCTCGGTTGAGATATGGTTATGGATTTTTGGATAGTTGGACTTTTTGTACTAGCCTTGAGAGAAGGCTATGGTATTGTACTTCATCTTGAGCTTATATATGGAGTTTCCAACTGTCCATGTATTGTATTGTATGATTTCCAGAATTGAATTTCAGCTATAATGAAAAATTAAGAGTGTTTTTACCATTGTTATACTATTGTAGTTAATGTTGTAAAAATACATTTTCAAATCTAGTTATTCGCTGATAAGTTGCCATAGAAGAAGCTGAAATTTATCTCATTGTTTGGTATCATTACTCCTTGAATTTCCATGATGTTAGGAGCTGTTAGAAATGACTTATTGCCATCTTTCCACTGCTGTTTCATACTTCAATTTACAACAGTCCTAAGGCTGAAAATTTTAGGCTAGAATCTAGGAACCTCTAGGTTTAGAGGTGGAAAACAGGGTTACCAGATGACTAGCCACAGTGTTACCAGATGACTAGCAGGGCTAGCATCCGATGAATAAGTGTATGGAGAAAGTGACAATTGTCACCTTAGCCACTTCTTCAACTGCTTTGGAGAGTCGAAACCTCCAAGGAGAGAGTCCATCAATGATCTACAAACACTTGGGACAAGAGAAGCTATGTCTTCTAGAAAACCAAATTAGTGACCAGTGCCTTGATCAATATGATCCCATGAATGAAGACATACTAGTCACGTAAAGTGTTTGTAGATGTAAGGAAAATGCGATGTATTAGAGCAACTATGATGACTAGCAATGTAGGAAGTCAATAGCCCTTTAGTGTACAAGAAGTATCACTCATAAATGCTTAACATCCACAATGTGACATAGATCATTCAATGGCAAGAAAGCAAATGTCATAACTAATAAAGTGCAACAGTATGATGGCATTATAGCAGTGGCAAAGTAAACGGTAAGAGAATGCATTGGCACAATGATTCATTGTTTTTACCATAACCAAGCTTGGAGCATTTATCTTCTAACAAAATAGATCATCCATTCAGGTCTGTTATGCATCCATATATAACATTAAACATTTGCAAAAGATTAGTGTATCTCATAGACAAATAATGCAATGTGTTGCAACTTGCAGCCTAATTCGCACCTCGGGTCACGTGGCAGAAATCTTCAAGCCACTGGATGCGCCCTTGGGGGCAAGTAAGAGTCAAGTTTTGTCACTTGATCTTGACTCCTCCTTCTAGGCTTACTCCTAGCGAAGCCAGGAGGGGATGGTCCCTATGAAAATAACTAGTAGTTTCGGTACATTTGCTATATCTCGAGATTGGAGAAGGCTCATGAGCCGAAATTTTTATAGGCAAAAGAGAAATTCGTGCTAAACATTGTGTTACCAACTTTTTTGTACCATAGTTGGGTTACTTGAGGAGCCGTCGGTTGACAAACTTGTTCAAAGTCTGATTCCAATGTATCAGTTGATCCGTCTGCATGTCTAGCCAATATTCGCTAGCCAATTTTTTATTTTAATAATTTTGACCATAGCCCCGCGAGGTTTGTAATAAATGTGCTAGAAGGGTATTTTTTGAGTGGTTCGGTCTCCTGAGACGTAGAATCTCAAATAAGGTATTCGAGGGAGTTTTTTGCCCCTGACAATTATGCTTTGCCTTTAGCCGAGTATAATTGACGAGGTTTTCTCCCGCTTCCTCCAAAGCTGGAATGCCCAATGTTGAATTCTGGGCCTTGGGGGGTTATTACAGCCCAACTAAGTGTTATAAACCTACTAGACATTATTTAGGTAGATCATGGTCACGTCCTAAGTCATCTGGACACATAAAAAAATTTCGAAAAAATCTTTTTCGAACAGGGAAAAAATTATTTTTTTAATTTTTTAATTTTTAATTACTTTTCCTAAGTTTTTTGGGTTAATTTTTCCATAAATTAAATGGAAAAAACCCGTTCGTGGTAAGTCGGTCATCCGGACTCCGAATTCAGTGATTGAAGGCTCTAACCTTAAGCAAAAAATCATTCTTGATCAGCCAACCAATCAAAACCAACTTTCAGATCAACAATCGGACACAATGCATTTTTTCTCAAAAAAGTCAGTTTTGAGTAAAAAAATGAATTTTTATTAAAAATGATTATTTTGGAGAAAATTAAAACTCTCCAAATTAACCCAAATTCAGTAAAATAAAAGGCTAAATGACATCTCATGGAGCACTTATGATGATTGGAGTTATCATAACTCAGCTTCAGTCATCATTAAGAGAGCAATTAATTTATTATCAGTTAGCAGACATGTCATCTCCAGCTAAAGAATGAGATGGACAGCACTCATTGGTCCGGTGATTTGATCGAGGTGAAGACTGAAGCTTACACCATCAGTAGGCTTCCCAAACCTAGCTGAGGCTCCTTCCAGACGTAAAAAGTGGGTTTACCAACATTTCAGATGGCTCCTTCAACAGCTCACGCCCCTCTCTCTCCAGGTTGCGCCTCCCACACGTGTGGCTTCATCTATGGCTGGATTTGATGGTTCAGGGTTGGAGTGAGGGCACCTTGCCTGGGTGGAGGCCTCCCCTCACTCCCTGTTCTCCGATTTAGGTCTGGCTCTTCTGTTTAGATGGCCAGGCTGGTTAGGTTATGAGGATTGGTTTTAACTTTTAGGGTTTTAGCACTCTCTCATTGTACAAATAGAGGCTTCTTTAGCTCTATTCGGATGGATCTTTATGCAAAGAACCTCTGGTGAATTACTGTAATGCTTGTTGCTTTTGCAACCGTATAATAAATTTTAAGTCTTTGGAGGCATACATGGTGTGTCAATGTGGATGAACAATTGGCGAATGAGGTGAAATGTTTCAATTTTTGTCTTTTATTGCTTCAGATTGGATAATAGCTCATGCTTTAGAAGGCTTCTATAAGCACGTAAGATTGATCATTTGATGTTACAATTTAATCTTTTACGGTTTTGTTTCTATGAATTAAAGTAAAAATCGATTATTTAGTTGTATGACATGCTCGTTATATTTTTATTTACCAAACATACATGATCTAATCCAGTGTTTGCAAGTATTGAGTTGAGATTGTGCAGGTCATCTCATTGAAGCGAGTAGGAGTTTGAGCTCAGGTGCATCCTCTCCTCTCGAAGCCAAGGAAACTTCCAAATTTTCAAGATCCAAAAGAATCCAACGCCATCAAAGTACCACAGGTTTGAGTGTTTCTTTCATATTATTCATCTCTCAAATTTTTATAAAATCTTTATTTCCTTGGGATTAGGGCACATTTTGGCTAAAGTGAACATTCATTCACTTAGCCTTTGCCCCGATTGGCTGCCCTGTTTACTTTTTGCAACCTTTTAGGCCTTCTTTTTGCAGCCATTCCTTCCCTTAGTTCGTTGTCCACTTTTCCCCACTTTTTACCCTTTTGGGCAGCCCTCTTTTGCCTCCTTTTTCCACTTTTTGCAGCCCCTTTCCATCCTCATTTTGGGCCATCTTTTGGGCTGTACTTTCACCCTTTTTCACCCTCATTTGCAGCCTTATTTCTCTAATTTGCAGCCCTCTTTCTCCCTTAGTTTCCAACCTTCTTTGACTTGCCTTTTGTCCTCTTTTCACTCCCTTTCCCCCTCTCTTGCCTTGCCTTTCTCTTTCCTCCTCTCCCTTCTTTTCGATAATTTTGGGTAGTTGTCTTTATCTAGTTTGTAGATTTATTTTCAAGTTATTTTTTATCAACTAATCCTATAACAAGTGTATGTCTAGAGCTCTTAGTTTCAGGCAGGTGAAGGAGAGCCCAAAGGCCACAAGCAAGCAAGGAGTGCAAAAGAACAAAAAGACTCTCACCCTCTTCTCTCAATCCCCTTCTTTACTTGTTCTTCCAAGAAGCAAAGAACACATCATCATTGTAAAAAACTAATAAAAACTTAAAAGAGCTACTGGGAGCAGGTCTCCTTTCTTTTATACTTCCCCTATTTGGGGGAAGGGTGTTGTGTCATTTTTCATGATTTTTTAGTGTAGTTTCCTTTAAGCAATTAGTTTAGTTCTTTGCTTAGTCTTAGTTTCCATTTTTTGCTAATTGCTAGTTGTTCCTTATCATAAACACTAATTGCAAGGTTTATTATTGCATTTTGGTATCTTGTTATATAATTGTCAAATCATAAAAAGAACCAAAATCTCTTGAATCTCACCGTAAGGTGGATCAAGAGTGCTCTCTGTCGGAGAGTTTAATCAACCACTTTCATCGTAATTGTTGTGCTTGTTTAATCAATTAATTATATTTAAGACTCTTGAACTTGCAAAAACACAAGTCAAGAGCACTCTCTATTGGAGAACATCCTAGGTTTGCACAATCCCTGCATTAGCTGCATATAGATTACCTAAGTCTCTTGAACCACTGTCATTAGACGAGGTCAAGAGCGCTCTCTGTCGGAGAGTCTAATTAATTGTTTTAATAAAATCTTCAACACACATACCCCTTTAATTAATTAACTCCCTTCCCTCCTTGCCGGAGTATGCTCTGACCGATCCTAGATAGGAATACCCAAAAACGGCATTGGATCTTTAAACCCTACAAGAGTAATTTAATAACCCTTAAACACCCTTAACCAACGCACCGACGTTGTAGGGATCCTTCCAAGGCACTTCCTATTAGAGGCGCCAGAACCTCCCGCTGTCTTAGATTCCCAGCTAGCTGGTCACTTGACAATATCAGCCTAGGATACTGGGAGGGCCCGACATGTCTTAAACGAAGGAAACTTAGAAGAGTCTCTCGGTTTTGACAAACCTTCGTTGACACCCTAATCAAGAGCATTTTTTAAAATTCTTAAAATCTACCAAGAGCACTTACAAAACCTAATATTCACTAGCTTAATTCCTAGACTTTATTTCACGTATTTATTTGACTCCATAAGGCACTGGTCCTTCGTTATAATTGAGTAATTTTCTATCTTGATCAACTGTCTATGGTCTATTTTTGCTGATTATATCTGAATGCTTAAGTTACAAGTCTGGAATATTTGCTCATCTTTCAGTCTCTTGCTAGCAACGTGGATTGCTCTGATTTACGTGTCACATTCATAAACTTAATCATTAATAATCACAAGTAACTCCTAAACAACACCCATCCACATCCAAAACATCTTAAAACTTAACTTAAACATTGAGCCATAGAAAACTCTTTGTTAGGGACTACCCCCCTTGGCTTCGTTAGGAGTTAGCCTAAACGGAGGAGCTAGGAGTAGGTGACAGTACCTAGCTCTGTGCTTGACCCCAAGGTCACACCTCTCCCACTTTTTCAAGTGAGGAGACAGCTTTCGAAATACTTCTGTTGCTGGTGTGCAATCGGCGGACAACACACTGTGTAAAAATTTCAGCCTCAGATTCGCTATATTCTGAGAGATATGATTCCTCCAAATCAGGGTTCCAACCTCTCCCAGGATTCATCCCTAAACAGAACACCGAGGGAGAATTGCTATATCTCGAGCTACGAAGGTCCAAATGAAATTTCACAAAATGTTCCAGATAGGGCACGAACTGTACTTTCTGTGGTAAAAGTTTCAGACCCTGAAGATGAAACAATGACAAGTGGCAGTCTGTACAAGTTCGCTATGCTGAACAGTCCTGAAATAAGTCACCTTGGGAAAACTCTCATAAGTCCCAATTGGTGAAACCAATTCTACTCAAACCTGCGATGTTGGAAAGAGGACAAACTAGGGTACCTCAATGCGAAGTTTCAAACACAGAGGAGAGTACTTTTGGAGATACCGCAGAAACAATATCAAGCAATTCTGCATAAGAAATTGAAGAAAACTAGCGCATCAGATATTAAGCAGTTTTGATCACAGTTTTGGGAAAATGAATATGTTGCTCAGCTCGCCTTGAGAAGGCGCATCTTTCTATCCAATCAAATCTGAAAGATTCCAAGTTTTGAAAATTAGGGTTTCCCTGACAAACCCTAGATCAACCAGCTCCGGAACCAGGACAAACACCTCAAATCGGTAAGATCTAATCTTTTGTTATTTACATTTGAGGTTCTCATTTCAAAATGACCTATCACATCAGCTTGATGACAAGCTTGGTGAAGCTGACAACTTCCGAGTATGGAAGTATAGGACCTACATGATCTTTGAAGAAATTGACTTGGAACAACATTTCAGTAAGGAAGTTCTAAGAGCCAGAGGGAGATGAGGCTAAGGCTAGAGCCAAGAGAATCATTGCAGATTCTATTAAAGATCATCGCATTCCCCATGTGTCATCCTTGAAGACACCAAAAGGAAGCATTCAATGGTATGACGTAGCAATCGAAGAAGAATAAGATATTGTTATAACCACCTTGAATGGCCTCTCAGGATCATAGGATTCATTCATTTGAGGAATGTGTGCCAGAAGGAAGTGTTACCTTCAGCAGACTCTGGGAAGAGTGCACACAAGAAGAAGCTCGACTCATAATAAGAGAAGAGAAGATGGGAGCAACTGAAGATCAAGCTCTAACGATTCAAAGAAGATCCCTCAAGTGATGAGGAATATGAAAGACTCAATTCTCGAAGAACCTCTTATCCATCTTAGCATTTGGATAAGAAATGATGTTGCTATGAATGAAGAAGATGATGAAGCCGAAGGCTCAAGGAGTCTGCCCAAGAAACAAATAAAGATAAGTATTCAATTGTCATTTTCATGATATTGTTTGGCTATGCATTTGTTTATATTCAGTTGATGTGTTATGCATGATAAAATGTTTGCATAAATGACAACATACTACTAATATGCATGTGATGGGTAAGTAGCCCATGGTGCTATACAACTCTCCATTGCTACTTATCTAGAATGAAACCTCTTTGCTGACATATTGGATTAGTGCACAATCTCAATGATGTCATGGTAGAGATGGAAGGCATCTAGAAAGTTTTCGTGAGATATGGATGAATGTTGTACTGGCTAAAATAGTTACATTCATAAGAATTTGCCATTATGAATACGCTTTATGAAATGTTTTTAACCATACAACTAATGCATTTGACTTGTAGGAAAGATCGCGTACAATTGCCTACAAGAAAAGAAGGATGAGACTTGTTCCAAAGAACAAGTGACGACAGTTCAAGAAATAATCCAAAATGAAGAAAAGTATGACGAGACTTCAAGAGGCCTCAGACACACTCTAGTTATGTGACACTGTTGAGCGACATCATTGATGCAGAGCCTTCCAGCTATGAAGAAGCAGCCAAGAAGAAAGGGAAGGAGAGTACCAGTTCAAGAAGAATGATGTCTAGGATGCGGTATCTGCAAGTTCCAGCATGCAGTAGATGGAAACATCGTGGGATACAAGGTAAGATTCGTAGCACAAGGCTTCTCACGGAAAGAAGGCATAGACTACGAAGAGACATTTGCAGCCACTGGAAGTTAAGGCACATGACATGCAGACTCATGTGTGCAAATTAAAGAAGGCCTTATACAAGCTTTCAAAAGGCACCCACGGGATAACACACACATGAGGAGCTTGAAGATCACCTAGAGTGATGAAGATCTTAACCTTTGCTACAAGGTTGAAGATGAAAGCCTATAGAGGATGACAAGCTCACAGATGGGTGCGAGAAGAACTTTTGAAAAGGTTCAAGATAGAGGATCTTGGTATCCAGTGACCCTAGATAGATACATAGAATATTAGTAGCAAAGGAAGCTACTTGTCACTCCAGTACAGAATGTTTCAATACATAGAGTACGAAAGGCAGAGGGAGAATGATGCTCCACTTAAGAGGGAGTGACTGTAGAAGATCCTGAGGTTCGACATGGTACGACAGGATGGACAACTTACTGATGACTCTAGGCTTTACTGAGAATAAAGCAAATTCCAACCTTTACTTCAAGGTTGAAGGTGGAAGACCAATGATGCTCCTGTTATATGTCGATGACTTGTTCCTGACAGAAAAAGTGGAACTCATTAAAGTTGCAAGAAGGAGACTTGCTGCTGAGTTCGAGATAAAGGACTTGGGTATGGTACTTTCTAGACATAGAGGTGGTGATAGAGTGCGAATGTAATCTCCCTTGGACAAGGGAAGTATGCAGTGGAAATCTTGAAGAGGTTCGGGATGATGGACTACAAGGACATGGCCACACCTATGGCATCGAACTTGAAGCTATTGAGTGATGCTTCATCAGAGTCAGTTGATGCAACGATGTATCATCAGATGATTGGGTCATTGATGTACCTGACGAATATGAGACCAGATATTTGTTTTGCTGTGAACACATTGAGCCAATTCCTGACAGATCTGAGACATGTTCACCTGATTGCTGCAAAGCATATTCTGAGGTACCTGAAGGGTACTGTTGACTATGGGCTCAAATATGAAGCGAATCATAAGATTAACCTAGAGGGTTATGTGGATTCGGATTGGGCAAGCAATGCCATTGATAGGAAGAGCACTTCTGGGTGCTGCTTCAGTATGGGATCAGGTGTGATCTCTTGGTTTAGCAAGAAGCAGTCCTAGGTGACACTGAGTACAGCCGAGGCAAAATATGTTGCCACTTGCTCAGCTACTTGGGAGAGAGGAGCAGTGAAGCTCTAGTTTGTGATCCAAATCGAGATCTCTCGAAAGAGGGAGTTCTAGCATAGCCGATGAGACAGGTTGTCTGAGCATAAAATCCTGGTGAAGCTCATAGGTTGCTCAGACATAAACGATCTTGTAGGTTGTCCTCGGATGTAATCAGTCCTGGCGAAGCTCGCAGGTTATCCTTGGACGTAATCAGCGCTGATGTGATTCTATGCTAGAAATGGCTAGAGTGAAATTTGAGTACTTTAGAGAGAAGCTTGGTGTTCTCCAGATCAAGGTTCCTTCCAAGGAGAAATGATGAGTCTGAGACCCTTTCTGACATGGTGGCAGGATTGGTTCCTCCCATGGTCAAATGTAAGTGTTGTGCCTTTCTGACATGGTGGCAAGATTGGTTCCTCCCATGGTCAGATGTAAGTGTTGTGCCTTTCTGACATGGTGGCAGGATTGATTCCTCCCATGGTCAGATGTAAGTGTTGTGCCTTTCTGACATGGTGGCAGGATTGGTTCCTCCCATGGTCAGATGTAACTGCTGTGCCTTTCTGACATGGTGGCAGGATTGGTTCCTCCCATGGTCAGATATAAGTGTTGAAGATGAGAAGACCTACATGGAGGCTAGGCCTACATCAAGCAAGGCTGGCTCTGTAGAACTTCCTATGATGAGTAGAATTGAGAGATAGCACCATTTGCTCGAGATAGCAGGAGCAGTGATGATGATGATGATGATGATCCAGCTTTGATGATGATCCATTGATGAAGACTTGTGTTGATGAACTGTGACAAGAGAATACCTTCCTAATTAAGAGGGAGTGTTGATGTATTTGTAACTTCGGAATGTATTCACTTGTATATTTCTATATTGTATTTCATTATACCCCGACGAAGATGTTTGTTCCTCCGATCGAGAGAGTCGTTAATATAATAAAGTCATGTAAAGCCATTGAGGTTAACCCTCCATTGTAAGTCGGGGAAATAGTCTCCACAGTTGAGGGGTATTAGGGTTATTAGACTCTCCTAGTGAGGTCGGCCCTGTAAGAGTAAAAGTCAAACAAAAGACAAGTATAAATAGAGAGTGAGACTCTCTATTTATCACACACACTCACTCAACTGTAGCGCATGAGTGAGAGAAGAGGAGCTCGCACAAGTGAGAGAAAGAACAACTGTCGAAGATCATCTTTGTGTTTTTGGGTTTTACTTTTGCTATTGGTGCTCATTCTATCTCTAAGGAAGTTGCAGGGTTTTCTCCTTTATGGTTTCCCCGAGGAAAACTCTTTGTCTCTTGTCTCTTGTGATTATTGCTGTGCATGTTATTCTCTCAGATAAGATCCTAGATCATATTGATTAAATGATAAAAGTCTAACAGACAGTGGTTGTATATTGGCGATATTTTAATATTTATTGGTTCTTCTGAAATCTAAAGTATAAGTAATCTAGTTGATATGTCCAAGAGATTATTTTGTATACTCATTGGTCATCCCCTACTCGTAGTATGGATTTGGTCATTTCCCTCTAAGGACACAGCTTGCTAGCCTTGGCACCATCTTCACTGTCTCCATCCATATGTTAACTTCTTTTCTTTTTGTTTAACCCTAACTTGCAACTTGACTAGTGACATCTAGCATTTCCCCCACCTTCACCTCTATGTTGGAATAGGTCTCCATGTTTAAATTATGTCTCGGTGTTGGTTTATGTGATTCTTATCACAAGGTTTGTCTTCCTCTAAGTCTTGAACACAAGTAGTCTTTACCAAAAGTGTCCTTAAACATTAAGGCATCAGAACTCAATTGTTTCATCTAAATAAATGAATGCCTAGCCACCCTGTTGCAAATAAAAAGTAAAAGTCAGCCAGTTGCCTAGAGACGAGCACTCATCCTTTATATGATGTGAGGTTGTTTGACCCAAAATGGAAACAAGGTGATCACTCCATCACACCTATGGACGGCGGCAGGCAATGGAGGTCATACTGAGTCATTATCTGAGGCCCGCCAGGCTATTCAAGGCACCTGCTCTTAAAGGATGGCTAGTTAATAAAATAATGTGTTAAAAATAGTCAATTGCCAGAGGATGAGCACTCATTCATTGTATAATGTACGGCTCATTTGCCCCTACAGGGCAACAGGGTGAGACTAACCTGTGAGGGTTATGTCTTTGTCATTTTATGAAAACCCTATTACCTACTAAGCCATGCTTAGTTGGTTGTATCAAGTGAGCCGCCATGGTTGAATAAACACAATTCTTCATCCTTCAAAATTCAAAGTATCAGCCAGGCTTTGTCTGGGAAAATTTTCGAAAATTGTTTGTACCACATGTTCATACCCCCTTGTGGAAGTTGTAATAAAATGTACTAACATGGCCAAGTACGTAAAAGACTCAGTCTCCTAGACTTAGACATCAATCCGACTAGCCCAGAGTGTTTTTTTCTCTTGGTGATTATTTGTTGTTGAACAAACGACTAATAATTTCCGCATTTTTCACTCACACCTCCAAAGTTGGGGTAGCCATCTTGGTGGTTAAGCCTATGGAGGTTATTAGGGTCTATGTGTCAATGTTTATAAACATGCTAGGCATTAATATTGAGTCATATGGACATGATGTGCTAGGTCCCCCTGGGTTTTTTTTTTTTTTTTGATGAAAATAATTTTTTTCCGTAAACTTATGCTATTTTTTAATAGTCTAATTGTAAAAATTATGAATGTAATAGAAGTGTGGTTAGGGGTCGGATTTTCTAACTCAAAGCACCCGTTTAACCCAAAAACCCACTTCTCCTAAGTTTAAGTTATAAATTTATCACTTAAATCTCCAAAAAACAAAAACATCAATTAAAAAATCGAAAAAATTAATAAATGGAGAAAAATCCCAAATTCCTATATTAATGGAAAGTGGTCGGATTTGATTGAAATCAGAGGCATTGGCTCTCATTGAAGTAGGCGAGTTCTCTCGACCTTAAAGGCGTCGGATTGAGCTGGTTTGAGTGATGTGGCAGGTTCACGTTGGTCAGAGGATGCGCCCCTCTCCCATGGCTCACGCTTGGTTGTGTTGGCATCTAATGGAAGGATTGGTGTGGTTTGGTAAGAGAGGTGGCATCTGCCTCTCCAATGCCACTCACTTCAACTTAGTTCCAACTCAAATCAACTCTCCCTCAGCTTGGACTCTCTTTATCAGTCTTGGATGTGCCCCATCTGGGCCTCTTCGAATATAAATAAAGTCCCTGCCTCTCTCACAAACTAGTTGGGTTTGGAGCAGAGAGTGCATGCTAGTGTAATTTGTAATGTTATTGCTATTGTGCTTGTAATAAAGAGAAGCTTTGGAGGGTAATGGTGTTGTGCTAGTGTGCGTGGGCTATAATTGTCATGTTTCTATGAGGTAACCTATGTATTTTCTCCATTTTCTTGCATTTCTGATGGTATAGATCTTGCCTGTAAGAATTATTCTGAATCAGTAGCAATAGGAATTGAAAGTAAGATTGCTTTGATTTCTATGTTATCATGTAGGTTTAGAGGTGAAATATTGCATGTCAATAAGTTTATTTACATGTTATCTTAACCTCTTTTTATACGTGTTTAAAGACTCACGGGTATTGCAAGTGTGTGATTGAGTTTTCAGGATGCCTGTAAATTTTCCTTTAAATTTCAATCTAGCGCTAAACAATATAATTAATTTGTTACTGGAAAACGACACATGAACTTCTTTACTAGTATTGCAACGAAATATAAACACTGAGAAACATTCACAACATCACATCAAATATAGAAACAGTTATTTTGGGTATGTAAACCCCTGGAAAAACCCAAGATGGGAAAACCGGTGCAGCAGTCATATATAGAATTTATATTAACAAGATAGGGAACGTTTTACAACCAGCAAATAGATCACCCAACCTGGGAACCAGTCACCTCTGCAAAATCACTGAACAACCCAGCAACAAGGTATGGCCACCCTGCGCGACAGTATGGCCTCGGCGTCAGCGGTACAGCCCAGTTGTACGAAATTTGTATGCTAGTGATGTCAGCAATACAAATCCGTATGGCAGTTGTATGGTACTACTAGTGTGTACGTGTTGCTCCTCTGCGTAATCTGTATGGTCTCTAGCTCAGCCTGGTACTCCGACGAATCTGTTGGGTAAGTGCTCCTCTGTCTTTTCTGTAAACTCCTCTGTCTGATTTCTCCCTGTTTGCCTCTCTCCTATGTATGTGTCCTCTCCACCAAATCTCATTTTAACTCAATGGCTAAGCGAAAACCCTAACCTTCACTATGGATCTATGGATGAGATCCTCCAGTGAGATTCAATGGCCAAGATTAGATTAGCCATCACTTAAATATTTCACTTTTCACTTTAATAAAGTGATTCCATTAAGTCAAAATCAAATTAGAATAATTAAAGTATTTCCTAAGTTAAAATTTAGAAAAATCACTTTAATACATTTGGCTTCCTGTTTAATGTCTCTCTAACATGCAAGGACACATGCAATGCTAGAAGACCTTCCTTATTTCCACTTTCTAACAATACCTAGCATGGAGGAGGTGTGGATCTAGGTTGACTCCACCCCACTTCTAACAATTACGAAAGACAGCCTCTTGGCATCCCACTACAGAGCTTTCTGAGCAAAACTTTCGCAGCTACATACTCTTTCTCTTTCCTTCTCTTGCTTAAAAATAATATTCTCCTTGGTTACCGTGCATGTTTATGAGTATCTAAGTTATTCTACTCAAAATTGTTTGTTAAATATCATCTATAAGCATTTTTAAAAACTAGATCTCAATTTTCAAAGTTTCATAAGCTTTCTAGGTAGATCTAGTTTATGAAAGTTCACTTCCATGCAAGCTTGTTTTAAAGCAGATCTTAATCTTGCTTAGAAGGTATTTTCATTAATCATTTCAAAGTTGAATCTTGCGTCAAAGTGCATAATCTCATTGGCTGCCAAAAAAGCGACCCAAAATCCCAAGGAAAGATTGTTTTCGTTGGTTATTTTTTGCACTTTTATCATAATGTTAACATAGTAACTTTTTAGGAAAAAACATTTGTGTTGTCGAACGACACTACACTTCCAAAGTGTTTTTTGGGCACTTTGAACTGACATTAGTTTGCTGGTTTTCAATAGGTCCATGAAAAAAGAGAAGGAAACGCTGCCCAAAAACTGAATTTTTGGCCATTTGAAGCTTCCCCGGAGTTCCCATTACTTCCATAGTTCTCTTTCAAAAGATTTGTAAGCCCTTGGGTTCAGTTTCTATAAGAACCAAGTGGCCTTTCCTAACAGCCATTGTAATTGATCGTAATAAAAAATTTGAGTAGGATCTTTAGAGCCCACTCCCCATCCCCCCCCCAGGGGGGATCTGTGTCAGCGTCAATTTTCGTGATTTTCCTTTTTAGTTTAGTTTCTTTTTGCAGAGTAGCATACTTTGATCAATACATTTGCTATATCTTTATCTGATCAAAAGTAACACAATTACAAACCCCACGACTTCCTGAGTTACCTGAAAAGAGAAAGAGATGTGTGGCAGGACTAATTAGAGAACCTTTGATTATTTAGTTATTTGTGTTGTTTACTTATCTTTCAAAACTACCCCGTCCTTGCTTTCCTGATTGAGGTTCACTTGAACTGAAAGAGATTTTTTGAGGTATTTTTTTCTTTTAAACAAACAAGCAAACACAGTCCTTTAAAATCCTTAAAAATTACCAAGACTACATTGTGTATGCTTTGCACCACTGTTGTCAAAGGAGACCTTTTGACCTTGTCCAAGCCCAAGTCTAAAGCCCTTGGAGCCCTTGGGACAATGCCAAAAGCCCTGTACACCCTTTAGAGTGTTTAAGTTCCCCTGAGTTGTTTCTATGGTTCACAAGTTGTTTCTTTGGATTCCCCAGTACCACAACCTATGCCCTAGTACCCTAGAAAATGTCCTTGGTGGGTTGAAAAAGTGTAGAACTTCAAAGAATCCAAATGACCCATTCTGTGGTCATTTGTGTTTTAATGAGGTCATGGTACCCTAGGAGAAGTCTAGGTACCCCCACACCTTGATGTTTATGATGTTGGGGTTCATGGTGGCTAGTAAAGCACACCCTCACTTGTCGTGACTTTGATAACCTAATAATAAACCCTAAAACTCTTACCTTTGGTCCCTAAGCCCACAAACTATAACTTGACTATATGATGTATGCCTTGCCCTTTTGAGCCCATAATGATGCCCATTGCACACTTATTGATTTGAAGACCTAATTTAGTGACCCTCAAACCCACAAGAAGTGGCATGAAAGTTGTTGACATAAAGATTGGTAAACACCCTAGCATTTAACTTAATGGTCCTATGAATATTTAAATCATCTTAACTCCACGATGGTATTGTCTTTGAATTAAAAATTAAATAAAACCTCCACTTGTTAAGGTCGGCCCCATTGAGTGGTTGTATGTTAAAACAATTTTTAAATTATTAACATGATTTTAAATCCTTCTTAAAGTCGGCCCTAAAATCCTCCTCCTCAACGCCTAGTTAGGTCTATTTATACACCAAAAGGTTTCCATAACTTATACAACCAACGAATATCACAACTTGTAGTGTGGACTGAGGTTTTTCTACACAGCAGCAGCAGAGGAGAGGGACCCGAGATTTCCACAGAGAAATATTTTTGGGGTTATTTCAACAAAAAACAATCCTGAGTTTCTTCTTCTTGTACAGTGCGAGTTTTTTCCTCTTGTATTGTTTGATGTTAACTGCTGGCAGAACCAAGCTTTATCCAATCTTCCACATAGACAATTTTTGGGGTTTAAAACAGTGAACAGTCCCGAGTTTTATCATCCTACACAGACCCGAATTTTTATGGTGGAATCAAGCCTCTTACAGTGATTTCCTTGTGGTCTGAATTTGAAACCTGCTATAGTATACACAGTCCAAGTCTTTTTTGGGATCTTCTACATATGATATACATAGCCCCAAGTATGATGCACTAATCAAGGTATGTATGTGCAGTGATGTACAATGTATACAGTGGTATGTACAATGATGTGTGAACAGTGATGTACAATGAATACAGTTGTATATTGATGTGTGAAGTAAGTCCATTATATGCCATGAAATGATGATGCATTCCTATGCACTCCTATACACTATGATGTACATACTATGATGATGCATGCTATGATTTCATACACTCCATGATGATAATGCATGTGATGATGTACACTCTTTGATGTGATGATGCACTCCTATACTTCATGTACACACTATGTTGAACATGCTGCTATGGTGTGATGATGCTCTCCTATGCATTATGACATAGACTCTATGATGCATACACGATGATGATGTATATTTGATGAGGATGCATACCTTATGATTAGTGAAAGCAAAAGAGAACCACTTGATGAGTAACTCGGTATGATGAAAGATACTTCATAAAATTGCCTTCAAACAAGGAAAGAAACTCTCCTCAAGAGGTGTGCATAACTCCAAGAGCCCTAGCAAGGGTTAAATAGTAGCATAGTGTTTTGTCCCAATCGTCTTATAGCATACTGATGTAGATAGCCTGGAATGTGTGAAAAATCCAATATATCCATCCACAATTCGTAATATGATGCCATATCAATTGGCTTCCTTGTGGTCCTTGTAGAGTACTTTAGTTTCTTCTGTGGGAGTTGCCAGGTGCGACCTGCCAAGTTAGACTTAAACAATCTCACCAAAGTACTAAACAAGAACGCACCTGAGAAGATAAGTTGAGTTCTTGGTGGAGTCGCCAGATAAACCTGTCAAGTTAGTCCATACAGAGGTATACACCTTACGATTTACCAATGTGTTGCCAGATAAACCTTACGATTTACCAATGTGTCGTTCATGCACGGATTAGTCACCTCAATTTACCTGCAAGTTCCCCAGCAATGGCGCCAAAAATGTTATTGGGCAAATTAGCAGGGCTAGCGCCCAATAAGCACATGCACAGACTCGTGACCCAATGTCACCTCAATCACAAATCCTTAACTTTTTTCGGAAAGTCGTAAACTCCCAGGGGCGACCCCTTATCTGCATGCTTGTCAACAATTACACAAAACACCTTCACAACCGAATCTATGGATCAGTGCCTTAAGGGGTCAAGTAGAGAATAAAGAAGACATACCAAAGTACAATTATCACTAGGCACTAGGTTAAAGATGGACGCATAATGCCTGCAATATAGTGTTTAGGGGTGTATCTCGTGAAATATTCTAACAACCTTTCAAGACAAGTAATTAGCATGCACAAGTTTAGCTTGAAAATCAAATATGATTTAACACTTAAGATCCGCCTTTAATTATGCATGACCAGTCAAATGGACAAGTGTATTTGCACATAAGTTCTTTGACTTGGAAAAAATAGACAAGTTATTTATGACTTACATTTAGGTTAGCATTTCCCAAGCAATGATGTGATTCAAAGTGTAATAACTACAATTGTACAAGACTTTGTGTAATGTGAAGAATTGAGGGTATATTCTAACAGTATTGTTGTTCATAACATACATTCATATCATTATCAAGCAGTGTTACATGGCTACGCGTCCCCAAGGATAGGAAACACGTTTCCACACCCCCACATGTCTCGGAAACTTGGAAACTCCATTGGAAACGTCCCCCCACATCCCCGTTAGAAGGAAACTCGAAAGGGAAACGTTTCCCTCCTAAAAATGGCGTCCCCTCATTTCCTTTGACAGTTTTTTACCAAAAAATAAAAATTAAATGATAAACGGCCACATTGTCCACTATTTTCCTTCTTAGTAGCCTCAATTTCATTTTGCTGTCCAAAACGATTGTATTTGCGAATTTGTTTTATCAATTATAGCTTATGTATGGTTGTATTTCATTTTATTTCACTTGATGTATGTCATAAACTTGTATTAATCTTTATATTACAAAATTAAAGACTTCAATGAATTATGGTCCAACTTTCAATTTTTATGTATTCTAATATAAATTTGGTAGTATTCCTAGTGGGGTCCCCTATGTCGAAGACCCCGACGTACCATTCGACGTTTCCTTAAATTTGGGAAGGTACTTCTGCATATGTCGTTTCTGCATTTCCTCGCTCTCCCATCCCTGCGTCCCGAAAACTTGGGGGAACATTGGTATCAAGTGAAGTGATAATCATTGCAAAAGTAAACAGTATAGCAGCAATAAAAACGTAATTACAACACTATTCTTAAAGCATTCAATATTCGTGTTTAACATCAGTTAGTCCCCCAATTCACATCCATAAACAGAAGCATCCAAATAAAGTCTTAATTTATTAATTAACATTCAAACTGACCTTTGTCTAGTGTTTTTTGCAGGTCTGTTATAGGAAGATCAGCAACCTTTAGGGGTTAGAAAAACACCTCGAGAAGGCTCAAAGGGCTCGGCCCTATGCTTGATGGAAAGCTTAAAGTAAGAGCAACTTATAATAGGGAAACGCTTGGGTGAGAGGAGGGTCTTAGGTTTACTTAGGGGCTGGTCAGTCCGCAAAGTGAATTGCAGCAGTGGAAAAGAGGAAGCAAGAGGTAGGACAAGGCCTTAGGAAGGAGTGATGCAGGGCTGCCAAGGGGAGGAAGCCCTAAAGCTGCTAAGTGAGGGAACAGGATAGGTTTAGGGTGTAGGGTAGAAAGTGTTACCTCCTGATTTGACAGGGGTATCCACAGAGCAGCAAGAGTAGCACGCGGGTTGCTGCTGGGCTTCTTCTCTTTGTTTCCTACAAATCCACCGCAGTCTGCCCTTGTAAATGATAGATCAGAAGGAGGTTCAATCATTGGAAGAAGGAAGCAGTTTCAAACAGCCAGCAAGAGAGCTGCAAAGAAGCATGTCGATATGCTCTCTATGAAGAGATGTTAGATTCAACCCTGCCCATGGAAGATGTTGGCAATGAAAAACTGTTATCAGTGACTCTGGAGCAAGAGCAGGCTGTTGAAGATACCAAGAAATTTAGAGGATATCTCAGAATGTAGTGGTGGAGAGGTCTGTCTTGTGCGACCACAAACTCACTCATTAAGCACTCCCGTATATGTTTTTCAGTATCTGCTTGAGGGTAATCGTGAAATCAAGAAAGTCCTTCTCCGTATGAATACTCAACTGAAGGGTATGCGGCAATCAATAGGATGTCTTAGTATCCATTTGGAGAAGCAAGAAGTTAAACGAAAGGTTTTGTAGTGGAGAACAGTCTGAACTTTGTAGAATAGGAAAATCAATAGATTGGCAAGTGACACTGTCATGCGTTCTAATACAATCTTGGAATTTTCCCATGGCTCTCACTCTGCCATGCATCACCCTCTGCTTTCTTTGGGTTCCAGGCATTTCAAGGAAGAAGCAATCCAACAAACAACCACTCAATTCAGGCAGATCAATTGGCTGGAAAATGGTATACTTTTGCCTCAGGCCTACCATCGCTTTTTGACAATCACAAAATACGAAGTGCTCTGCAAAAACATATGATTTAAATGTTATGAAATTTAGAGACTGGAGAAAAATATAAAGATGGTGATGCCAACATCGGTTCAGAGAATCAAGTCGCAAATGATGCTGAGAAACGCCAAGTTTTGAAGATGAGTGGGGGAGTATTTGCACCATCACGCATAGTTTTCAGCGCAAGAGTTTGTTTTTTGGCGAGGTAAGCTGCAGATGAAAAGTCATGAAGAAATTGACGGTTTTCCCGGTGGTTGATTGCACGGAACCCATATCCATGGATCCGCTCATGACCTCCTAGCTTGGCGAAAGTAAAATACAATCTTGGCTTGTATCTTCGCACTAAATCTCTGGTGGTCTCAAGGCACTGAATAGTTTTTTTTGAGCAGCAAATCATGTTAAGGAGCAGAGATGAGTTGGCTGCGATCGATTCCATAAGACTGTGGGAGCAGGATACGTATCACTTGGCGGCCAATAAATCTCCCTGATTTCTGTTACAACCAACGTTTCTAACAGCTGAGTTACAGAAATTAAATTCACCGTATCAATTCTCAGCAGTTACATAAGAGGCACGTCTTATGGCGGATCGGCTTCACAAATCACTGACAGCCAGTCCATTGATGCCCGCACTCCGTCATCACTGGCAGCCGACTTCTCTGTTGGCAGCTGGGTCGAGGAGATCAAATTTTTGATGGTCGAAATCAGCTCTGTCACCACCAGCGTTAATCGTGGAAAAGTCCATTTTTTTATTTGCAGCCAATTCGTTGAAGTCTAAACTGGGCCGGTATCGTGATGTGGCTTAGATCCACTGTTTTTGCTGGAAGTTGGTTACAGCACGGTGACCCGCTTCAGATATTTCAACTCCGGCGTTTTTGTTACATGGAAATTATCAAGGATGAACCATGCCGCATGGAGCTGTGGAGTAGCAACTGTCCACCAAATCACTCATGAAGGGCCTGTCTCCATTTAATCACTGATTGCTTTAGATTTGGACCCTCGATTTATACGATTAAGGAAGCATTGGTAACATATAATCAGTTCAAAGGGATTTGATTCTCTATAGTGGCATGGCGCCTTTGGTTAAGCCGATTCTTGTAAACCTTTAGTCAAAAGGTAGCAAGTGCACTTTAGTAAAGTCCTTGGGATAGCAGATCAAGCTATAGTGTTAGTTACACTTTAGGAAAGTATGGGTTACATTAATTAAGGTTTGGTCATGTCTTCATTTAGGCATGAAAAAGTGGATCTTAGGTCCACTTTATTTTATTTTTTCATTTTTATTATCATGTGATGAAGCCTTTTTTGGCCTTATAAAGAGCATAGCTCTTTTTTGTAAGGGATGGGAAAAATTGGCTGGGAGGATTTTTCCCCAGAGTTAATAAAAAAAAATCATGTTGAGTTCTTGGATAGTTTGGGCATCTCTGTCGTAGTTCTGTGTTTTTTTCATAAGTTATAGACTAAGCCTGCATAGAAGGCTATAATCTAGCACATTGGGCAAGCATTTGCGGCTGCCAAGTTGCTTGTTGTCGTTATGTTCTTAGAGGTCTAGGAGCAATGGATAGTAGTCGGTTATACTTCCATTCTCCTTGCCTCTGATTATGGAACGGACCAGCTTAGTCTCCCTTCTGTGAAACGCAAAGCCTTTCTGAGTCCCCTTCTGATTCCATTTACCCTTCTGGTACTGGCACTGGCCTTCTCTCGAGGACTGATCCGCACATTGGGCAAGCATTTGCGGCTGCCAAGTTGCTTGTCGTCGTTATGTTCTTAGAGGTCTAGGAGAAATGGATAGTAGTCGGTTATACTTCCATTCTCCTTGCCTCTAATTATGGAACGGACCAGCTTAGTCTCCCTTCTGTGAAACGCAAAGCCTTTCTGAGTCCCCTTTTGATTCCATTTACCCTTCTGGTACTGGCACTGGCCTTCTCTCGAGGACTGATCCTCCCTTCCCTTCCGTCCCATCAATTCGACTCATTTTCCTTTTTTGCTACCCATGTTTCTCTAAGGAAGCCTCTTCAAATCACCCTGGCCTCAGCTGCACCTGCTTTAGCGATCCGAACTTAGGGAAACCCCCTAGAGCTAGAGAAGAGCCAGCCTGAAGCGAGGAGAGAGAGGTGTGGTGACATTGGCCTCTCGAGAGAGACTTGTCACCAGGCCGACGCGCCCGCAGTTTGGGCTTCAGCACTCGCGTACCAGTTTCGGGCAACAACAGAAAGGTAAGGGCTTTTTTAGGATTAGGGTAGATTTTAAGGTTTTTAGGAATTTTTTTATATTCTTGGCTGCCACAATTTTGCCCTAGGGATTTTGGGGTCTAAAATGGCAAGCCAAGTTTGTAGGAGGGAGGATCGAAATTGTAGGGAGGCCAAAATTTTGAAAATTTTAATTTTTTTTATTTTTAGGGTTTTAAAATTTTTGCGAAGGGGCTTAGGGCTTCCTAAAATTTCTCCCTAGGGTTTTTTGGGAATAAATAGGCAAGTTGAATTCGTAGAAGAGGGCAGAAATTTTAGGAAGGGGAAAATTTTGAAAATAAATATTTTTTTTTATTTTTTAGGGTTTTAAACATAAAATTGCAGACCTAATTCTAATCCTAATTCTACCATGAAAAATGGAATAATTACATATGAAATGCAAGAATAATTTGATAAAAGATGCCAGCTTAGGGTTTTAATGGTGATACCCTTAAATCCTAGACTTAGAGGAAGGTTCAACCAGCCTTCCTCTTGGAGGTAGCTCTCATTGTCAACTAAATTAGTGCTTCTTGAAACAATGTTTAGGGTTAGTTTCAAGATCCTAAAATAGGGCAAAGTCGGAGATCCAAGCCTAAACTTTGTATAAACCTCCTCTTGGGAGCGTTTTTACTATGCTAAGGGGATAGCAAGTAGATAAAAGGTCCTATTCAAAGAGAATGCAGCCCTAGTGCTACCATTCAATCATCCAAGAAGCAAAATTTACCTACCATTCATCAAGCAAGGCTAAAACGGACTAGAATACTTGAGCAAGTGTCCTTCCAACAATTCTAGCATCCTCCAAGCATTATTAAAAGCAAAAAGACCAACTTTCATCCAAAAGAGCAAGAAGACTTCCCTCCAAGAGGTGTGCATCACTTCTTAAGGCTATCTTCGGTAAAAAAGTAACATATTGAGTTTTATCCCATAAGTTGTGTTTTCGAATGAAGTGATGAGAGCTTATTGATAGCCTCTCACACTCACTTTTACAATATAACCAAGCCAACATGACATAAAATGTCAATTTAAAATTATAAAATATCAACTTAAAATTATAACATAAAAAATATAAAATAATCAAATATGTGGGTAACTTGGGGCATTTTCCCAAAGTTTACCCAAAAATGACTAAAATAACTCAAATGAGCAAATTACTCCGAACTGAAGGCTGGAGTAAGCAAGGGGGAACATCATGCCCCATCTAACCCCAACAATGTTGATAATCCCTCAACGCCCCCCCCCCCCACCAAACAAGCAATATGGCTTGGTGGAGATGATGACGTCATCAGTGGAAGAGGCCCAAGGAGAGAGGGTGCTAATCTATAGAGGGACCAGGAGGGTGCCTGAGGTGACCTAGAAGAGAGACAAAAGCCTCACAGCTAAAAGCAATGTCACCAGAGTAATGAAACAACCGAGGGGTCATGTGACCCAGTGATCTGCCCCTAGGAGCCCCAGACACCAACCCTCGGGTTAAAAACCCCAACAAATGGCAATCAGCAATGCCACTAAGCCATAGTACTCCTAAAGACAAAACCAAAGGGTCTGGCCATAACCATCCCTCAGAAAATGCTGGATAACACCCCTCCTGGTCTGAAAAAAAATTACCCTCTCCCCGGGGACACATCAAAAGGTCCATTGGTACTGGTACCACGTAACACAGTATTTTTGACAATAGCCACCCTGTTTTGAACTAGTCATACAATGGCTACAACATGGCTTCCCAGCCATACAACTTTATAAATTATAGCAGAAAGGGATAATATTATGGTTTAACACAACCCCATTAACCTAAGAATTGAAAATTACTGTAGACAGGAGGAACAGCATCGCTATAAGAAGTAATTGCATTGACATGGACAGCCCTCAGAACAAAGTAGAGTCTACCATACTATATTGAATGTTCCCCACAGGTAACAAAAAGAACAGAAGCTAAAGCATCGTTCCAAGAACAGCAGGTTTTTTATAGAAAACCTAAAGCTTTATAAAAAATAATTGAGGCTATAAATTGTAGGTCAAAATAACAAGAAAGCATTTAGTCACACAAAAAAAGATCAGAACAGAACCAATACAAGCATGTGAAGATTCATGGATTTCCTCTCAAACAGCAAAAACTAAATATTCCCTGTATAGTTAAAAACGTGCAGTATAAAGAATTGAGTACGGTGGCAGTTACACAGTTGAATAACCCATATTTATGAACATGTTTGGACTCTGGAGCACGCACGTCAAAAACAAATACTAACCTTAAAATGGTCACACCCAGATCAGAGCTTCTTGCATAGTCCTTAATTATCTCCTCTGCCATCTTCTTAGCTTTTCCATAGGGATTGATAGGCACCTAACATTTAAAAAAAATCTCATGAAGAGTAGCCAACAATCCAGACACAATCATCTGCTTTTCACATTCCTCAATAAAGAAAAAGATCAGTACTAATCTGATAATATTTGTTGTGTGGAAGAATATCATTAAAACTAGAACAAAAGTTATAAATGTATGAAAATTACACATGATCAAAAACCTGAATCAACAGCATACATAAAGTATATTCAAGCTGAATATCAGAGCAGGGATGAAGATGATATGCATCAGAACTAATGTCATTGCAATAGTAAACAAAGCCATAGATAAAAAATTTACAAACTGAAGTAGATCCATACTTGAGGAGTATCTTCAGTTATTGGCATTGTCTCAGGTTCTCCATATGTTGCACAGGTGCTGGAATAAATAAGTCTCTTCACGTTATTGGCAACCATTGCTTCCAAAACAGTCAAGGTATTTGATGTGATATTGTGATAGTACCTGCAATGAAATTCATGCCCGTCTATTGTTTGAACATTGATACAATTATAATTTTATGTTTGCATTAAATTTCTATCAATAGGATCAATCTTGCATGAAGAAATGTCTCATTGCAATTTGGTAAAAATGAGACAACAATAGTAGCATAAAGAAACTTGCCAAACAAGTTATTCCAAGCATTTTATTCCATTTCCTGAGTCCAAAATTATATATAAATCATATAGTGCATACATTTAAATATGCAACTCCTATAAAGTGAATTGAGATTTTCACTGATAGGTGTTTATATTTTAGAATTTGGGGTAGACTAGCACCTATGTTTTTCCTAAATTGCAGGAGGATGAGACAAGTGTACTGTCCAGATTTATTTTATAGTAGTCGTTCCAAGCATGGATAACTTGTAGCTGATGCACGGATAATGGGCAGTTCATGACAGACATCCTGTTTAACTAGAAGAAGGCGGGTGATAACAGGTAACTGAGGCATAGACAACGGGTGATTACAATTATGCATAGAGAACAAGTAACAGATAACCCATTCATGGCACTTAACTTGTGGCCCATCGGTGTTCACCGGCCACAAGTTAAGTGGCTGCGCTAGTGTAATAGGATAAAAGGAATTAACATTGTGAAAAAAAGCATACCTTAATGGATCAAGAGTACTCTCTCCAACGTAAGCAACAGCAGCAAAATGCATGACCGAATCAAATGCATTGTTTTTAAATATTTCATCAACCTGGTCTTTTGTTAAGACAACCCATGTTACAGATATAAATAACCAACTTGACACAACAGTACCCTTCCCTAATTTAAATAATGTCACTCAAAATCATCATTTTCTAAATTTGGATACAGCTTTTTTGTCACCCAAGTCGGCATAAATGAACTGCAGTTGATTAGGATGTGGAAATAACTGCTGCAATACACGGACAGCTCCTAAATTTCCCCGAGACAGATTGTCCTGCAATTTAGAAATATTTTAGTCATTCATTTTTGTCCCTTTGCTTGTAATTAATCTAAATAAAACAAATGCAAACATTTCAGACTGTTTAATTAAGAAAGCCAAATCGACAACCATGGCAGTGTCAATTATGAAAATGAACAAGATTATATGCCAGCCAACGTACAGGCCCCAAAATCAGTTCTCACCACTATTGTCACCATGTGACCATCTTCTAACAGCCGTAGAGAAGCATGCGATCCAATGTATCCTGCCCCGCCAGTGACAAGAATGTGTTGAACACCCTCTTCATGCTTAGAAAACTGCTAAGAAGAAACAAATCACTTTAGCTCATTTCCCCCCAGCAAAACTTGCAAAAGGAAAAAATAACCATTCCAACCTAGGTTAACTCAGTTAATGCAGAGATATTCCTTCTAAAATTGCATTTCTATATGTGGGGATAGTGACTAAGTGTCATCTAGATTCTACATATAATCACTCGGCATGACAGTGGTTTTTGGAATAGTTATTCTATTTCTACTCGTGATATCAGCATCATGATATGGTTCAATGTTGGTCAGTTCCACTCTAGTTCTAATTCAATAACATGTTCCCTTCCTGGGCAAGTGGTAAGCCCATGAGTGAGTCTTGGAACACTACCAAGAATTTCTCCAAGATAAGTTAATTTTATTATGGCCAACAAATGACCACAAATAGGTCAATGGGACTGTTCGGTAAAATTGTGGGAGTGCAAAGGTCACTCATACAAACCAAAAGCAGATCTAATCTAAGATATAGAATCTAATATCTAGAGTGTGTGGCTGGGAAGTTGGAGTTTGTTAAGTTGTGCTTCGATGGACACACAACATGCAACTATAGCCACAATCCCATTTTTAATAACTTTTCCATTCTTTGGCATGTTATTAAGCAGGAATAAATGTCTTGTATTGTTAGTCCAAAATGTAACTGCAAAGGTAACATATACTATAATGATGCTCTTGAGAGAAGAGACCTGAAGTTGTGACATCTCAAGATAGCACCGATTTTTTCAAATTTTGGTCATCAACTTCCAATATGTTTCTGAGGCCCTACAAAGCGCTTTTTCGACCTGGTGCTTGATGAGGGTCATTGCAAGCTTTCCTTATCCAAGGCAGAAATTGTTCTTCTAGATGAAATCTTTTCAACGAGCTATCATGCAGTTAAACGGAGTTCATGAATAGAAGTTATGGCCCTGCCAAGGTTACAAACCAAGTATTCCCTACATCTCCAATTGGTTAACATGCCAACCCACCATCATTCAAATATTGAGAGATAGTAACATGTGGAAATCCACTAGATAAGATATGTGTGTTAATGTCCAACAAACGATCAAAAATTAGGTCAACAGGACTACTCAATACATACGTGGTGATACAAAGTGGGAGTGTGAACTGTGAAGATCACTCCTATAAATGAAAGAAACCGAATTGATCACCATGATCTAAGAGCAACTACTATAATGCAAAAGGATATACAATGCTATGGAGCTAACTTATGGGAAAGATCCTCAATGTTCCAAGATCCTATCATTGATTCGAGGAGATGGAAACTTTCCTTCATCCAAGGCCAAAAGAAAGAATCTCTATTTAGAAATGTAGTTGGAAGAGCTAGATCCAACCCAAGAAATGCCCCCCTTCTAAAAGAAGTGAACTGATGTCTCGATTTGGAGGAGGGGGGGTTTCCTGCTAGTCATTATCTCGAACACTATACAACACTCCCACATGGGTCTCACTATTGGGGTTTGTGCTACCTCCTAGGGTCAAATAGATCTAGGAGTTGGAATGGTGTTGACCTCTACTTGCCTCTTGGATACCCTTATCCACTAGGAGCATCGAGAAGAAGAATGTGATCAGCTAAATAGTATCTAGTCAAGTGGGAGGCCAAGAATGTGGGCTCTATGCATAAGGGCCTCTCCCAAGTATAAAGCTAGGCATCACTGTTTCGGATAACATAAAAGGGTGGAGAGGTTACTATGGAACTCTAAACATGTAGTGTAATCAACCATGTATCTCGTTACCAACTTATTTGTACCATAGTTGGATTAGTTGAGGAGCCGCCATTTGACAAACATGATAAATGTTTGTGTTCCAATGTATCAGATGATCCGCCATTTGTGCCTAGCCAGTTTTGGCTAGTCAGTTTTTGTTTTCAATAATTATGACCATGGTTCCGCGGGGTTTGTAATAAAATGTGCTAGTAGGGGTTTTTGAGTGGTTCGGTCTCCTAAGACATAGAATTTCAACTAAGGTATTCCAGGGAGTTTTTTCCTTGGTCAATTATGCTTTGCCTATAGCCGAGTATAATCGACGAGGTTTTCCTCCGCTTCCTCCAAAGCTGGAATGCCCAATTTTGAATTATGGGCCTTGGGGGGTTATTAGAGCACAACTGAGTATGTATAAACCTACTAGACATTATTAGAATAGACTATGGTCATGCCCTAAGTCACTAAGACCCTCAGAAAAAATATAGAAAGAAATTTACCGGAAGCGTTGGATTTTGGGTTTTTATTTTTTTTTAAATTTTAAATTTTTAATTAAATTTTTCCATAGTTTAAATGGAAAAATTTCAATTTGTAATATGTAAGTCATCCGAGATCCGAATTCAGTGATTGAAGGCTCTAACCTTAAGCCAAAAATCATTCATGATCAACTGCCCAGCTATCCCTAAGTTTCGGATATTCATTCAGCCTCATAATTAATAATTTCTCAAAAAAGACATTTACGAAGAAATTATTAATTAAAATATTAAAAATGAATATTTTGGAGATAATAAAAAACTCTCCAAAATAAACCAAATTGAATAAAATAAAAGGCTAAATAACATGGCACGAAACATTTATGATGATTCCAATCAATATCGGTCAGTTTTAGATCAAGTATCGGAGTGTAGCAGTTGAACTATCAGTCAAAAATTTGCCCTCTTTGGTCAAATTCGTTTTTGGTTGAAGTGTGGGTTATCTATTGGTTGGGTGATCATTACGAGGGAGGATGAGCCACCTCAACCCCCCTCATTACTCCAACACTCATTTACAACTCAGTTGCACCTCAGTTCAACTCCAAATCATCATGTCGAGCTCATTCAATTACTCCGGTGTTACTCTTAGTCCGGATTTAGGGATTTGAGCACTATTTTCTTTTCTTTCTGTATAAGTAGAGGCTCTTTTGAGCTCTACAACATGGAATTTTGTAGCAGAGTTACTTTGAGAAAACTGTATCAAGCATTTGCTTTGAATTGTTAATAAAGATTCGACTTTGGAGGTTTATGAGCTCTTGCATGTGGTAGCTTTCTAAATGGTTGAGGTGATATTGTCTCCAACCCCTATTTCTTTAATACTTGCATGAGATCAATTGATTTGTTAGCTCAAGAAGGCCATTGTTGGCACGGTAGAATAGCAATTTGTTGTTTCAATTTTGTTGTTTATGCAAAGTAGATTAGTATCTTGATGGACATGAGTAATCAGTATATACGTAATGTTGATCTTGTTTAAATTTTCTTAGCATACTAGCATGTTATTTTCATCTCACTTTTGTATTGAGTTGTGGTGTGTTATCAGGCTTCACAGGTTGAAGAAGGGTGTGAGCTCAGCTGCTTCTATCCCATGCTTCAAGCAACCAAATTTTTGTTTAACACTTTGTGGTTGCAGAACCTACAGGGATCGTCTTCTTTTAATACAAAAAGAAAGGTGGGAGTCTATCTCTATCTCTTGTGTTCCATCCACAAGAAATCTTTTCTTTGGTTACGATTACTTTAGGAAGCCCTAGTCTCCATTTTTCCATCTTTTGGCTTCCCTCCTCTTGCCTTGTTTGGCTTGCTTTTCCTTTTCTTTTCTCGCTGCCCTTTTTTCCCCTTTCTTCACTCAGTTTGGAGCCCTCTTCTTGTTAATTTGCAGCCCCTTTTTGTTAGTTTGCAGCCCTCTTTTACCCTTCTTCTCTTCCTTTTCATAGCCTTTTCTCCTCTCTCTTTCCTCCATTTTCACAGTAGAATTTTACCCCCTTTTTAAGAGTTAGTTTGTAGTTTTGTTTCTTTTATTTTTTTTTATTAACATATAACGTTTCAAGTGTTTAAAGCTCTTACTTTCAGGAAAAATCAAGAAAAGCCCAAAGACTAAAGGCAAGCAAGAAGCAAGCAAAGAGCAAAAAGACAAAAATGCATCCCTCTTCTCTCTTTCCCTTTCTCACCCCGCTCTTTCGGAAGAGGCAAAAAGCGAAATAAAAGAAAGCATTGTAAAAGAGCTAATAAAAAGCAAGTGGGATAAAGGCTCCAACACCCCTCTTCCCCCATTTGGGGGAAGCTTGTATCATCTCTTTTATTTTCATGTTTGCATAATAATTTGCTAGAGTAGAATAGGAAAGAGTAGTTTCATTATTTAGAAGTTTGCTTTCGTAAAAGTTAGAAAATAAAGTTTCATGTTTCATTACTTCGTTAGTTTAAGTTTTGTTTACTTTCATTTGATATAATATTGCAAAAATTAAAAAGAACCAAAATCTCTTGAATCTCACCGTAAGGTGGATCAAGAGTGCTCTCTATCGGAGAGTTTGTTTAATTTTTCTTTTATTTCCATGTACTTTGTTTTTTGTAAGTTATTAATTAATTTCCAAGTCTCTTGAACTTGCCGAAATCCAAGTCAAGAGCACTCTCTTTCGAAGAGCATATTAATTTTTGCATCATCCTTGCACTTAGGCATATAGATAGATAAGACTCTTGAACTTTTGTCATAAGACAAAATCAAGAGCGCTCTCTATCGGAGGGTTTTAATTAATTCTTTTAATAAAATCTTTAAACTCACATTCCCCTTTCAATTAATTTACTTCGTTGATATCCCTCAACCTAGTATGCTCTGCCGACTGTCATAGTTAGGTTTGTACTCAGAACAGTCAACAGACTTGCTAAGCTCGCAATAACAACCTAATAAAATTTTTACCCATAACCAACGCACCGGCATTGTAGAAAGCATTCAAGTCTATTCTCAGTAAAGGCGTCGAAACTCCCCGTTGTCTTAGAGTCACGGCTAGCTGGTCAATCCTCCAGGACACCAGCCAGAGATACTGGACGGGCCGACATGTCTAGATCGGAATGACTTTAAACACTCTCCCGATTGGTCTCTGATACCTTCTTTCAAGCCATAATAAACAAGACCATTAAAATATTTAAAACGTACCAAGAGCACTTGCATAACATATCCACTAACTTTATTTCAAGACTTGCATCTTTGTTATTCTTCAAAGCATTGCAGAGCTTCGACTCCATAAGGCACTGGTCTATCATTTCATGCGTTATTATTAATCTGCACCATTTGTCCTTTGATTTACAAAACCTTTCTCTGTGAATGCACTTTTATATTTACAAGTTCTTGATATATTGTTCATCTTTTAATCCAGTGCAGCAACGTGGATTGCCTTTGTCTTGTGTTCAAATTTTCATAATTATAATCATCTTTCATCATAATAACTCCTAAACAACACCCATCTGCATCATTCAAGCATTGAAACTTAACTTAAACACATTAAGCCATAGAAACTCTTTGTTAGGGACTACCCCCCTTGGCTTCGTTAGGAGTTAGCCTAAACAGAGGAGCTAGGAGTAGGTGACAGTACCTGGCTCTGTGCTTGCCCCCAAGGTCACACCTCTCCCACTTTGTCAAGTGAGGAGACAGCTTTCGGAAGATTTCAGCTGCTAGTGTGCAATCGGCAGACAACATATCTCATAGTAACAAGGGCATCTAAATATTAAGTACTCCCCTATCTAAGTCTCTTGTCTATGGCAAATCCAACATAATCCATCCTCTAGTGGTATTAGGTGCTCAACTTCCACCCGAAGCTAATGTGAGCTCACCATGAACTGGCCCAATTATATCTTGGCTTGTGCATCCAATGCCAAAGTGAATATGGGAGCCTCACTATGAGGTCGTCTCTAAGCTCTAGGAAGTTTCTGAATATAAGGTCATCTTGGGTCTCAAACCCTAGGTGGGGAAACCCAAGGGACCTGGAAGTAGTGTCAATAAATATCCGGCCTAATAATCCCATTCATCTCTTGCTTATTAGGCAAGAAATGGCAAGGGGCATCTAAACTTTCAAGAGTATTTGAACAAGACAAGGTAGTCTATCAATATACTAGCTAGCTGAAAGAAACATGAAACCTTTGGATATGACATCACACTCTCCCCAAGACGACGAGCCAGGTGTGACTGGGTAATGGCCTTTGAAGATTAATAAGATAAGCAGGGGTATTGAACTCTACTCATCACAGGTCAATAAACCTCCTAAGTCAATGCAACAATTCTACCAATTCAAAGACCGTATCGATATGGGAAAGTGTATGTTGCAAACTCTTCCTAGATAATGGGTTACGGGACAAGCCTCTTGCATTTGATGATGCACCGAAGCAAGAGGATCTGAACTCTCTCAATGCAAGCCCAATCTGAATCAAGTAGGCTCAATCCCCAAAACCCCTGATGGTACAAAATGGTTGGTATGATGATGGAGTCAATAACCCCTAGATTTGCAAGGGTGACTTAATGATGGGTTTTGTTGGTGAAACCATCACAAACAGCTTACCAAAGACGGGACCTATGGATCACCATAAACAATTTGTCAAATATTATCCTAGCATGCTCACATTATTCCTGTTCCTTTATTTGATTGGTGGATATGGTGTCAGATGTGCTTGTGCTATGATACATTTCACTCTCGTTGACACATGGGATGATTTTCTTTAATGTTGATACGACCTTGGGGTGTCACTTTTATGCTTTGTAATGGATCATAACACTTAAAATTGTTGTTCATTAGTATTACTAAGACGTACCATGGTGTAATCAAAATTTTCCTATAAATAAGTGTGTTGTCTTGAAGGTTGTTGTCACCTTTCACGCACCTTGGGTAAGTTGGTGTGGCATAAATCTTCAAGCCACTAAGTGCATCCTTGGGGGCAAGTCTGGATGTTGAGATACTGTCACTCAACACTCAACTCACCCGCCTAGGCCAACTCCTAGTGAAGCCAAGGGTGGTGGTCCTTATAAAAGAATCTAAGGCTTTTAAGCTAAGAAACGAAAGATAAAATTAGTCTAGGAGTTTGAAATGAAATATTGAAACAAGAGCATCACATGTGAAATCAACAAGCTATATATAAATTATATATCAACCACGACACATTAGATTCATTTAAGCAAAATATCATTCAATTTAGACCAATACCGAAAAAAGGGTAAATCGAGTCTATTGAAGGGAAGTGTTGTGCAATGCTTCTTGGTCAGTTTTAGTTATTATGGATGAGTGGATTAGAGGGGAAGGGGATTCCCGATATGTCTAGATTTCAACTAATGTGGATTCACACAAGGACATGTGGGCTAGATGGAATCAAGGGGTGTGTCCAACACTACACCAAACGAGGGTATAGCCTGACGGGGCATGGCGGTCACTTTCTAGTTGTTCCCGCTTCCTTTACAAAATTTGCCCACAAATAGTGAAGCTCAAAAACATCGGATTTTCGATAAGTTTTGCGGGCGATTGTTCTTATTAAAATGAGTTTTTAATTAGATGTGAAAAATCAATGAGTGCTAAAGACAAGAAGAGCATACGTATAAGCAAACAAGCATGCAAATTCTAAATCTTAAACATAAATTAATTAAGAGAGCAAAGAAACTACTTCACTCACTCCTACCAACTAGTACTAATCCTTCAATGAGGCTAGCTTTGACAAGGAATGACAAATGCATAAAAGAAATTCTACAAGTTACATCAGCAAAAACATGACACTATGATCATCCAACACTCCATGCACCACATGAGACCTCCAAATCCTCTTATTATTCCAAACTTAATACAATAAAATAAAACAAGAGCAGACCTTCGATCCTTTGACTCTCTAAAACAATGAACAAGATGCTTGCTTTAATAGAAAAATGAGTGAGGAGGGGCGCTTTAGCCAACTAAAGATGAAGGGGGCAAATAGAATGATTCAAGGGATTGAGAGTGAGTTGGGAGTTGAGTTTGATTGGACTTTGTTTCGACGATGATGTGCCGCCTCTCCCAAAAGAGATGCGCTCTCATCCTAATCCCCACCAAACCACTCGTGGCCTGCCACATCTCCAAGTCGTGAACCATAAGTATGGGTGCATCAATCACTTTGAGTTGAAGTCGCTAGCCTCCAAGTCATCTCCAAAACTCACGCTTTAATCTTGTGATTGGGTCTCTTTCAAATAAAGGCAAGATCGCAACCTTTCAAATCAAGCCTCGACCAACCATTAATCACGTGGTATGTCAAGTAAGTCATGAGACAAAGGAGGGACACACTGTAACGTCCCTGGCCCTCTTACCGGCAAGAGGACGCTACCAAACAAACAAAAACCTCCAGGCAAATAGCCTCATGAACATGAACAGGCATATAATGCTGAAATATAAAGCTTAAAACATAAAACATACTAAGATGCATCATTAACCATACCACATGTTCATCATATTCATTAATCAGTAAATATAAATGCAGAGACGGAATAGTCAAGAATACTCATCTTAAAAAGAATTCGTCCCGCAACCAGCTACGTCGCTACAACGTTCCACCCAACCATAGGCCAGCGTGCTCATCAATCTCTCAACAACACTGCCACCCCTGAGATGGGCATGATTCCCCAAGGATTAAGGGTCAAAGCAGGCTTACCCATAGCCAAGGTACACAAATCAGCCAAGCCCACACAGTAGGGTTTATCAGGCTGTCAAGGAGCTAGGAAAGGCTAAATGCTAAGCTGGTGGCCTCAATGGAGAGCTAAGGATGCCTACACCAGAGTTAACCAGACTTCTAAGACATCCACACACCCATCAACAGGAATCAGTCCTTTCTCTGCTTCACAGTCCCTGACTTCCCTTTCCAATACTCTTCAAGGGTTGTGGAGAAGAAAGCCAGCAGTCTAACTCTGTCTGAGTGGCTCCAACACCAGTTTTCTCAAGCATACCCAGCCTCTAATCCTACTGTACACGGTCCGAAGACCAACCACTGCATACCACAGTAAAACAAACAGTCCACAGCTCTGTGAAGGAGATGAAGACAACAGGGTGACAACCCCAAACGAAAAGGTGAACACAACTCAAGTCAACAAGACGACTCAGGGTTGTTCTTTGGCCCTAGCGTGGCCAAAACAACTCAGCAGCACCCAAAAGATATGTGCACACGCAACAACCAAGACCAGGGAAGATCAACAACCCAATCCCATAATGAAATAATGGGAACCTTACACAGTTCGCAGATGGGGAAGAAGACAGATTCCCAGCATTAACAGGGAAAGCATACACACAGCAGAGTCGTGCCCCTCAGGCCGCTCTTCCAGTTTGCCGCATGAGAACACAATCCCCCAACCCCTGCGTGAGGTAAAAACCATCCGATTTTCGTCCTGTGCGTGAGGATTAAACAAAACGATGGGGAAATTCCCACAAGCGGTGCGTGAGGAAGCAAGATTTCCCTCTCTCTGTGTGCGGATTACCAGAACAACTCGCGGTGGGAAAAAAACCAACACCCCTCCTGCATGAGAGTGAGCCAGAATCCCAAACCTCCGAAGAAGTCCCCCCATGGAAGAGTGGAGAGTGTTTTTCTTCTGCCCCACGCGATGTGAAGAGGAAGAGTCCGTTGGTGGAGTGGGTACGTGGGCAAGGACTGACAGTCCTACCATACCCACCACTACTCAGCAAGAACTGCTCCCAGACAGCAGAAATTAAATGGGTGGCCGACACATGGCAAACTCCCAATGACCCCCACGGGTTAGACAACCCCCCCCCCCTTAACCTTAGGAATAATGCCCCTTTCATTTAACGTTGCACCGTTGTAGCTGGCTGTAGGTGTATTTTAATAAATGTGCATATTTCCATGATGCCCAAAACTATAATGTGTCGGATAGCACGATATACCATCGACAACGATCCCTATTGCCGAAACATACACAACCAAATCGATGGTGGGGCTTTTGCCTTTAGCTCCACACCATGATTAATTACAACATATACATCATGTATCTTTTAATGCAACCGGGGTCAAAACCGGGGATATAAGACACACTTCCTAAATTTGGGTGATTCACTATACTCCAAATATCATTCAAATCCAACGGATTTGCCTTGAGATGTGGTCACGCACCACAAGAGACAACTTTGCCACCTAATCCACATGCTTTTGACTTGTTCCCTTTTGACTTTTGACTTTGTCACTTTGTGTCATTTCATGTCTTTCTAGCATTAATTTGACATGTTGTAGCCTCTTTAGAGAAAAAGGGCTTAAACTGATAATTTAATCACCTGAAACATAGGACAAGTGGGTCCTAGGATAAAGAGGACGCTCTAGGCGTGAAAACAAGCATCCCCACGCCAAATTCTAGCCCAAGACCATACTTTTATCGCAATTTCAAATTTCCCACTTTAACCATTCAAAAATGGACTAATTTTACGGGAAAAAATATTTTCCTCATAACTTAAAAATAAACCGAAGGGGACCTGGTACATGTTCATAATGACTCAAAACAATGTCTAGCATGCTTATATACATTGACACATGAAATTTAATAACCTGCTAAGGCCTTACCATTAAGACGACCATTCCAACGTTGAAGGAGCGGTGAAAAACTCGAAAATTATACATCGCTTATTCTGCATTGCATAATTAACAAGGGAAAAAACACCTTGGAATAATCAAAATGATGTCTAAGTCCTAGGAAGCCAAGTTCTTTACAAAACGTTTTCCATGCTAGCACATTTATTACAAAATCCTCATGGGGTATGAATATGCAATTATTTAAAAAGGGGTCGAAACTATGGCCTGAAGTGACCATGGAACTTTTGAGCACTGATGACGAACAAGGGCACTTGTTCACAACTTCAGGGGCTCACTAAAAATCCACCTAAGTGCAACTTAGTGGATAACATTTGGCTCCAACTGCGAGACGTGTGCTTGATCGAGTCTTCAGGCAAGGAGAGGATACGTGAACACCAGAATCTCTAGTTTATATCATCTATAAAAACATCTCAACTTAACAATAAAAACCTTGGCAGCACAAGTTTTAGATAAAAACAAAATGAATCATAAGTTGCATTTATTCAAGAATGTGGAAAACAAAAACTTAACCAACTAAAAAGTTATTTATCCCAAGTACATAAAGTAAATGCTCACTTTTAGGGAGCTTATTTTTCTACTCTAAACATGACATAAAGAGGTTAGGTTGTAATAAAAAAACCAATGTAGTCACCTAAGCAATTTATTAATATAAAAACATTTTGTCTTATTTTTGGTTACCAGCCAAAGCAAGAACATATTATTCGAAAAATGCAAACCTGTGTGATGATCTGGAATGGGCGGGCTAGATGGGGAATCATAGGCATGAATAATGTCATCAAGCTGCTTCCCAAACCGATAGGTGCTCGCCCAGGCTTCATCTATCCATGACTGGATAGAACTAATATACAAATCGACATGATGAGGCAGATCAACTACCCCATCATACTAATCATCAAGGTTGATCGAATGATAACTCGTTGTATAAGCCCCAAGCTGCTCCAAATCATAAGGTGTTGAAATTTACCTAGGAATTGTTCCCCTAAGTGACTTTTGCCTAAGTCACTATGAAAAGGCGGTTTGAGTCACATCAACTTTATATTCATGACTTGAGATGGGCATTAATTGCACTTTAGGGAAAAAGTGCACTTTAAGTGAAATATTTTAAAAGTGAGTGAAATTAATTAATTTGTGGAGAAAAGTGATTTTAATCACAACCACTCAATCTAGAGTACTATGAGCCCTAGGATTAGATGGCTTTTCACTCACCCTAATTTTTTTATCAAAAGGGAAAGTTTCCAAGTGAAGAGGCACTTTTGCATTTTGAGAGAGAAGGAGAGCCATTTTTTGAGAAAGAGGAGAAAATACCAGCAACAACAATTTTTTCTCTTGGCACACATTTCGAGGAAAGGACAGCAGCAAGAAAGGGCGCGAAAATCAAGGAAAGAACTACAGCATTTATTGCTGGTCTGTATAGTCCGTACGGTACGGTTTTTAGTACAGCAAGATCAATTTTCTAGGCAGATTTCTGGGCACAAATTTCGAGAAAAAAATTCTAGGCACGGATTTCGAGGTCGGTACAGACAATTCATACGGTCTGTCTGTACCAGTCTTAAAAAAATCGCCGAAAACTCGGCAAAAATCGAAAAAATCGCGACTTTTTCCTCTGGCCGATTTTTCGCCAAGGAAAAATCGCGATTTTTTAAAAACTCATGGAGGCGCGATTTTTTAGGAAAACTCGCGAGTCAATGGAAAAAATCGCCTAGGCAGGCAATCCATAGCCTAGTAAAGGGAAAAAGTGGTTTTTTTTTGTCATTTGGCAAATGAGCTTGTTGGAAGTGGAGGAGAAGGGCTTGAGGAGACCACCAACACCTTTGGAGGCTTTCAAACACCATTTAGCATCTCAACCAAGGATTTTTGTGGAGCAAGTGTTGAAGGTATGTGCATTTTATCCATTGTTTTTCTATCTTTTCCATGGACTGTTTGAAAGATTTCTTGCATATTTGTTTTACTATTTCGTTGCCTATTTCTTGCATATTTTTTTGCTATTTATTTTTACTATTTTGCCATTGATTTCCATGCCCCAAAAAATGAAAAACAGTCCCAATGTAAATGGAGGTTTTAAAAAATTAGAATGAAAAATAGCATGCTTGTTTTTTTACTTCTTAGCCACCCTCTTCTTCTTATCTTTCATGGCTTAAAATTTAAATTTAGAGGTATGATTTTTTAAGCTAGAATGTTGCTATTATTTTCCAATGGAGTTTAATGTAATTTTTTTTGTTTTTGTGCCCTAGGGTTGCATTTGAATTGAAGGCTTGAAGCATTCCAAATTTCCAATTGCAAAAATGCCAAAGATATTGGACCCATTTTGGCAATATGGTGAGCCCGAGGATGGCAACAATAGGCAAAATTTGACTTGCAAATTATGTGGGCGTCACATGTCAGGAGGGGTTAACAGGTTGAAATACCATTTAGCCAAACTACCTGGCCATGATGTTGGCCTTTGTACTGCAGTGACCCCAGAAATCATGAGAGCTGCCCATGATGCCATCCATGAAAAAATGAGAAAGAAGGATGAGATCACTGCAAACAAAGCTGAGTTTGTAGCTTTTGGCCAAGCAAAAAATTTAGGTGCATCTTTATCTACCACTATCGGTGAGGGTAGTGGGAGGGGCTCCACAGCTTCACCTCTTGGGAGGGCGAGGCTCACATCCCCTTATGTTGGACCAGGCTCACAACCTTCTATCAAGTCAGTTATAAAGAAATCGGAAAACGTAGAAGCAAACAGGGTAATGGGAAGGTGTCTTTATTGGAGTCACATACCCCTGAGCATTGTTAAAAACAATCCATTTTGGCAGCTGATGTGTGATGCGATTGCAGTAGTTGGCCCAGGTTATAAAAGTGCCACCTTTGAGGAGTTGCGGGGCCCAATCCTTTAAGAAGAAAAGATGGACATCGGTGCTAGGTTGGCAGAGTTCAAGCAGTCATGGGAGAGCACTGGATGCACAGTCATGTCAGATGGGTGGACAGACGGTAAGGGTAGAAGCCTTATCAACTTCTTGGTACATTGTACTAGAGGTACCATGTTTGTGAAATCAGTTGATGCATCGACACATGTAAAAGATGCGGCACTTTTATGCGAGTTGATGGATGGGTTCATCCAGGATATTGGGGTGCACAATGTTGTGCAAGTTATTTCAGATAATGCAGCTAATTATGTGGCTGCTGGCAGGATGCTTATGGATAGGTATCCCTCTTTGTTTTGGACTCCATGCGCTGCTCATTGCATTGATTTGATGTTGGAGGATATGGGGAAAATTCCCTTTATCAAGGTGGTGATTGATCAAGCTAGGGCCATCCCTAAGTTCATTTACAACCATGGTTTTGTTCTTAGTCTCATGAGGAGGCACACTAAAAACAAGGAGTTGAAGCGTCCTGCAATCACGCGTATTGCCACCACATTTATTACTCTTCAGTCTTTGCTTCAATGTTAGTTTGAGTTGAAGCAAATGTTTGTTTGTGATGAATGGCGTGATTGTGCTTATAGCAGGAGAGAGGATGGGAAAACCATTGCCAAGCTGGTGTAAACTGATGCCTTCTGGGAAGGAATGGAGGAAGTGTGCTTGGTTAGTGAACCTTTAGTGAGGATTCTACGACTTGTTGATGGTGATAAGCCCGCAATGGACTATTTATATGAGGCCATGGATAGGGCCAAAGCGACCATTCAGAATTTCTATGTGAGCAAGGGTACCCCAGGGCATGACAGGCACATGTTGTTATGGGAGTTGATTGATACTCGAAGGACTGGGATGCTTCATCGACCCATTCATGCAGCAGGACTCTTCCTCAACCCCGCATTTGCCTACAAATGCAATTTTGATTTTGATGGTGAGGTTTTGGAGGGGCTTCTCACTTGTATTCATAGGATGATACCTGATTATGACACTCGCAATGCAGTCAATCGCGAGATAGAGGTGTATTGGGATGGTACTGGAGTATTTGGCTTTGTTGATGTTATTCGTGACAGGACCGAATTCATGCCAGGTAAATTATTAACTTATTAGACCGTTTTAAGTTTTTACCTTTATTTCAAAGATGAATTATGATTTATTTATATTTATTTCTTGTTTGAACTTTGGTGACATGTAGCCACTTGGTGGCAAACCTATGGTGTGAGGACACCGAATTTACGAAAATTTGCCATCAGAATCCTTAGCCAAACCTGTACAGCTTCGAGATGTGAGCGAAATTGGAGTGTATTTGAAAAAATACATGCAAAGAGACAGAGAAGGTTAGAAACTTAGAACTTAGAATTTGAACAAAGCAATTGCATTTAAATGTTTAATGCAATTTATGAATCTACGATCCTCTAGACTCTAAATTTTTTTTATTACCCTCTTACAGGTTGGAGTTCACACGTCTTAATGACTTGGTGTATGTTCATTACAACCTTCGCTTGTGGATGGCACAGATACAGAAAGAACCTGATGCAAATGCCATCTCCTTGGACAATATTGATATATTGTCGAAGTGGAGGGTGGAGATTGAGACTCCTATCATGGAGGAGACACCTGCATGGCTAGAGGAGGGGCAAGAGGAGGGGCAAGTGGAGGAGGAGGAAGAGGAGGAGGAGGAGGTGTTTAGAGGCACCATGGAGGCATCGCCACCACCTTCTGCACCACTTGATATATCTAGTCCTCCATCCATCACTCAGCGTCGAGTATTAGATGCAGGCTTA
>LPNX011159629.1:22256-62112 GCA_001517045.1 Pseudotsuga menziesii | reverse complement strand
TGAAGGGCATCTATATCAAATATTGAGCAGCATATATCATCACCAGTTAAGGGCACATCTATCCAATATTCAGGACAACGCATCCACTCTCAACAATTTCTTGATCTGCTAAGGGCGTAAGCATCAAACTTCATGGAAGAAGGAAAGCAAGGTATTCATTGGAGAATGTATGAGCAGTAGGAATAGTGTGATTGTTTAAGGCAGTACAACCGGCACAAAGGCAGTGAGCTCATTACTCCTATCATTCCTATTGAGCCAAAGCATATTACCCCTTCGTTGGGTAATAATCTATAATCCATCCATATCGCTAAGTCTCTATTAAAGACGTGGGCTTATTTATTATACTTTAGGGCATGAGATTACTGTGGGCAGCGCTTGAGGTGAGGGGCAGCAAATCCTTTCCCCATTTGTGGCATGGACTCTTACTATAATCGTGGGCATCATTACTATTGAAGAGAGACCCATCTCTTCATTGGGGGCAGCAGCGTAACCTTCCTTGAGGGCTCATCAAATCTTGGGCAGCAATCTTCTTTAATATTACTGTGGTCATTAATTGGAGCAACGTTATCTCTTACCAAATCATGATCTTTGCATGAGCAGCGACCTATCTTAAACAGATCGTGACCATTCTTGAGAAGCCAAGTTATTCAGTAAATGTTGTATGACCAATCGTACAGGCTGCCAAGAATTGCAGAAGTCGTGTTCTCCTGGGAGCAGCCAGATACAGGAGATTTGGCCTTAATAGAATTGGGAGACTGTATATTAAATATTGCCTACCAGCAGTCTTAAAGCTTGGTCTGATGTTGGGTTGAAATCCACCACCAAAGGGCTGTCCTACCTATTGCATAGAACGTGTATTACAGCTGTTCCAGCCATCTACGTCACGTTATCAACATTGTTTTAGCACCTTCCATAGTACACCTTCAACACTGTTCAAAGGTCAGAGTTATTCCACTTATTATATATGGTTATACAGGACTGATTTGAAGCATTTATTATTTCCAGACTTGCATGAACAATTCTATATACTTCATTAGCATCCTTAAGCTAAATATCATGGGTTTTGTGGTGTTTATTCATCTTACTATGTCATGCATTTAATATTTGAATGAGCAAACGGTTACATGAAGATTGCAAAACAACAAAATAAACCAGTAAGCCAGAGGAACTAAGTGAAAGGAATAATATTCTCCAAACAACCACAAGCAAATAAATTCAGGATTACAAGAAACAAGCAAGTGCAAACATAAGAAGGCAGATCTCCTTACATGGGATAATTCAGTTTTATATTTGGCATGACTACGTGATGATGATATATATTAGTGCTTTCTTCATATTTATGTTTCAATATGTTTTTCTGATGTTATTATTGCTTTATATGTTTAAAATTCTAAAAACAATGCATGTATTTTCTATTTTTTAATGTTTGTCGATTTTTGCCTATTTTTCCCGATTTTTTCGCCGATGTTGCCGAGAAGTTGTAATCAAGACCCTCGTCGACTTTTTATCGAGGCGACTTTTGCAACATTGGTCTGTACAATCCGTATAGTGGCACGAAAATTGATGTAGAAAACAGAAAATTTTTGAGTTTGATTTTTCCTGTTTGGCACAGAAAACGAGGCAAAATATTTTCATCCGGTTGGGATAAGTTGGTCTGAAAATTTTTCTGAGTATTTCTGTAATTTATTTTCCTGAAAGTAAAAATCTCTCTCACAGGTTTTCCCCAGAGGTTGATTGACCAGAAATATTGTGTCTGAAATTTCATAATTGAATGCATTTATTTGATGTTAGTTGAAAAGTTGTAGAAGCTTTTCTTGTGTTTCAGTCCTATGTTGTTTATGAGAAAAATCTAATTTGCAACAGTAAAACAAATTGGGTTGGGCATTAAACAATGTGTTAAAACGGAGTTGGAAACCGGATTGGGAAAGTGCTGAAAAATCTACATGGTATCAGAGCCTTGTTGAAGAAGAGGGCAGATTTATACACAGTGGACTTCAGTGATTTCTTTTGACAGTGGGCAGCACCTTGTTGAAACTTGAACTTTGCAGAGATAATGGCTATTGGACTTAGGATGGAGGATAGGCTTGATGGAGCTGGGAATTTTGTCCCATGGAAAGCTAGGATAGTGCTGATATTGGAGGAAAATGAGTTGTGGGATGAGGTGGTTCATAACACTATAGCAGTTCCTATTGTTGTTCCCCCTACCACCGATGCAGCAACACTTACCGCCTTCAACAAGAACATAAAAGCTAGAAGAATAATCCTAGATGCAATTAAAGACCATGTGATTCCTCACATCTCGAGTAAGACCCGTGCATTTCAGATGTGGGATGCTTTAACCAGCTTGTTTCAAAGCTCAAATGAGAATAGGAAGATGGTTTTGAGAGAGAAGTTGAAAAGTATCAAGATGGTCAAAGGGGAGGTTGTGATATCTTACCTTACTAAGATCTCTTAGGTGAGAGATGGGTTTTCAACAGTGGGGGAGGTTGTTCCTAATGCAGAGCTAGTGCAGACAGCTATGAATGGGGTTTCAAAGCCTTGGGCTGTGTTTGTAGAGGCTTTGGTAGCTAAGGAGAACTTACCTACATGGGACAGGATATGTGATGACTTTGTTCAGGCGGAGACTCGGAGGGGTCTTGTGCAAGGCAGGGCTTCTATTAGTAGGGAGGATGTGGCTTTGACAGCAAAGGGGAAGAAGAAGTTCAAGAAGGGTGGGGCCAAGCAATAGGATGGGCAGAAGAAGTGATTTGAGCACTGTGAAGTGCTTTCTCTCTGTATTGGGCCGGTTGATAGAGAGAGAGCATCCATCATCACCAGTGCAAATATAGATATTGAGAGGGAGTATTCCTTGTTGACAAACCATTCTTATAGTGCATCCACCACCAGCACATGGTATATTGATAGTGGAGCTTCGAGCCACATGACAGGTGCTCGAGAGATGTTCTCCGAGCTTTCACAGGCAGAGACTGATGTGGAGGTAGTGTTGGGAGATAACACTGTTGTCAAAGCACTTGGGCGTGGAACCATTACCTTTCAGAGGGAGTCCATGAGTCCCATGATTTTGAGAGATGTATTGTATGTACCTAGGCTGAAGAAGAACTTGGTTTCAATTTCCATGATCGAGGATAGGGGTCTTGGGGTGTCCGTACCTAGGCTGAAGAAGAACTTGGTTTCAATTTCCATGATCGAGGATAGGGGTCTTGGGGTGTCCTTCCTAGATGGACATGTGCGTGTTTTTCCCAAGACTGTAGGACCATCTGCTTCCTACACCATTGGAGCCAGATGTGGAAAACTGTACAAGCTCTTGTTTCAGCGTCAGCATGCTTTGGCACATAGCAGCGACAGCAAGCTTTGTGAGCTGTGGCAGAGGAGGATGGCTCACTTGAATCATCCAGCTTTGAGGTTGTTGAGATATATGGTTACAAGTTTGCCAGAGTTTAGCACAGAGTATAGTGATGTTTGCAAGGGGTGTACTTTGGGAAAGTACACCAAGACTGCTTTTCCTAGCAGTGATAGCAAGTCAGCAGGGGTTCTTGACTTGATACATTCTGATTTTGTGTGGACCTATGTCAGTTGTGTCTCTGAGAGGGTTCGAGTATTATGTGACATTCATCGATGACCATTCCAAGAAGACCTAAATCTACTTCCTGAAGAGCAAGAAATCTAAGGAGGTCTTGCAGAGGTTCCAAGAGTTCAAAGCTCTTGTGGAGAACCAGACAAAGAGGAAGATAATAGCTCTCAGACCGGATAACGGGGGTGACTATACCTCCAAGGAGTTCGATGGATATTGCAGACAAGAGGGCATTAGGAGACAGTTGACGGTACCATACACTCCAGAGCAGAATGGAGTGGCAGAAAGGAAGAACAGATCTATTGTTGTAGCAGCTAGAGCTATGTTACATGATCAGTTGCTTCCTTTCTTCCTTTGGGCAGAGGCATGCAGTACAGCAATTTATCTTCAAAATAGGAGTCCCCATCATGTCGTGGGGAACAAGACACCTGATGAGAGTTTCACAGGCAGGAAGCCTGAGGTGAGTCATTTTAGGATATTTGGTTGTCTGACTTACTCACATGTCCCTTTTGAGAAGGGACAAAATTTGAGCCCATAGCAGAGAGAGGCATCTTTGTGGGGTATGATGAAACTTTGAAGGCCTTCCGCATTTATCTTCCTTCTCAGAGGAAGGTTGTTGTGAGGGAAGTGAGATTTGAAGAGGAGCGGGCCTTCAGGGAGTCTAGAGAGTCAAAGCAGGGAGAGCAGCAAGTTCCCACACCTCAGGTAGTTTCACAGGTACCTTCAGTGCAGCAGACAGGTTCACAGGTTTCTGGGGTTACTGGACCACACAGTATTGGCACATGTTCTTCAGTTTCAATGGTTTAGCCACCAAGATCTTCAGGGACAAGTTTTGGGTCTTAGGGTACAGATTCACCGTACAGAGCTTCAGGATAACAGCGTTCACCAATTGTTGGCATTCCAGCTTCTAGTTCACAGGTTACTAGGATTTCTACCTCTGGTAGTTCATCAGATGAGGACAGACCAATGTGGGAGCAGTCTTCAGGGAAGAAGAAGCCTAAGTGGCTTCGGGACACCTTGAAGGAAGCAAAGGAGTTTAGGACACCCAAGGAGCCAGTGAGGGTCATTCAGATGCCAGAGAGATTGGGTATGGCATCAGTGGCTAGTCTTCGTGATTCAGAGCCTTCTACTTTTGAGGAGGCCTCCCAGCATCATGTTTGGAGAGATTCCATGATGGAAGAGTACCATTCCATCATGAAGAACAATGTTTGGGAGATAGTTCCGAGACCTGAGGGGAGGTCAGTGGTGACTTCTTGTTGGCTTTATAAGCTAAAACATGTTGCAGATGGTAGTGTGGAGAAGTACAAGGCTCAATTTGTGGCGCGGGGGTTCTCACAAGTTGAGGGAGTTGATTATGATGAGACCTTTGCACCGATTGCTTGTTATACTTCAATCAAGGCATTGATTTCCATTGTTGCGGAAATGGGTTGGAAGATCCATCAAATGGATGTGAAGACCACATTTCTCAATGGAATCATACAGGTGGAGGTTTATGTTGAGCAGCCTTAGGGCTTTGAGATTCATGAGAGAGAGTCTCATGTGTGCAGGCTAAAGAAAGTCTTGTATGGGCTGAAGCAAGCTCCTATAGCTTGGTACTCCAACATTGACTCTTACTTGTAGCGGATGGGTTTTCAGAAGAGTGAAGCAAATCCGAATCTCTATTTCATCATGGTTGGAGATGATCCGCTTGTTATCACATATATAGTAGTCGGGCTACCATATTCTATTTTTCAGATTTAAGTACACTTTTCAGTCAGTTCCCCTACATATGAGATGCTCAGATGAGCATCTATAATGGATCATTGTTTGATCGATGGACTATAGTACTCTCCCATGCCATGACTGAGTCTTAGGACACTCAGATTTGAGGACCGATGTAGTCATTTAGCCATTTGCAGAGCAGTTAGTAGTGTCAAGAGTTGTATCAGAGTTCTCTTTGTGGACAGATGTTGGTTCAGATGGATTATTTGCAGGTTTATGACTCGGCTTTTATTATCTTGTGTTATTGTCATTATTGCTCTTATACTCATTCTTGTGACATGCATTAGCATCTAGTGTCATAATTTGGCAGTCATATAAATATGTGGACTTGGATGTATTGATATTATGTATGTATGTCCTTACTCAGACCTAGAAGTTCTTGATCCATACTCATTGGTTTTACCCTCCGTAGGGAGAATAGAGGTAGTCATTCCCATCATACTTTAGCTTGCTAGTGTTGGTTTCATTATTCACTGTCTCCACCCATCCATTACCTTCCAGTTATGTTTTCGACCCGACCTACTATTTGACTTGTGGCATGGAGGACCTCTCCCCACTAGAGCCTCTTTGTTGGACAAGCTTCCCTATTTATTTGTGTCTCAGCTCTGAGTTGCCTAGGTTGTGTTGGCTAAACCTGAAACAAGTAGCGCTGCCATCAATACAATGTATTTGGAAATGAAATGAATATCTTATGAAAAATCCCATTCATGAAAAGTAGTGTTTTTAAACATACATGAATGCAAGGCAAGCCTAATGAAATTGGCTTCGAAGTATAATGAAATGAATATCTTAAAACATTCATGAAAAGTAGTGTTTTTAAACATATATGAATGCATGAAGCCTAAAATAATAAAATTCTCTGTAATAAATGCATGCCAAGGCTATGGAAAATCAAAGGCCCAAAAAAGCAATGGTTCCTAAAGTTATATCTACGGATTGTTGGCCTCACTTGTATTGATTTGGATTGTGAGCATTTGTCAAGGTGAATAAGCACCTCTAAACGTAACTTATCCATTTGCGAGACACTGCCACCCCCTGTGTTGTTGCTTGTTCAAAATATGCTAGAGTGAGTATCCCCTTTCCATATCCAAAGTGTCACAGTGTTGAGGTAGTGGTCACCCTTTGGCCTAGCCTTTTGAACTTTAGCCTTCACCCTTCACTAGCAAATTTATTACAACTATGAAGTGAGTATGGTCTTGAAAGTCTGGTCTGAGTTATAATTAATAAACGAAACCCTATATATTTGGTTGATAGACCGCCAATGAAGTGATTGCTACTTGTTATAATTGTTACTTGAATGATTTATAGAGCATGTTTTAGCCTTTGAACACTTGTAGCAGACGGATGTTAGCCTGGGATATATTATTGATTATGTGGTCATTTACAGATTATTATTGTCTATCTGGGTATATTGGATATTATAGATGATCATGGAGAGACATATAGGGTTGTATGAGTATGCACCTTAGATGGATTTGGACTCCCCGAGTACAATGAGACAACTTGCTTTCAGTTGCAGGGATAATTTGGCTCAATGTACCATTCTGTGCAGTTTTGCCATGCTAGATGGCATGTCTGAGTAGAGAGATGATTTGTTTGGATCTCCTAGGGCATTGTATGAGGTCATTTATGTGGTCATTTACAAATTATTATTGTCTATCTGGGTATATTGGATATTATAGATGATCATGGAGAGACATATAGGGTTGTATGAGTATGCACCTTAGATGGATTTGGACTCCCCGAGCACAATGAGACAACTTGCTTTCAGTTCCGAGCAGTTGCAAGGATGATTTGGCTCAGTGTACCATTCTATGCAGTTTTGCCATGTTGGATGGCATGTCTGAGCAGAGAGATGATTTGATTGGATCTCCTAGGGCGTTGTATGAGGAGGGTGGTCCAGCCACTTGTTTTTACCATATTACCCCCCTGTCAGAGAGCCTGGTGGGCTCAGTTGGATAACGCGTGAGACAACCTGCTTTCAGTTACGGGCAGTTGCAGGGATGATTTGGCTCAGTGTACCATTCTGTGCAGTTTTGCCATGCTGGATGGCATGTCTGAGCAGAGAGATGATTTGTTTGGATCTCCTAGGGCGTTGTATGAGGAGAGGGTGGTCCAGCCACTTGTTTTTACCATATTACCCCCCCTGCCAGAGAGCCTGGTGGGCTCAGTTGAATAACGCGGGCACCTTAGGAGGCAGTTTTGGGCATATCACGTTTCCTGAGGTAGAATTAAAAATAATTAAAATGGCTACTGAAGAATTCAATTCGGGCTACTGAGGCAAGGAAATGGCATGGGATGAGTTTTGATGATGAGAGTGATGTCTTCCACTCCTCCAACAGTTTCAGCACTTGGATGGACCCACATCCATCTTTCCGGCATGATTTATTATTTTCTGGATCTTTTGGAGGCTCCCAGTTTCTTCAGAAAGGGCACTATGTTAGCATTTAAAAAATTATATTATTTTATTGTGCCATGAGGACACACTAGGAGAGTTAGTTAACACTCCCTGGACCCACCATGAGCTTTATTTATTTTTTATTGAGTGGGATCCCCTCTCCTAGAGTGATTTGATCCATTTTTATATTATATTATTGTATTGATCCATGTACGCTATGTTGAGCTCATCTCAACCGTTGATTAGAACATTTTAATCTTTTAATCTTAGCCACCCATTTGAAAAATGGTTATGATTTTGGTTCTCTCATTCCTATTTAAAGGAGAGAGTTTCTCATTTGTAAGGGGTCTTTGGCTCTTGGATCTAGATAATAGAAAAACTATTCTTATGGAAATTTTTGGATCTCCTTTGCATCTGATGTTCTTAGATGGTGATTGGGAAATCTATTGCTTCCTAGCATTTGGGTATTTGTTGTGAGATTTATATTTTGTGGAAACATTGTCTTGTCTACAGGAGGGCGACTTCAGCTTGGTCGTTTTTGCAGGGGCTCCTCAACTCGCTTGGATTGGCTTCGCTTGTATCAGGGGGTTTTCATTAGCATCATTGTGATCTATGATTTCATCTTGCTACTTTTCTGTAGCATTTGATCTTCTTTCTTGACGCATCAAATCTGATATAGTTGACGTTTGTTGTGCAGGAGAGAGGGCACATTGGCTTCCTTGGGCAAATCGTTTACATAGAATCTTACTCAAATCTTCTCAAACTGATCGGGACAGCATAGATCAACAGCATCAAGGCATCTACAAGGTTTTCCAGGTAAGATCTACAGGTTGGTGCTTCTTTTCTAGATCTCAATCCATTGGCATCTTCATTTTCATGTTAAAACCATAAATATTAAAAAATAAAAACTATTATGGATCAAACCGCTTGATCTCGGGGCAAACCATTTCTGGGTTTTGTAGATCGGGTCAAGCCCTAAGTGGGTCTTCAAAAACGTTTTGCTAAAAGTGACTCTATTTGGCCCAAATCCCAAGGCACTGTTCTCTAAGCCCTAGCGCTGCACCTCATGTTGCCTTCTTCTCTTGCAATTTGATCTTTTCCTTGTGGCTCGAGTGCTTTGACACTATCATACCTTCTTTCGAGTTCACCCCGTGGTACTAGATAGCCCCAATCTTGTTCTTCCCCTTCCTGCATTGGTCACGTTTCCCAAGGCAAAGGGTATCTTCATCTTTTGCTAGTACCTGGATCCCGGATCTAGTAATAGACTTATAGGTCACTTGTGTTTCAAACTTGGATCAAATTTCACATCTCATAAACCCTTGATCCAAGCCCTAGTTCACCTTATGACAGCATCCATAGATCTAGGGTTTACTCCACCTTACACCTTACGTACTTCAACTCCCTTTGATTTGATCTGGTGTTTAGGTCTGATCTCTCTTGTTAGGAGTAGATCTGGGTCTCCCCTATTGTTGTCTTAGGCTAAGATAACATCAAGTTAAGATTGCCTCGATTGGCGTGACAACCATCCATTTGGGAGTCGAGGCTATCTTGGTTCACCTCTTTAGTTGCCCATCCCTCTACCATCCATCCTGGATTCACCTCATAGAGGCAACTACAAGTTTGGTGATAACACCGCTCATTCTTTTGTTGTATGTGGATGACTTGTTTATCACAGGAGGAGAGAGACCTATTGCAGTTGCAAGAAAGATCTTGCTTCATAATATGAGATGACGGACATTGGGTTGATGCACTATTTTTTCGGATAGGAGGTTTGGCAGGACCCTAGTCATATTTTCCTAGGATAGGGAAAGTATGCAGTTGATATTCTTAGGAGATTTTGGATGGAGGATTGCAGGCCGATGTCTACAACAATGGTCACCAACTGGAAGAAGCTTCATGTTTCTGAGGGAGAGCTGGTGGAACCCACACTATATCGTCAGCTCATTGGTTCTTTGATGTATCTGGTCAATTCTCAGCCAAATTTGTGTTTTGTGGTGAACACTCCCAGTCAGTTCATGGTTGAGCCTAGGAGGGTGCACTTGGTCGCCGCAAAACATGTGTTGTGATACCTTGCAGGGGCAATGGAATATGGTCTGGACTACAGGAGATCGGATGGGATCAGATTGATTGGCTTCACAGATTTTGATTGGGAAGGCAGTGTGGCACACCGGAAGAGCACTTCCGAATGTTGTTTCAGTTTGGGCTCGGCAGCAATGTCGTGGTTCAGTCGAAAGCAGAAGTCTGTTGCTTTGAGTTCTGCAGAGGCCGAGTATATGGCAACCAGTCAAGCCAGTTGCGAGCCGTTGTGGCTTCGCAAGTTGCTGGTGGATTTATTTGAACAGGAGTCGAGGCCTATGTTGATTTATTGTGACAATCAAAGTTGCATCTAGCTCTCTGAGAATCCAATGTTTTATGACCGGTTAAAGCATATTGAGATCAGGTTTCATTTCATTCGTGATTATGTTCAGAGAGGAGCAGTGATATTTGCATTATATTTCCACTGATGAGCAAGTTGCAGATATCTTGGCGAAGTCTCTTGGAAGAAGCAAGTTTATTCACTTCAGATACAAGTTGGGTGTGGTGAAGAACAACTTCCTCGGTAAGAGGGAGTGTTGAAATTTACCTAGGAATTGTCCCCTAAGTGACTTTTTCCTAAGTCACTAGGAAAACGGGTTTGAGTCACTTGGACTTTATATTAATGACTTGAGATGAGCATTAATTGCACTTTAAGTGAAATATTTTAAAAGTGAGTGAAATTAATTAATTTGTGGAGAAAAGTGATTTTAATCACGACCACTCATCTAGACTAATCTGAGCTCTAGGATTAGATGGCTTTTAAGTTTTCACTCACCCTAATTTTTCCCCAAAAGGGAAAGTTTCCAAGTGAAGAGGCACTTTTGCATTTTGAGAGAGGAGAATCATTTTTTGAGAAAGAGGAGAAAATACTAGCAGCAACAATTTTTTCTCTTGGCACGCATTTCGAGGAAAGGACAACAGCAAGAGAGGGCACGAAAATTGAGGAAAGGACATCAACATTTATTGTTGGTCTGTACAATTTGTATAGTACGGTTTTCAGTACATCGAGCACGATTTTCGAGGCAAATTTATGGGCACAATTTTCAAGAAAAAAATTGGGCATGGATTTCAAGGTCTGTACGATCAATCTGTATAGTCCATACAACGACACGGATATCGAGGCAAAAAACAGAAAAATTTTGAGTTTGATTTTTCTAGTTTGGCACAAAAAACAAGGCAAAAAATTTTCATCTGGTTGAGATAGGTTGGGGTTTTTCCTGGGTCATTTGACCAAAAATATTGTCTGAAATTTCATGGTTGAATGTGTTAATTTGTTGTTTGTGAAAAAGTTGTAGAATCTTTTATTGTGTTTCAGTCCTATGTTGTTTATGAGAAAATTCTAATTTGCAGCAGTAAAACAAATTGGGTTGGGCATTAAACAATGTGTTAAAACAGAGTTGGAAACCGAGTTTGGAAAGTGCTGAAAAATCTACATAAGGAACCTCTAGATGTGAAGATAGTTGATGCATCAAATTTGACTCTTCACTACACTCCTTCTCTATGTCCTCAGTACTGATATATGTGTATGACTCTGAATGATATGGCTCTGAATGAGTATATGCAAACTCTGAATGGTCCTCTTCAATATCAGGATTTCCCAAGGTCTCAAGATAAACACTTCCTTCTGTGGACATATCACAGGTAGGATTTTCAATAAAACCTCCAAAAGATTTTGAATCAACACTCCCCTCTCTAGACATATCATAAATGGAATTTTCCATAAATGACCAATAGTTATCATCAACATCTTTATCAAATATGGGCGAGTCTTCATCAAATGCATCATGCTCCTCGAGTACAAATGCTTGTTCATGTTCATGATAATCTTCTTCAGAAAGCTTGGCTTCAAAGATGTTACAAGACAAAAAACCTTCCAAACCCCCATCACCATGTAGAGAACATGGAGGAGTTTCATCATATACCATACAGACTTGATCATAATTTTCTTTATAAGCTTTTGTGATGGTTTTTTCGTGAGGTAGATCTAGAGCATAAGTATTATCATCATCACTAACATAAACCTGAGCACACTCCAAATCTTCAATGGCATCATGAGGTGGATTTTCAATAATATCTTCAATCAAGAGATCCTTCTGTTCTTCTCCAATGGGATCATTATGAATCTCTTTCATAACGTCAAGTTGTGTTCTAGGGAGGAGGGCACCATATTCTTTAACAGGTTGCTTAATCTCCCTCATTTCTCCTTCATACCAACGCAAAAGGAAACGTTCAAAAAATCGACCATGGAAACTATGTATTTCTCAGGAAGGTCATAGAACCAAGTCTCTGCATCCCTCTTGAAGGAAAATCAAATATGATCATTAGATCATCCTCATGAACCACATTAAAATCAGCCACCAGTTTGATGAAAGTAGCAATATGATGGGTGACTGAATCACCATTAATTTCAAAATACTCTGGAGCAACCCTTTACAACTCATTATGGTTATAACAATCATTAGGAAATCAAAAGACATTTGAGAAATCTATTGAGGGGCATGCATCGAGCAAGAGAGTACGAAGCCCTTCTTTATCCATAGTAGAATTCAACTATTTAGATCTTAAGTAACAATGAAGAACATCTGGTACTGAATCATGAAAGCTGTCAAATAGTGAGCTTAAAAGAATTTACTGTGTCACATGAGCTCATCTACACACCACAAGTCTCAACAAATTTATGAGAAAGCAGGGTTATATCCCTTCAATAGAGTCACCATGTGAAAAGAAAAAATATGCATTAAATACTCTAACAAAAAACTATTTTTTGTTTTTCTTTGTTAAAAAATCAAGAAAAAGGTTAGTGGAGTCGCCTAATGAAAAATAAAAAATATACTCTAAACATTCATCAAACAAAGCAAAAAAACAAAAAGAAAGAAAGCAAATGTCGTACTGCAGGAATAAAAAGATTTTTCCCGGCAACGACGCCAAAAGATGTTGTCACCTTTCACAAACCTCAAGTTAGTTGGCGTGGCAAAAATCTTCAAGTCACTAAGTGCGTCCATGGGGGCAAGTTTTGAGTTGAGATACGGTGTCGCATGAACTCATCTACACACCACAATCTCAACAAATTTATGAGAAAGCAAGGTTATATCCCTTCAATGGAGTCGCCATGTGAAAAGAAAAAATATGTATTAAATACTAACAAAAAACTATTTTTTTGCTTTTCTCTGAAATAAAACAGGAAAAAGGATAGTGGAATCGCCAGGTGAAAAATAAAAATCTACTCTAAACATTCATCAAAGCAAAAACAAAAGGAAAAAAAACAAAAGCCGTGTTAGACACACCAGGCACACAGAGAGGGGGGGGGGGGGGAATCTATGTGCAGTCTTTATTACTTTTTCAATTTTAACAATCAACAACTAATTCATCAATGCATTATTCTACCATTTGCATAACCATTTCATAAACATCTATCACTTCATCATTTATAAATCATAAGCATCTGAATCATGAAGTCATAACAAGAACCATAGCACAAGAGAACACAGCACCATATGATTCTGTAATCTTTTTGTATTTGTTTTGGAACGGCTACAACCGTGAGGTGAAATCAGCACCTATTGATACAAATAGCACCTACTCTTCATCCAGGACCCTGCCTGGTTTTCTTAGACCCTGCTAAGAAGAATTTGAGGTATCCTAACCTCAAAAGCAAGACAAGCTTGCTTTTACAATTACAGCTCACTGTCTCATCATACTCATTACACAAACATACCACTATCAAGTGCGCTTACTACCACACCATCTTTCTGTCCACATCATCACTGTCATATTAAACATCACTACTGTTGGTCATCGACTGCTGCAACACTCTTTTGCTCATCACTCTCAGCATCATCATACTGTTCATCAACACTACCATATGTATTTGATCTGTCCTCTTCTTCATCAACTTGTCACAGCCTTGTCATTATGTCACTTGTCAGATAGCTCGTTTAATGCACCAGTCAATAATCATTCTTTTGTAGAAGTCTTTATCTTCCAATTTTGGACTATACCAGTAAATGCCTTCGAATGCTTGCCAACCTCTATGCATAGATTTGTGTATGCTTGCACTGTGTATGTTCTGAGAAGACCTTACAAAAAATACTCCAAACTTCAACCGAGCCATATATTACACTGATATTCCAAGGTCAGATGCCATCAGTGAACCAACGTTCACATAAATCATGTATGCATATACATTACACCTGAGTTGTACTTAAATTACCTTAGTCAACTCAAATCAGAGCTTAACCTGATGAAGCAACTTTCAAGCTTTCAAATGCCTTAGGCTTGATTACCTTGTCCATACTATTTCAACATACTTCAAAGTTAACATACCTGGGACATGCTTCTTCAATTGTGAGTATACCTTGGATAGCTCTGCTTTGGATGTGCCTTGAACTGTGTATAACCTCCAACCTTGAGATGAGAAGACCTTCTTCAAAGGACTGTCATCATTAACCCAGGCATGTGTTTACCTTGCAAGGTGAACTCAAACACTGTCATACTCTGACATACACAGACTGTATATTAACTAAGGCTGTTATGAACACTGTCAAACAGCCCTAAACCATGTTAGACCTTGGTCAAGACTGTCACCAATTCGGGACTGTAGAAGAATATCAGTCACCATCCAACTCTAGCAGCACTCAGACTTGTATGTATATGCTAAGGAAGAGTCCAATCCAAAAATTCCTTGGACTGTTTGTACTCAAACATGTCAACCTCGAACACAGTCACTTCGGATCTTGGACTGTGGTCCACTTTGCCAAATTCAGATTGAGTGCTTGGATGAAACTCAGACAGTTTATGCTGAGGTAGAGGCACCAAACCATCCAACTCGGAACTCTGTCTTTTGTCAAGGTGTGTACGAGTAACTCGGACTGTTAAGTTTGCACTGTCAAGGTGCAAAAACCGAACTGCTTTCCCTTCCAAGCTTTGGACTGTGTGTAGATTATCTTAATCCAAGAATTTGGAGTGTTGGCAACCTTCCTTCAAACTCAGACTAAGTAATTGTGGAAACCCTCAAACTCAGTCAAGAATCAAAATTCGGGTCTGCTCCTCTTCCTTGCAACTGCTGCAACATTTCATACCTTATTGCTGCTACAAAAAGGAATTTTGAGAGGCTACCAATCTCCACCAAGAATGTGTACTGCTGCTGCTGCAATATTCACCACTAAAAAATTACTTCATCACTTGCACTGTGTGCTGGTACAAACCCCCAAACAAGTCCAAAAAGGACTGTTAATTAGTTGCCTCTATCCACTACAAAAATTGCCTTTGCTGCTGCTGGTGGTGGCTCTCACAAGCTCACTCAAAGAGCTCGAAAAATCAGAGAAAAAGAAAATTTCAGACCACTGCTCCTTCACCCAAAAACAGTCACTGTCATCATCTGTTGCGGCTGACTCAGTGAAAAAATTGCAAACCTGCGAAAATCTCAGAGCAGATCCGAATTTTTCATATATCAAATGAGTGAGGGCGTTGGCCTATTTGTATACATTTTTCATGAATTTTTATTGGGCTGACATTTCAATTTTTTTTTTAATTCTTTTGTTTGGTCGACTGCCCCTACAAGATGGTGTAAATTTGCCTTGTCCTCTTCAAAAATTAATATTTCATCAACCATTAGTAACCACGTGACGTGCCACCTACTGTTGGAAACGGCATGACAAGGGCTATCTCCCCATGATGGGTTTATTTGTAATCCCATGGTCCAATACCCTTAAAATCTTCAATTTGTTCAAGACGTCAAAGACTTTGAATTGTCAACCTTCTTACCATTGGGGTGTCATGTATTTTTATTATTTTATCCACCACATCATCATAGGGTTGCATCACGCCACTAGGGATTTCTATGCCATGTGCAAGGTGACATCATGGGCTTCAAGCATGTCATCTTGCCATTCTAAGTGTAAGTAGTGGGATTCGTGACCTTTAAAAGGGAATCAAGGTCTTCATCAGGGATTCCAAGTCTTCATGGGCTTCTTCATCAAGCAAGGGGCTTCATAGGCTTCTTTAACCACCTCAACCACACTAGGATACCTCCAAGGGTCAAGATCCAGCATGATATTACCTGTGGGATAGCTAGGTCTTCTCCTAGGGTACCATGACAGCATCAGAGCATAAATGACCACAAAATGGGTCATTAATGCTTCTCCAAGCCATCTAGGGCTTCCCCATCGTCTACCAAGGCTTCAGGACCATCTCCAGGGTCTTCAATGTCTTCAACAAGGTGGCGGCTTCAAGATCCAAGCTTGTGGGTACGAGGACCTTGTCAACTGCGTACAAGGTGCTTCAATGCACAAACCCACTCTGTAAGGAATCCAAGGCATTGCAAGGTGCAAACCCACTCTGTAAGGGGTCAAGGCACTGCAAGTGGGACTTGGTGGCATCAATGACATCCTATGGGGCCACTGCAAGTCCATGTTGGTATCAATGACAATTTCATCTACAAGTCGTACTCCAGGAATAAAAAGATTTATCCTCGACAACGACGCCAAAAGATGTTGCCACCTTTTAGTTGGCATGGCAAAAATCTTCAAGTCCTTGGGGGCAAGTCTCAAGTTAAGATATTGTCACTCAACACTCAACTCCTCCGTCTAGGCCAACTCCTAGCGACGCCATGGGGGGTGGTCCCTATAAAAGAATATAAGGCTTTTAAGCTAAGAAACAAAAGATGAAATTAGTATAGGAGTTTGAAATGAAATATTGAAACAAGAGCATCACATCTGAAATCAACCAGCAGTATATAAATGATAAATCAACCACCACACATTAGATTCATTTAAGCAAAATATTGTTCAATTTAGACCAGTGTCGAAAAAAGGTTAAATGGAGTTTGTTGAAGGGAAGTGCTATGCAATGCTTCTTGGTTAGTTTTAGTTATTATGGATGAGTGGATTACAGGGGAAGGGGATTCCCGATATGTCCGTATTTCAACTAATGTGGATTCGCACAGGAACGTGTGGGCTAGATGGAGTCACTGAGGTGTGTCCAACACTACACCAAACAAGGGTGTAGCCTGACAGGGCCCCGCGGTCACTTTCAAGTTGTTCCCGCTTCCTTTGCAAAATTTGCCCACACATAGTGAAGCTCGAAAATGTCATATTTTTGTTATGTTTTGTGGGCGATCGATTTTATTAAAATGAGTTTTTAAATAGATGTGAAAAATCAATGAGTGCACACTTATGCTTTTGGTTATCCCAAAGCTGAGGGCGAAACTACGATGGGCAAGACAATACACAGAAATGGCAAATGTTTATTCCAATTCGAGATTGTAGAAACAAAAACAAAGAAGTAAAATTGAACTACCTTAGAAAACTGTATACAGCCTATTAAGGCAGAGTGTGTGATTGTGTTACAAAAATAAAGCACAAAGGTTAGAAAAATTCACACCACGAAAAGAAAAGTGCAAATCCCCCAAGGGGGGTTGGGGTGTGGGCACTTGGTTGCCCACCTAATCTCTTTTATTATGGCATTTACAATGCTTTTGAGGTGGATTCCTTTGGTCCTTACAATTTTGGATCCAAAGGCTTACAAGGTTTTATGAGTGAGATAAGATCAAGAACGATGCTTCATGAGGTCTCTGGATAGCTTAGATCTTTGAGTTTCTGGCAGCACTTCTTCTTTTCCTGTCAATTAAAGGAAAAAAAACAGCCACCTATTATGCACCAAATGTGCTAAATATAACGTTAAAAGCATATAAGTATTGAATGATCGAAAAATATGCACAAGTACTCAACAATACTTGATATATTCTAAGAATGATGCTTTACAATTCTAGATCTAGAAACATGCTTAAAAAGAGCAGCCTTTAGATATTCTTTTGAAAGAGAAACTAAACTACTTAAGCATGTGATTAACCGTAATCGAATCCAAGTGTTATGGGAAAATCTATATCCAAATGTTAAAGGAGAATTCATCTTCAGTAATAAATATATAAATCAATGTTGAATAAAATAGGTCATAGATTACATTACAATATCTTGGCTTTTGTATTAACCATTGCGCCTTTTCAATGTAAAGGTTACCACTCTTCAATTAACTAATTACTATCTTTTCATTATATGTTATTTATTATTAATATTATTATTTGTATTTATATCATTTTTTATGTTTATAACATTGCCCTTCCCTTAAGGGCAACTTGTCCTCAAAGTTGAGTGTTGTCCTCTTATTATGGATTGTGTTTGAAGTACTAACTCGAACACTGTAATCTTGGATTGATTTTGTTCTATGGATGTGATTTTGGAACTTGTGTTGTAATCATTTTTGCTTAAGTGGTGAGATTTTGAAACAATATAACTTTTACTTATTTGTTTTCCATGTCACCTTTTGGATTCCAGTTATCAGAAATTGTGGATCTTCTTTACTTCCAATTTTTGCATTAGTTGTGGATTGTTTAGCCACATCGTTCGGAGCTTGAACTTGAGCTATTGGTTCATAATTGACAAATAGCTCAGAGATAGGATATACTTTGGTTGTATCTTTACAATATTTTTCTTAGTTACACCATTGTGAGGTTGTTCAGTTTTTGATCCATTTTGACTAACTGGTCCTTGTGGAACTTCCCTCTGTTGCTTGCCATTATTGTGTCCCTCAATTTCTAATCCCTTTTGACTAATTAAGCATTGTGGAACTTCCCTCTGCTTCTTGTCATTATTGTGTACCTCCTCAACAACAAGGGGTAGCTCCTTCGCAATTGTTGTGTATGAGGCCATTGGTTTACTCGAAGTTCTTTGTTGTTTACGAGGGTTACTAGATCTATAATTTTCCAACCTCTTTATGATAGAGTCTATCTTGTCGTTCATCCTTGCCTCCAATTTATCGAATTGGTTTTCTAAGTCAATCATCAATGTTCTAGTATGTGGAGTCATATGATTTGAGGCCATTTCACATTTTATGAAAAATAAAAATATATATTATAACAATAGTTATAAAATAATTATATTTTATATTTTATATATTTTTATTATAATGTCTCACACTTTGGAAAAAACCGCATGTGGTTTTATAAACCACGACTAGTTTTACTTCTTTTTTGTCCTGTTTTATTCAAATGCTTTCTTTCTGTTTTTCTTTTTAATTTTTTTCAGGAGTCTTTCTTACTTTTTTTTTCTCCTTTAAAGAAAACCACATGTGGTTTTCTTTTTAAAACCATGCGATTTTGTATTTAAAACCATGTGACAACTCTAATACCATTGCAACACCGAATCCAAGTGTTATGGGAAAATCCGTCTTTGGATGTTAAAGAAGAGAATCTGTCTTCAGTAATATATAAATAAATGAAAGTTGAATAAAATAGGTCATAGATTACATTGCAATATCTTGGCTTTTATATTAGCCATTGCACCTTTTCAATGTAAAGGTCACCACTCTTCGATTAATAAATTAATATCTATTCATATGTTATTTATTATTATTATTATTTGTATTTATATTAATTTTTTATGTTTATAACATTATGGTATTTGCAATGCTTTTAAGGTGGATGCCTTTGGTCCTTATATTTTTGGATCCAAAGGCTTCAAGGTTTTATGAGTGAGATAAGATCAAGAAAGGTGCTTTGGGAGGTCTCCGAATAAGTTAGATCTTTGAGTTTCTGGTAGCACTTCTCCTTGTCTTGTCAATAAAAGACAAAAAACAAGCCACCTACTATCCACCAAATGTGCCAAATACAACGTTAAAAGCATACAAGTAGTGAATGATCGAAAAATATGCACAAGTACTTAACAATACTAGATCTATTCTAAGAATGATGCTTTACAATTCTAGATCTAGAAACATGCTTAAAAAGATCAGACTTGAGATATTCTTTTGAAAGAGAAACTAAACTACTTAAGCATGTGAGAAACCGTAACCCAAAGGAGAAAGTTTGATTTATATTAAAGGAGAGAGAAAAAGAAGGAAAGAGCTCAAGCTTGGGAATGCTTGGGCTATGGAATCCGTTGGTGGAAAGCAGAGGGACTATGTCTCTCTAACAATAGGTTCTTGGAGAGTGAGAGAAGCAAGCAAGATCTCCCACAAATCCAAGAGAAGTACATATAAAACACCTTCATACTTGCCAAGAAACTTGTAAAATCTAGTAAAATCTCATGCTAAAGACAAGAGGAGCATACATATAAGCAAACAAGCATGAAAATTCTGAATCTTGAACATAAATTAATTAAGAGACCAAAGAAACTACTTCACTCACTCCTACCAATTAGTATCAATCCCTCAATGAGGCTAGCTTTGACAAGGAATGACAAATGCATAAAAGAAATTCTACAAGTTACCTCAGCAAAAACATGAGACAATGATCATCCAACACTTGAGCCATGCACCACATGAGACCTCGAAAGCCTTTCATTATTCCAAAAATAATACAATACAATGAGAGCAGGCCTTCGATCCTCTAACCCTCTAAAACAATGAGCAAGATGCTTGCTTAAATAGAAAAATGAGTGAGGAGGGGCTATTTAGCCAACCAAAGATGAAGGGGGCGAATAGAGTGATTCAAGGGATTAAGAGTGAGTTGGGAGTTGAGTTTGATTGGAGTTTATTTCAAAGATGATGTGCCACCTCTCCCAAAAGAGATGTGCTCTCATCCTGATCCCCACCAAACCACTCGTGCGCTGCCACGTCTCTAAGTCATGAACCATAAGTATGGGCACATCAATCACTTTGAGATGAAGTCGCTAGCCTCCAAATCATCTCCAAAACTCACGCTTTATTCTTGTGATTGGGTCTCTTTCAAATATAGGCAAGATCGCCACCTTTCAAATCAAGCCTCAACCAACCATTAATCACGTGGTATGTCCATTGTCAACTAAGTCGTGAGACAAAGGAGGGATGCACTTCCTAGATTTGGGTGGTTCGCTACACTCCAAATCTCAATCAAATCCAACGCATTTGCCTTGAGAAGTGGTCACCCATTATAAGAGACAACTTTGCCCCCCAAACCACTCGTGCGCTGCCACATCTCCAAGTCGTGAACCATAAGTATGGGCTCATCAATCACTTTGAGTTGAAGTCGCTAGCCTCCAAATCATCTCCAAAACTCACGCTTTATTCTTGGGATTGGGTCTCTTTCAAATATAGGCAAGACAGCCACCTTTCAAATCAAGCCTCAACCAACCATTAATCACGTGGTATGTCAACTAAGTCGTGAGACAAAGAAGGGACGCACTTCCTAAATTTGGGTGATTTGCTACACTCCAAATCTCAATCAAATCCAACGCATTTGCCTTGAGATGTGGTCTCCCATCATAAGAAACAACTTGCCACCTAATCCACATGCTTTTGACTTATTCCCTTTTGACTTTTGACTTTGTCACTTTGTGTCATTTTGTGTCTTTCTAGCATTAATTTGACATTGTGTAGCCCCCTTAGAGAAAAAGGGCTTAAAGTGATAATTTAATCACCTAAAACATAGGAAAAGTGGGTTTTGGGTTAAAAAGGACACTCTAAGTGTGAAAATGAGCATCCTCGCGCCAAATGCAGCCTCCAAACCATACTTTAATCACTATTTCAAAATTCTCATTTAAACCATTAAAAACTAGCATAATAATTACGAGAAATAAATATTTCTCTCAGAACTTAAAAATAAACCTAGGGGGACCAAGTACACGTTCATAATGACTCAAAACAATATCTAGCATGCTTATATACATGGACACGTGAACTTTAATAAGCTCCTAAGGCCTAACCATCAAGACAATCATTCCAGCTTTGGAGGAGCAGTGAAAAACACAAAAATTATAAATCGCTTATTCAGTATTGCATAATTAACAAGGGAAAAATACCTTGGAATAATCGGATTGATGTCTAAGTCCTAGGAAGCCAAATGCTTTACAAAACGTTTTCCATGCTAGCACATTTATTACAAAATCCCCATGGGGTATGAACATGTAATTATTTAAAAAGGGGCCCAAACAATGGCCCTGATGTGACCATGGAACTGCTCAGCACTGATGACGAACAAGGCACTTGTTCACAACTTCAACGGTACACTAGAAATCCACCTAAGTGCAACTTAGTGGATAACATAGGTTAAGTTGTATCCTAGCAAATTGAGTAGGTGTTACATTCATCAAAACATTTCATCCAACCATTTTCCATTTCACTAACCTTATCATCCATTTCCATTAGTTTTCCCCTTTGAAAGTGATTTATCATATGTAGTTCTTTAAGGTCTCAAGACTATTCCCATGTATGAACGCCTAAATCAAAGCAAAAAAAGTCAAAGTACTGTCAAATTGATGTTGTTGAATCAAATACATGAGTGACGCCCCCTTGCCAAAAGTCCATTCCCTAAGTGCCACAGATTTCAAAGCTAAATCAAAAAAGAAAACGGGACGAAGCAAAAAAGAAAAATGAAATAAAGGGAACACAAGGGTGTAGGGAAAGGGAAACTCATGATAAAAGCACGCCCTTTCATAAGGAACACGTGTAGAAGAAAAATATATAACCCCTAGCTCTTGAAAGCTAAGTGGTCGACCTATTACACCCATTGCTATGATAATCAACTTGCAAAGATACCCTTTCTTTCCTAAATACCATATTCATTCCATCACCCTCAACTGACTTACAAACCTAGGAAATCCACAAAGTGTTACACATGTAATATGTTAAAATTCCATATGCTAAGCTAGATTATCAGCATTTAATTTCAATTTCATAAAAAAACAATATAGACAGGACCACTTAAGGAAACAGTATCACAAGAACAACACAGATTTATACTGGGAAAACCCTAATGGGAAAAACCCAACAAAAGCTTTCCTCAATATAGATGCCCCAAAAAGATAAAAGGTAAAACCCAACAACTGATCCTCCTCCTTCTCCATCTCTTTCTCTCTCTCTCTTATGCGCTACACAAGTGAGTGTGAGTGTGTTCAAATGAGAAGCACCTCACCTCTATTTATATTATTTCATTCACTTGACATTTAACCCTGTCATGTAGGCTCGAGTAAACTTAACTCAATTATGTAGGCTGGAGTAAACATAGGTGGGTTAACTTAATATAATAATGTATTCCGGAGGGTACTAATGCCCCGACTTACAACAGAGGGGGGTTCCTCATGACTCTTAGTAATTCTCCTGATAGGAATCATCGGGGGTACAAGAAAATACAAATGATTCTCCCAAATAGAAACATCGGGGACCAATAAAATATATTTAGAATATTCTTCGAAGTTACAATAATTCAACACTCTCCCTTAACGAGAAGGGTATTCTTACAACGACAACAACAACAGCAGCAGTAGGAGGAGGGCATCATCAACGTCATCAAGGTGATACATCTATAGATCATCGAAAGCTTTTTATCATCTTCAACATATAGTCTTCATCTTCAAACTTCAACAGCAACACTTTGACCGTTCGATCGACATCATCATCATCAGCAGCACTTTGATTTTTTTTTTCGATCAGCATCATCGTCAACACTTTGACTTTTCGATCAACAATATCATCATTATACTCTGAACTTTCAATCAGTAACATCATCATCATCACACTTTGATCTTTCAATCAGTAACATCATCATCAGCAGCAACAACCTGCAATCCACAACACGAAGACGAATGTCTTCGGATCACTTTTGGAATTTAAGTCCAGGGATGATACAATCCTACCACATTCACAGGGACCGAAGTCTCCGGATACATTTTGAACAAAAGTTCAGGTATGATGCAATCCCACCACATTCTCGGGGGCTGAATCCTTCGGATACCTTTCTTAACAGAAGTTCAGGGATGATGCAATCCCACCACATTCTCGGGGACCGAAGCCTCCGGATACCTTTCTAAACAGAAGTTCAGGGATGATGCAATCCCACCACATTCTCGAGGACCGAAGCCTCCGGATACCTTTCTAAACAGAAGTTCATGGATGATGCAATCCCACCACATTCTCGGGGACCGAAGTCTCTGGATACATTCTGAACAGAAGTTCAAGGATGATACAATCCCACTACATTCACGAGGACCTTAAGTCACCGAATCTGTTTTAGACAAATGTCTCGAGATGATACAATCCCTCTTCATTCTCGAGGACCGAAGTCACCAGATCTTTTTTAGACAAATGTCCCAAGATGATACAATCCCACTGCTACATCATTGCTCCCCCTTTCGAGGAAGGTCTTTCCAAACAACACCAAGCTTTAATCAGAAGTGTTCGAACTTTACCCGAGACAGAGGCTTCGTCAATACATCAGCAACTTGCTCATCAGTACTCACATACTGGAGCTTTATGGCTCCCTTTTGTATCATATCTCATATGTAGAAGGTACCAGATTTCTATCTGCTTCGATCTATCATGGAACACTGGGTTCTCCGACATCTTTATACAACTTTGGTTATCACATAGAATCTCAGTAGTATCCATCTCCAGGTCAAAGAGACCTGGCATCAGCTTCTGAAGCCATATGGCTTCACAACTAGCAAAGCAAGCTGCTATGTATTCTGCTTCCACGGTGCTAAGAGCAATACTAGACTGTTTCTTGCCAAACCATGAAATCATAGCAGACCCCAAACAAAAGCATCCACCTGATGTGTTTTTCCTGTCTGAGACACTTCCATCCCAATCCGCATCTATATAGCCATACAATCTGTAATCATGGTTTCCATCATAGTATAGACCAAAGTCTATAGCCCCTTTCAAATCTCCCATCACATGTTTTGCAGCTATCAGGTGAACCCGTCTAGGTTGAACTAGATACTGACTCAAGGTGTTCACAGCAAAACAAATGTCTGGTCTAGTATTGGTTAGATACATTAACGACCCAATAATCTGTCTGTATTGAGTCACATCCACTAACTCTGACGAGTCATCAGCTAACAACTTCAGGTTGGAATCCATGGGTGTAGCCATGGCTTTACATTCCAACATATCAAATCTTTTCAGGATTTCTACTGCATACTTTTCCTGATTGAGAAAGATTCCTTCTGAGTTCTTCCATACTTCCAGACCTAGGAAATAATGCATTAGACCAAGGTCTTTCATCTCAAATTCTTCAGCGAGCTTCTTCTTGCATTCTACAATCTATTTCTCATTCCCTGTCAGAAATAGATTATCCACATACAGTAATAGTATGACAGGTTCATCTTCTATAACCTTGAAATAAAGATTAGGATAGGCTTTACTCTTGGCAAAGCCCATACTTGTCAGCAAACTATCTATCCTTCCATACCAAGCTCTGGGAGCTTGCTTCAGGCCGTACAGGGCCTTCTTCAACTTGCATACGTGAGTTCGTTTGTCTTCAACTTCAAATCCTTGTGGTTGTTCTATGTATACTTCCTCTTCAATCACACCATTCAGGAAGGCAATTTTCACATCCATCTGGTGTAAGTCCCACTTCATCATGGATGCAAGTGCCATGATGGCTCTAATCGAAGTATACCTTGCTACTGGTGCAAATGTCTCTTCATAATCAATTCCCTCTTTTTGAGAGAAACCTCTGGCCACAAATCTAGCCTTGTACTTCTCTATACTTTCGTCAACTGCATGTTTTATCTTGTAGATCCATTTGGAGGATACTACACTCTTGCCTTTTGGTTTGGAAATGATATCCCACACATCGTTCTTCATTATTGATTGATATTCTTTAGTCATTGCTTCTACCCATTCTTTCTTCTGTACAGCTTCTTCGTAGTTTGCAGGTTCTTGATCTACAAGATCACACATCAAAGCTACATAGTTGGAAAATATCTTGGGCTTCTTACTTACCCTTATGGAACCTTCAGGAGCTCCATATCTTTCTGCTTCTTGTATAATTTCTCTTGCCCAAGTAGCCTTTCTCTTTCGTGACATCTCCATCGTAGGAGGTTCTTGTGGTTCTGCCATATCATGCTCTTCAAGAGATTCATCTTCAGGAAGGAATGTAGTCTCTACATTTGAGGGAGGTGCATCTTCCTCATACACTTCTTCATGTTGGCATTTTTTGGATCTCTTGAGAGCTGCTTCTTCATCGAATGTTACATCTCTATTGATTTCCATGTGATGGAATCCAGGAATGTAAATTCTGAATGCCTTGGACACTTCATAGTATCCAACAAGTATCCCCTTCTTTCCGGAAGGGTCCAACTTGGTTCTTTTCTCTTTTGGTATATGAATATATTCTGGACAACCAAATATTTTGAGGTGACTTACCTCAGGATTCTTTCTCGTGAACATCTCTTCTGGAGTCTTGAATCCAAGGGTACTATGAGATATTTTGTCCTGTACATATACAGTCGTTCTTGCTGCTTCTGCCCATGGATGCACTAGAAGATCTTGATCATATATCATTGTCTTCACTACTTCCATGATGGTTCTGTTCTTTCTTTCTGCAACACCATTCTGTTGAGGATTGTAGGGAGTAGTTGGTTCCCTCTTGATTCTGGCATCTTTGCAAAAAGCTTCAAACTCTTTTGAAGTATACTCTCCGCCATTGTTTGATCGAAGAGTCTTGATTCTCTTGTCTGAAAAGTTTTCTATCAAGGCTTTGAATTCTTTGAATTTCTCAAACACTTCACTCTTCATGAAGGTCTTTGCATGCCCTACAAAATGGCTTATATTGCTCAACCATGTTAGCGGCATCTAGCTGATGGGGGGCCTCTGCTCATGGTTGGGAGGCTTTCTTTGCCAAGTTGGTTTGGCAGGAAAGGTTCTAGGAGCAAACTGAGTTTGAGTTCTTTCCATCGTTATCACCCTATTTTGAATCTCCTTCAACTGTGGTAAGTGTTTTTGTTCTGCCTCCTCCATATTTTTCTTCATCTCCCTTTTCATCTCAATCATTTGTTTTTCATAGGCATCATTCATTGTTGATAAAGGATCCTTGTCTTTAGGCTCATTAATTTTCAAAGGGGTGGAAGACCTTGAATAACCGTGGAGGTTAGATTCACCAGATGACTGCATGTTCAGATCAATCTTGATTGCCATCTCCTGAGCCTAGAGCAAGTTAGCAGGCTCCTTGTCTCTAATCTGGTACTGCATTTTGCCACTAAATGCCTAAAATGTAGTATACCAGGATGGTTGGTTTAGTTGGGGCATACTCAGTAGGGATGGCATTTGATAATTCCGTGAACCTAGTATTGAACTCGTCCATTGTTTCTGTGTCTTTCTTCTTTATGTTGGTCAAGGACGCAAGTTGATGCCGAGGTTCTTTCTTTTCACCGAACTTGTTGGTGAAAGAAGTTTTGAAAGCTGCTAGACTATTAAAGGAATCGTCTGGTAAATTGCTATACCAGTCGCCCACCTTTCCATCCAGAGATAGAGCAAATAACTTCATATACACGTCATCATGTTGGCTGACCGGATCATTAACATAAGCGTTGATACCCCTAGAAAAGTTCCTGAGGTGCATGGCGGAGGTAGTGGCATCAGTGCCTGTATACATCGGGAACTTCTCGACAGCTTTGTCTGTAAGAAGGTGGGGTTGACCTGCTATCTGAGAAAAGTCAAGCTGAGTAAAATGCTCGCCCATTATGTCAGAAACAGTGGTATTAGTGTTTTCAGGAAATAAAATGTGGATGTCTGAAATAGACTCGGATCCAAGTTCTGCAAGGATCCTGCGAGAAGATAGTTTGTTTAATCTCTCCTCCTTAAGACCTTTTCGGGGTCAGGGATGAAATCGACCAAACCTACAGAGTTTCTTCTAGTAGAATACCTTGAGGTGTTAACTGACAATGGAGTCGCCAGGTGGACTTAAGTCTAATTTCGGAGAATGATTGGACTAAAAATCTACCAAAAAGGGAAAAAAGGTAAAAACTAAAAAAAACAAAGGTCGTCCAGGAACAAAAAGATTTGTCCCCGGCAGCGGCACCAAACGATGTTGTCCGCCGATTGCACACTAGCAGCAGAAATCTTCAGAAAGCTGTCTCCTCACTTGAAAAAGTAGGAGAGGTGTGACCTTGGGGGCAAGCACAAAGCTAGGTACTGTCACCTACTCCTAGCTCCTCCGTTTAGGCTAACTCCTAACGAAGCCAAGGGGGGTGGTCCCTAACAAAGAGTTTTCTATGGCTCAATGTTTAAGTTAAGTTTTAAATGTTTTTAGATGCAGATGGGTGTTGTTTAGGAGTTTCTGTTATTTTAGATGATTAATATGATGAATTGAGCACAAGACAAAGCAATCCACGTTGCTATCACTGGAATTAAAAGATAGACAAATATTTGAGCAATTCACGAAAATAAATAAAGCCTTCACAAATATAACTTAAAATCAAACATTCAATGGACAAATGGCCCAGATTATCAACAATGTTAAAAGATGGAAACACTGCCTATGGAGTAAAATTATCAGAGATGCTTCGTGTGTAAAAAGATGTGAATCCCAAAAGATGCTAGTGAATGTTAGGTTTTGCAAGTGCTCTTAGTAATTTTTAAGAGTTTTTAACAGTGATCTTGCTTTAGGGTGTCAACAAAAAGGTTTATCAAAGCCGGGAGACTCTTCTAAGTTGCCTCCGTTGAAGAGATGTCGGGCCCGCCCAGTATCCCAGGTTGATATTGTCAAGTGACCAGCTAGCCGAGAATCTATGACAGCGAGAGGTTCCAACGCCTCTACTAGGAAGTACTTTGGAAGAATCCCTACAACGCCGGTGTGTTGGTTACGGGGTGTTTAAGTGTTATTAGGTTGCTCTTGCGGGGTTTAAAGATCCAGTGCCGTTTCTGGGTACTCCAATCTAAGATCGGTTAGAGCATACTCCGGCAAGGAGGGAGGGGGGTTAATTAATTAAAGGGGCGTGAGTTGCAAATTTTATTAAGTTAATTAATTAAAACTTTCCGACAAAGAGCGCTCTTGACCTCGTCTTATGACAGTGGTTCAAGAGACTTAGTTAATCTAGATGATACTAATGCAGGAGTTGTGCAAACCAATGTTATTGGAACCGGACCGGTCATCAAACCGGGGAAGCCCAAAATGTGAACCAGACCGGAAACCGGACCGAAACCGGCAAAAAATCGGGTAAAAAACCGGCTGACTAAAAAATACATAAAATATTCATATTTTGTAAAAACACATATATATTCATGTGCATACATATGAATCCAAACCATTAATACACAAATATGCAATGTTTCTCATATATATAGCAAATATGGGTGCAAAATTCAAATATCCAAAATAGCACCTAGTGCAATACATCATGGTCACATATAGCTCATTGGATTTAATGGCTATTTCAACTGATTGAGGGCAGATTACAGTCATAAACAGTAAGATAACAGCAGACGGGACTATATACAATGTACATTCATACCAGCGGGGAGGCAATTATTTCTGGCAGGTATTATCAGTTGGAAATTAATAACCCACAATAGGGACTCGCCCTACGATTTATTTCCAGCACTATCTATGGAAACAACACCTACAGTGTTATACCTCAACAAATCAGTGCTGTAGGAGAGTATATTTCACAAGTTTTCCAGCTGATTTTTTGGGAAATATGTCAAGGGTGCAAAAGACAAATACTAAAGGACTGTTAACTGGTTGCAAGCCACACTGAATCAGGATCAAAAAGGCAGATCCCATTCCATTCTCATCAAGTTCAGACAGCAGTGAGTCACTTTAATATCGTATCAGCTAATAATGAATTCGATCCTTTTGTGCATTTTTAGATGTTTGAGAGATAACTGAAGTTATATTGGAGGATATTTATAAAAAAAAAACCAGTCAACATGCCATTAGTTGATTTTTCCCTCTTGCACAATTAGGGTTAGTTAGTCCAAAATTCCTTGTTGGGTTTTCTATAAAAGCAAGGGCAGAGAACAGAGAGTGATCAGAACAAATATTTGGAGGATCTTTTCGCAAAGAGAGACCACTTTTCTTCCAGCTTCTGGGACTTGCACCACTTCCATCACTGCTTTTCCACAGAGCTGAGTCTAACCTGTTATATCTCTGTTTATTACGTTGCAAGCACTCTCTTAAATACAGTATAATTTGGTCCATTTATACTTGACAAAAAAACCTAGCTGTTTTTTCTTTTTTAAATTTGACAAAACGTGGGTCCCTGGCACGTGGCCGTACGGCAGAGTACGGACCGGCCGGTTCAGTGCCCGGTTTGGTCCAGAATCCGGTTTTTTAAATTTTTTTATGTGACCGGACCGGTCAACCCTGTGAACCGATCAGACCGGCCGGTTTTGCCGGTTCCGGACCGGTTCCGATAACACTGGTGCAAACCTACGATGCTCTACGATAGAGAGTGCTCGACTTGTGTTTCTGCAAGTTCAATAGTCTTACTTATGGATGATTTGATTAAACAAACCCAACAATTAATATGAAAGGTGGTTGATTAAAACTCTCCGACAAAGAGCACTCTTAATCCACCTTATGGTGAGATTCAAGAGATTTTGGTTCTTCTTATGATTTAACAATTTATAACAAGATACCAACAAGCAATGATGAATATAGCAATTAGTAAGAATGAAACTAAGTCTAATCAAAGAACTAAACTAATTGCTTAAGAAAAACTATACTAAGTAAATCATGAAAATGAACACAAAACACACTTCCCCAAAATAGGGAAAGTAGAAAAGGAAGGAGACTTGCTCCCACTCAGCTCTTTTTATTAATCTTTTACAATGATGATGTGTTCTTTGCTTCTTGGAAGAACGGGGAAAGAAGGGGATAGCAGTCGTTTTGTTCTTTTTGCACTCCTTGTTCATTTGTGGCCTTTGGGCTCTCCTTCACCTGTCTGCAATCTAAGAGCTCTAGACACACACTTGTTATAATATTAGTTGATCAAAAATAACTTGAAATTTAATCTATAAACTAGCTAAAAACATTTACCCAAACTCACCAAAAAGAAGGAAGAAAAGAGACAAGAAAAAGGCAAGGCAAGAGGGGTGAAAGAGGGGTGGAAAGAGAGCAAAAGGCAAGTCAAAGAAGGCTGAAAACTAAGTGAGAAAGAGGGCTGCAAAATGAGGTTGAAAATGGCTAAAAGTACAGCCCAAAAGATGGCTGAAGAAAAATATGGAAAAAGGCTGCAAAAAGTGGAAACAAAGAGGCAAAAGAGGGCTGTCCAAAAGGGTAAAAATGGGGAAAAGTGGACAGCGAACAAAAAGAAAGAAAGGCTGCAAATGAAAGGCCTAAAAGGTTGAAAATAAAGCACAGGGCAGCTAACCGGGGCAAAGGCTAAGTGAATGAATGTTCACTTTAGCCCAAACGTGCCCTAATCCCAAGAAAATAAAGATTTTTTAATTTGAAAGATGAATAAAAGTAAGGAGAGAATGGTCAAACCTTTGGATCTTTTTTAAAGCACTTGGATCTCGTGAAGCATACAATTACCGGAAAAGTGTACTTGACTCCAAGAGAAGAAGATGCAGCTGAGCTCAAACTTCTGCTTGGTTGGATGGAAGGATCTGCAAAATAACACTCATAGACTTGCCATACAAAAGATTGGATCATGTATTGTTCACAAATTGAAATAAAGAAGAGCATGAACTATAACTGAATAAAACAATGCTCTTTTTTAAGTTCTAAAAGTAAATCAATAAACAGCTAACTTGCAAACAGCAAATACGTGTTCTTATGTGCTTACAGAAGCCTTCTAAAGCTTAACATCATAATCTCAAATAGACAAGAAAGAAAAGCATTAGAACAACATCACCTCATCCATCAAGTGCAATCATCCAAAGAATCACACCACATGAGCCTCCAAAGCCTTAATTTTATTCCAATGGTTGCATAAGAGCAACAAGCATTTACAAAGTTTCACCAGAGTTTCTCTACACAAAAATCCATCCGCATAGAGCTAAAGGAGCCTCTATTTGAAAAATGAGAGAGTGATAAAACCCTAAAACCAATCCTCAAACCCTAACCAGCCTGGCCACCAAACAGAGATGCCAGACCTAAATCAGAGAACCGGGAGTGACGGGAGGCCTCCACCCAGGCAAGGCGCCCCCACTCCAACCCTAAACACTGAAATCCATCCATAGATGAGCCCACACGTGTGGAAGGCGCCCTCAGGAGAGAGGGGAGTGAGCTGTTGAAGGAGGCACCCTGCTGCATAGGAAAGCTGCCTGCTAGGTCTGGAAACCTACTTTGTTAGGTCTGGAGGAGCCACTGCTAGGTTTGGGAAGCCTACTGATGGTGTAAGCTTCAGTCTACACCTCGATCAAATCACCGGACCAATGAGTGCTCTCCATCTCATTCTTTAGCTGGAGATGACATGTCTGCTAACTGATAATAAATTAATTGCTCTTTTAATGATGACTGAAGCTGAGTTATGATAACTCCAATCATCATAAGTGCTCCAAGAGATGTCATTTAGCCTTTTATTTTACTGAATTTGGGTTAATTTGGAGAGTTTTAATTTTCTCCAAAATAATCATTTTTTAATAAAAATTCATTTTTTTACTCAAAACTGACTTTTTTGAGAAAGTTGGTTCTAACTGGCTGGCTGATCAAGAATGATTTTTTGGCTTAAAGTTAGAGCCTTCAATCACTGAATTCGGAGTCCGGATGACCGACTTACCACGAACGGGTTTTTTCCATTTAATTTATGGAAAAATTAACCCAAAAAACCTAGGAAAAGTAATTAAAAATTAAAAAATTAAAAAATAATTTTTTCCCCATTCGAAAAAGATTTTTTTGAAAAAAATTTATGTGTCCAGATGACTTAGGACATGACCATGATCTACCTAAATAATGCCTAGTAGGTTTATAACACTCAGTTGGGCTCTAATAACCCCCCAAGGCCCAGAATTCAACATCGGGCATTCCAGCTTTGGAGGAAGCGGGAGAAAACCTCGTCAATCATACTCGGCTGAAGGCAAAGCATAATTGTCAGGGGCAAAAAACTCCCTGGAATACCTTATTTGAGATTCTACGTCTCAAGAGACCGAACCACTCAAAAATATCCTACTAGCACATTTTATTACAAACCCTATGGGGCCATGGTCAAAATTATTCAAATGAAAAACCGATTAGCCAATATTGGCTAAACATGAAGACGGATCAACTGATACACTGAAATCAGACATTGAACATGTCTATCAACCGGCGGCTCCTCAGGTAACCCAACTATGGTACAAAGAGTTGGATAACAAATGCAACTCTAAATCCTTTCTTATCTAAAGCTAAGATAGAAAGTAGGTTCTTCTTTAGTCCGAGTACATATAAGACTTATTTCATCTTCAGGGGATTTCCTGAATCAAGCTTGTAGCTTGCTTCACCAATTCCTTTGATCGGATATTGATAGTCATGTCCTAGGGATACTTTCTGAGGAGAGTTATTTTCTTGAAGTTCGGACAGAGTTTTCTTTTGTCCCGTCATGTGCTTTGAAGCACCACTATCAATAAGCCAAGTATCTTCTCCAGGTGTTACAGTTCCAGAGAGTGCAGAGAATAGTACATACTCTTCTACATCTTCTTCTCTTGCTTGCTTTCTTGGAGGTCCTTCCTCCTCTTCTTCTTCATCCTCATCTTCAGCTAGATGAGCATGATGCCTTTTGTTGTTGTTGATCCTCTTCTTATATTCTTGTTTCTTCATAGGACAATTTCTGGCAATGTGTCCTATCTTATCACAATGAAAACATTGAAAGCCAAAGTAGTCTTTATCTGGAGGACTTTCTCTTGTTATTTGGATTCTTCTGGGAGGTTGAGACTCCTTATGGTTTCACTTCTTGAAGTTAGATTGACTTCTTCTTCTCTTGGTGTAAGTGGCTAGGGCTTGATCATCTTCCTTCAATAAGGCTTCTCTGTTTGCCACTCTAGTCTCTTCTTGAATACAATCTTCCCAAACAATGTCAAACTTCATGCTTTCTTTTCTAGCACACATCATCTGGATGAATGACTCCCAAGGTCTAGTGAGACCATTGAGAGCAGTCATAACCAACTCATTTTCATCAAGTTTGTCTCCAATGGCTTCTAGTTGTTCTTTGATCTGGGAGACCCTTGTAAAGTAGTCCTGGATGGATTCTCCATGAGTCATCTTGGTGCTCTTTAGTTGAGCTCTTAGATTCATCTTTTTGTTGATGTTTCTTCCTTCATACATTCTTGATAGGGCATCATACATTTCTTTTGGGGTCTTCTTGGATGACACTTGAGGGATCAAGTGATCCTTGATAGAGTCAGCAATAATCTTTTGTGCCCTAATCATATCCTTCTTGTGCTTCTCCTTAGCTTCAGTTTCTTCAGGTTCTGCAACTTCATCTTTGATATACTTATCAAGATCAATCTTTTGGAGAATGGGACCAATCCTGTATTTCCATGCTCAAAAATTCTCTATGCCTTCCAGTTTGTCCTCGAGCTTAGTGCTTGGGGCCATCTTGCCAGAAAGTCACAAAAAATTGCAATTCTGTGGAATGAGAAACTGAACTTACCAGGAGATGCGCTTTACATAGGTGAGTTGACTGGTGTGCTTGGTTTCTGGAGCTCTCAAGTCTTCACCTTTCAAATCTGTCTTGCGAGATTCAGCACTGCAGCTTCCAGCAGTTTTCTGCTTCTGCAGTTTTCTGGCGCAGCTGTCAAACTAGGGTTTGACTTTCCGGGAGATCTACTCCGAAACTTTGATCCCTGGCTCAGAAGATACGCTCTAGGAGGGCGCAACTTTCCATGCAAGCAGTTTTCCAAAACTCAAATTTTTCCCGAAACCCTAAGTTCTTATCGAGGAGAGCGAGAGGGTATTTTCCCTTGTGAAGGCTGTCCTATTCAAGTTAGCTCTGATACCATGTTAAAATTCCATATGCTAAGCTAGATTATCAGCATTTAATTACAATTTCTTAACAAAAGCATATAGACAGGATCACTGAAGGAAACAGTATCACAAGAACAACACAGATTTATACTGGGAAAACCCTAAAGGGAAAAACCCAGCAAAAGCTTCCTCAATATAGATGCCCCAAAAAGATAAAAGGTAAAACCCAACAACTGATCCTCCTCCTTCTCCAGCGCTTTCTCTCTCTCTCTTATGCGCTACACAAGTGAGTGTGAGTGTGTTCAAATGAGAAGCACCTCACCTCTATTTATATTATTTCATTCACTTGACATTGAACCCTGTCATGTAGGCTCGAGTAAACTTAACTCAGTTGTGTAGGCTCGAGTAAACATAACTGGGTTAACTTAATATAATAATGTATTCCGGAGGATACTAATGACCCAACTTACAACGGAGGGGACTTCCTCATGACTCTTAGTAATTCTCCCGATAGAAATCATTGGGGGTACGAGAAAATACAAGTGATTCTCCCAAATAGAAACATCGAGGACCAATAAAATATATTTAGAATATTCTTCGAAGTTACAATAATTCAACATAATAGGGGTTAATTTTGGTCACGCCATGGTAACCCTGATGTTTACTTAATAAAAATTAAATGATGTTTAATTAATAAAAATTAAATAAGTCATTAAGCCATTAGAAAAGTGTAATTGTTGATTATCTTATGTGTGTTCACCATATTTGGAAGCATTGCCTAGTTACACGTGGATGAACCCCTTAGCACATGGGCACCCAAACATGTTTCTATGTCTTGACACTTGTTATTGCACACATGGATGATGACTAGATGATTTTTTTACGAGCACACTCCTTGTCTCAAATATTTGGAGGCAAACGTGGGGACCTAGTGGCATTAAGATGGAGTCATCGCCTTCTTGACTAGATATGATGGTATTTTCCTAGCATTTGGAGATGAGTTGGCATGATGTTGACCCTTGTCTACACACATTGGAGCATTGGCACAAGTATAGAGGACGAGGTTACATATTGGACCCTCCCTTGGCATTCCCTAGTTATGCGTGGATGAACCCATCAACGCATGGGCACCCTAACATGTTTCTATGTCTTGACACTTGTTATTGCACACATGGATGATGACTAGGTAATTTTTTTATGAGCACCCTCCTTGTCTCAAATATTTGGAGGCACACGTGGGGGCCTAATGGCATTAAGATGGAGTCATCACTTTCTTAACTAGATATGATTGTATTTTCCTAGCATTTGGAGATGCGTTGGCATGATGTTGACCATTGTCTGCACACATTGGACCATTGGCACAAGTATAGAAGAGGAGGTCACATATTGACCCTCCCTTGGCATTGTCATGTCATATTATTAATGGTACTTCATGTTGAAGATCATGTTGCCCCTTCGCAAGAAGAAGATCATTCTCAAGAAGGCAATATTGAAGGTCAATCCCTTGAAGGAACCCTTGAAAAGGTCCATGGTAAATCTGATGAAGTTGGCCAAGAGAACGTTGTTGAGGAGCCTTTGCATGTTCCCATTAAGGCTCAAAATGAGGAAATTTTTAGTGCAGATCTGAATCAGTTTTTTTGCCCTCCATGGGTGGATTTGGGCCATCACTTTCAGCCACTTTCCTCGAACATTCTTGCAAGTTTGGGACAGCAAGGAAAATATTTTTTTGCAGCTCTGGAACAATAAAGCTTGCCCCCCTTCAAGGGCAAATTTAGAGCAATTTTCTTTTCCCTCTCCTAAGGAAAATGTGTGGGGCTTCATTCCCTACCATATCTTTCAAGATTCCTTGTTAATATTGTCGATGATCTAGGATACCAAATATGTTTGATTGAGCAGTTCCATGATGCAGACACTTTCACAAGCCCTACCTAATCTTGGATAGAGGAAGATTGTAAGAAAGCTTGGCAAGGGCTTGAAGTGTTTGATGATCTTTCATATGCTCATGATTTCATGTATTTTCCAACCTTGCCTCCGTGAAGATAATCACATGTACTTGGCTCATAATTAATGTTGTATTGTCTTGGCTCATCACCCAAGACAAAAGAAGAAACCCTAGCATGGTTGAGATGCTACGGTGGCTTCACTGGTTGTATGATTTCATCTAACATGCTTACTTCTCATGCTTAAATAGGTAGGTAGGAAATAAGCTTTTGAATGAGAATTAGAATAGGTTGATGTGTCATGTATAAAAAAGGATGTGTGATGTGATGTTTTGTTTGAATCAGTGGCCATAGCTAATAAGTACATTGCAAGATTATGTGGTTCGCATGCACTCTCAAGAGGAGAACATGTCTTGCAATTGGAGCCAAATGTTATCCCAAATCTTATAGGGGTAACTAGAGGAATGTTTGAATTTTGATATCTCATTGTGCTTAGGAGATTAGCTTGAAGGGTAGTTTGATGATATTCTGGGTGATTGGTTGATCAGGAGTTTTGCTCTATGATTTGCCTTATCATGTTTGAACTTTGATATCTCATTGTGCTTAGGAGATTAGCTTGAAGGGTAGTTTGATGATATTTTGGGTGATTGGTTGATCAGAAGTTTTTCTCTATGATTTTCCTCATCATGGATGAATGGTTTGCTCGAGCTGCAATGATATGCCCTTAGTCATTTGATTGTGATTTGCTTTGAACTAGGAGTTATGGATATGTTGTCTTCATGGTCTTTGGTCTATGAATGGAGGATCACTTCCAACCTACAATTGAAACCCTTAATATGGCAGTTTTGAAGGTGTTTAGTGCTCAGTTTGCAACATACAACAAGGTTATCTCCACTCCATTTTGATTGCAACCTTCAAAGAAGTAATGTATGAGTCTTTATGTTTCATGAACCATGGGTGCAATTCAAATCCATTGAAGAATCTGGTGCGGGTATGGCACTCTTCTCAAAACTAGGAATCAAGGATTTGGAACCCTAACCCTAATTTTTTTAAGGGTAGCTTGATGATATTCTGGGTGATGGGTTGATCAAGAGTTTTGCTCCATGATTTGCCTCATCATGGATGGATGGTCTGCTTGAGTTGCAATGATATACCCTAAGTCATTCGATAGTGATTTGTTTTGAACTAGGAGCTATGGATATGTTGTCTTCATGGTCTTTGGCTTATGAATGGAGTATCACTTCCAACCTACAATTGAAACGCTAAATATCGCAGTTTTGAAGGTGTTTAGTGCTCAGTTTGTAACATACAACAAGGTTATCTCCACTCCATTTTGATTGCAACCTTCAAAGAAGTAATTTATGAGTCTTTAGGTTTCATGAACCATAGGTGCAATTGAAATCCACTAAAGAATCTAGTGCAGGTGTGGCACTGTTCTCAAAAATAGGAATCAAGGATTTGGAACCCTAACCCTAATTTTTTTATTAATATATTTTAAAAGTTTTAATTTTATATTGAAAATTAAAAAACAAACAAATTAAATCTCAAATGATTCATAACATCATGGATTCTCTTCCTTGGTAGGGTTAGTTATGTAGGTGCAAAACAATCTATTGCTTTGTCACGTTAACTATTCAGCTTGTTCTAGAGTCCAAATTAATAAACTTGTTTCAATGAAATTAAGCTTGCAAGCTGCAAAGATTGTCCTTTGAAACTTTTCTATTCAAAACTTGTTTCAATACAATGGCGTTTGCAAGCAACACAAATCCCATCTAAACTTTACTTGTAACCATGTCATCTTTTAGGAAGGGGTTCGTGACAAATGTAGGAATGAAAACATAATAAAAACATGTGGTCCCATAACCCTTTTATGTCAACACATTATAAAGCTTACCTGGTATTTTCTATAAGTATTTGTGGTCTTTATTTAGTATAGATGATATAATTATGATGATGAGTTCTTTCTATAGCTATGATCTATATCAATAATTACTCTTACGTATCCAAGAAGTTCTTTCTATAGCTATGATCTATATCACTTCCTTTGGGATCAATTATGAGATCTATTTTAATAAACTAGGCGTATTCTTCAAAATGCCTTGTAGTTGTGTATTAGTTTAGTAAAAGTTAAAACGCATGCCATTGATCCTTACCACCATCTTGAAATTTCAAGTTATTGAACTATTTCCCTCGACTTCATAATCGAATCCTACCTTTGGAACCAAATCCTAAATGACAAGATCCAAATCCTACAATCAGAAATGGATCCCTCAAGAAATTATTTGAATCCTAAAGAATTGGATACAGATCCCTGATTCCCTGATTCCTTGTCAATTCGAATTTAGATACAAGGCTAGGAAAGTCGAATTTGGTAACTGTGAATTTATCCATTCTACTGTTAGACACAATGGCTCACCGAGAGAGGGGGGGTGAATCGGTGAGCTTGGACTCACTTCATATTTTAACTTCTTCAAGCTCTAAAACTTAAGTCATCATTTCACATTCAATTCAAAATTCATATTCATCAATATACTATACATCAATAATCAATTCATTCATCAAATAAAAAACATAATCATCTAAGTCACCTGACACGGGGACACGGGACACGAAGGACACGGGGATTCGAGGTGTCCGACACGGGCACGGTGACCCCGGAATCAGGACACGTAGGATACGTTTTATATACATATATTTTTTTTTTAAATATATATTAAAATTTAAAAATATAGACATATAGATCCAAAAATATTTAGAAACTAGAACATTTACAAATATTCAATAGAAATTAGAATAAAAACACATTAATGATCATTGAACAAGTCACGATTCACAACACATTTGTCATTCACAAATCACAATGAGACACATAGATGCATGTCGGAACCATATTTCTCATTAAGTCATCAAAATCAAAATGTATACAATGTACATATATGTCGGAATGCCAATGGGCATTGGCAAATGCCAAAATAGACTAAAGTCTAATAGTAAATACAAAAAGGGGTGGATCAAGATGGGAGAATCCCATATGTCAGTAGTCCTCCTCCATGCCTGAATCAACATCAACATACTCATCACTGCCCTGATCCTCATCCTCCTCCCCCTCGTCCTCCTCTCTGCCCATCTGATGACCGGCATCTCCTGCTGTGGAGGATGACCCCTCCATACGATCACTCTCATCAAAAGTGACCGGCTCTAGCACTGGATCATTAAGATCCATGTTGGCTAATGCCAACTCCATACTGCTGTCCAAACCCATATCATCAGGAAAGACATCCCACATCTTTGTCTTTCCCTTCACCCACTCCTCCCTCTTCCTGTAAATAAGACGAAGGTTGGAGTGCACATACACCATTGACTCTGCCCTGGACTGCTCAAGCCTGCTCTTCTTCACACTGTACAAGTTCCCATATGTGCTCCAATTCCTCTCACAACAAGAGGATGATGTAACTTGAGAGATGATCCTCAAGGCTAACTTCTATAAAATAGGGGATGTTGCCCCATGAGTTGCCCACCATGCATAG
>LPNX011159629.1:0-21193 GCA_001517045.1 Pseudotsuga menziesii | reverse complement strand
ACATTCCTTTTCTTGTGTGATGGTTGAGCTTGCAATCCTCTCCACAAATCCGCCGGAATGCACTTGGAACCGCTTGGAAACAATGGATAGCCTTCAAATCCTTTTCAAATCTCCTTCACCTGCACATAAAACTCACTCTCAATGCTTTGCTTCCTTCCAAATGACAAATAAAAACACAAAAAGTCGATTTTAAGTGAACCGGACTATCTTTTTCGGGCCGTTACGTGTCCTGTTTGGGGGGTTCGTGTCCTAAAATCCCGATTCACTCGAATTTCGTGTCCGATTCGATGGACAGGTCGTGTCCCGATTTCGGATTCGACCGAAGGTCGAATCCCCTTCGTGTCGGACACGAATCGTGTCCGATTCATTCCCCACGGGACACGAAGGGGGGTAACAGCGAATCCGGTTTCTTAGATAATCATCAACACATTGCACAAGAGACACAAGATATAATGTTTGTAATATTTTTGTATTTCAACGGCTGCGACCATGAGATAAATCAGCACCTACTAATACAGCACCACCTACTTCAATCCAAGACTTTGCTTGGTCTCTTCTTAGATCCTACTAAGAAAATAGTTACAAGACCCAGCTTGTAGATAATACATTCATTTGTCACATTACATCACATATGATGTCAACCACATTATTACAGCTCTATCCACAATTGCATCATTCTCATTCTACCAACTAGTTGTCCAACATCATCATCTCATCATCACTTTGAATATCACCAACATGCCATTACAGTCTTCAAGCTTCAGTTATCACCCAATCAAATCTGGAACCACATCTATCAACTAAAGATACTCATCTAGAAGTCTTCTCTCAGTATGTTTCCTCATCATAAAAGGACTGCTCATACCTTATGATCAATTATCTTAAAACTGTTGAAGAGTCTGATCCTTATCCATCTTTTCATATGACTGCTGCTATATTCATATTATAAAACTTCCAAAGTTATTTACAGCTGCCTCAGTGGTCTTCCATAGTCACGAACCATCCTAAAAACATCTCACTCCATCCTTTTCTGCCGATGCCACATACTGTTGCTACCTCTGTGGATTATGTACCCAAAAATCATAGATATTAAAAAGACTCCTATTGCTGCCTCAGTACTGATCCGAAATTCAGAGCACTGCTATCTCATCCAAACATTAGAGAGGATGTAAGCTTGACCTTTAAAACTTTCTGCTGCTCCTTTTGGATTACTGTTGCACCTCCGAAATCACAGAGCTCCACGAATTTCTCGGAGAAAAATGACTTTTACAAACTTCAATTTGCTGCTGCTAAATAAAATCAGACTTCAACTTTCTTGCCTGTGGCTGCCACAATGCATAAAAATCAGAGATTTATTGCTGCTGTTAGACCCTAATTTCAGAGATAGGATAAGCTTCAAATGTGCTGCTGTTTTCACCCTATAAAAATATTCGGCCACTGTGTTTTTTTGTGTTTTTCAACAGTCCGAATTTCCTCAGTAAAACAGCCCAAAATCCCTCAGAAAACCAGCCCGAAATCCCTCGGTAAAACAGCCCGAAATTCCTTAGTAAACAGCGAATTTCAGAGCTCTCTTTCACCCAAATTTTTCACTAAAAATGAATTCGGACGTTAGCCCTATTTAATATTTATACTCGTTTTCATATGTATTTTTTTATTTTTTATTGGAGCCGACTTCACAAAAAAATTATTTCAAATTTAATTTTTTAGCTAGCAGGCCGACTTTGTCATCAATTTGATTTTTATTTAATATTTTAAAACATGCCTTTTATTGTTTTATGCTTATGTTGGGTTGTCTTCTCAATAGACTTCTTCCATTGTTTTAGGCCTTAAGAACTGCCAAAGCATCCAAGAGGGGTCCAAGCCACCATACACCAAGTGCCCATATATCAAGGGCTTCAACCAATGTTTCTTTAAGTGCAATGGAATTCATAACCAAGGGCATCATTAAGTGGTTCCAAGAGTCATGCCATCATCAACAAGCACATTGCCATCATACCAACTTAAGCATGTTAACCATCTCCAACGGTTTCAAATACCCCATCAACACACGCATCGTCTTCACCATTCTTTCAAGAATACAAGAACCATTAAGCCACTAAGTGTGGGTCCAAGGGCTTCTTTTTCAAGCAAGAGGTTTCATGACCCCATTATGACACAAATGACCACAGAATGGGTCATTTGGCTCATTAGGTGTTCCAATGGCCCCAATGCCCACATCCAAGGTTCTTCATGCCATGTCATCATTATTTGTGACTCTCTTGTCATCCAAGCTGCCATATCATCAACCTTCTTTTGTCCATATCATCATTCATGCTTAACCTTTGTCATTAATGTTGTCACCAATGACAATCATATTCATCAATCTCCCCCTTTGTCATTGATGGCAACCAACCAAAATTTGTCTTCCCCCTTGACATTAATGACAAAGGGCCAAGTAGCCATTAAAGGCTTCACAATACCAAAAAAAAATTGTATCTTTGAGTGCTTCATGAAATTGTACTATTGCAACCTTCTCATTTCTGAACTTCCTCTTTGACTGAGCTTCACATTATGTACCTTTGCCATCTTTAAATTTTTATAAATGAACAAACTGCCCTTATCAATCACATTTTTTTTAATCCAAAATTATTTTTCAGCTCCTTGATCTTCATATATGAACTAATGTCACTGATTGTTGGTTTCCCCAATATCACTGTTACAAGCTCCCCCTAAGATCTTGCTGATTCAAACTACATCAAGGTTTTGTCTAGTTAATTCATAAAAGGTAAGCATGCATCATACTCCCCTTGTCATATATTCCATTTTCTGTGGATGTTTCAGAGATCCTTGGACCTGATTTTTGCTCGTAGTAGTCATTCTTTAAGTCAACCTGATATGGCTTCATACTGTCCACATAGCTTCTAATATCCATTCTGCAGTTGTTGCTTGAATTGAGAATCATCTTCATGTGTTCCTTCTTGCTAACATGCTCATGAATTCATGTCATTTCTTCACCAAATTATTGTCATGCCATTTATTAATAATTGGTGCTTTACCAAACAGTTATGTTGATCTCAGGTCTGTCTTTATCCAAGGTTAGAATGTTATCCAAATTCTTGACTTGCTTGAACCGTCCTGCTGCAATGATTTTCAGTGGTTGACTCAGTCATCTGCTGACCCATATACTTTACAGAATTCATCTTTTACTGCCACAGAGATCAATGCATCACTAATCAACTTAGTAAATTCATAAAAGGACAACATGCATCACTTGATTTCCTCAATAGGTTTCTTGCTCCCCCTATCATTTTTCCAACTCATCAACGTTAACTCATCATCATGTCATCTTCACACCTTACTGCACTGTATTACCACTGTATACTTCAACCTTTTCAACAACTGAGTTTTAGGGCTGTCCACTAAAGGTCTAGGGTTGTGTGTACCATAGAGTGCTATATACAGTTTAAAAGGATGTCATAAACTCCAATTCATCTACCGCTTCAAGGGTAATCTTCTTTGCATTTTTATTGTTTGAAAATCTTCAAAATCTGAGCATGCCTGAGCGATGTGTTTAAGAAACTCCTCAGCTCACTATAATAGAATGTTGATTATTTCCTTGCCATCATGTCTAGAAAACAAGCTTTTTGTTGTAGCTGAAGATGAAACCAAACACTTCACATATACAAGGACTTGATCACTCCCACTTCTTCACTACCTGTTAGCAATCCGATCCTAAGACCTGTTTATTCTTGGAGAGTCATCATTTACCACTTGAGTTCATTTTCCAATGATGAGCTCGTGGTATTCCTCTTCCAGCTTGAACCAAGGATCCTTGGCAGAGGTGTAATATTTTACACTTTCTTGAATAGAGCTTGATAGACCATCCATCAAAAATTTCAAGGAAATTTTGTTGTATGTCTCAACAGCTGTCTTTGTCTTTTTGTTGGGCTGGTTAGGTGGGTTAACCACTATTTCTCAAACACTGAATTTTTTCAAGTAGTCTTTCATTTTACTTCTCCATCCAAAATAATCTAATTTTTCCAAGACTGGAACTTCACAGTCAATGAGCTTTTCTGATCCTTCCATGATTGTGTCCCCAAATCCCTTCAAGCTTGTTAGGCTTGTGTTGAAGGCCCGGCTCTGATACCAATTGTTAGACACAATGGCTCACCAAGAAGGGGGGGGCGTGAATCGGTGAGCTTGAACTCGCTTCATATTTTAACTTCTTCAAGCTCTAAAACTTAAGTCATCATTTCACATTCAATTCAACATCATATTCATCAATAGACTATGCATCAATAATCAATTCATTCATCAAATAAAAAACATAATCATCAACATATTGCACAAAAGACACAAGATATAATGTTTGTAATACTTTTGTATTTCAACGGCTGCGACCGTGAGGTAAATCAACACCTACTAATACAGAAGCACCTGCTTCAATCCAAGACTCTGCTTGGTCTCTTCTTAGATCCTACTAAGAAAATAGTTACAAGACCCAGATTGTAGATAATACATTCATTTGTCACATTACATCACATATGATGTCAACCACATTATTACAGCTCTGTCCACAATTGCATCATTCTCATTCTGCCAACTAGCTGTCCAACATCATCATCTCATCATCACTTTGAATATCACCAGCATACCATTACAGTCTTCAAGCTTCAGTTATCACCCAATCAAATCTGGAACCACATCTATCAACTAAAGATACCCATCCAGAAGTCTGCTCTCAGTATGTTTCCTCATCATAAAAGGACTGCTAATACCTTATGATCAATTATCTTAAAACTGCTTAAGAGTCTGATCCTTATCCATCTTTTCGTATGACTGCTGCTATATTCATATTATAAAACTTCATAGTTATTTACAGCTGCCTCAGTGGTCTTCCATAGTCACAAACAATCCTAAAAACATCTCACTCCATCCTTTTCTGCTGATGCCACATACTGCTGCTGCCTCTGTGGATTATGTACCCAAAAATCAGAGATATTAAAAAGACTCCTGTTGCTGCCTCAGTGCTGATCCGAAATTCAGAGCACTGCTATCTCATCCGAACATCAGAGAGGATGTAAGGTTGACCTTTAAACTTTCTGCTGCTCCTTTTGGATTACTGTTGCACCCCAAAAATCACAGAGCTCCACGAATTTCTCAAAGAAAAATAACTTTTACAAACTTCAATTTGTTGCTGCTAAATAAAATCAGACTTCAACTTTCTTGGCTGTGGCTGCCACAGTGCATAAAAATCAGAGATTTATTGCTGCTGTTAGACCCCAATTTCAGAGATAGGATAGGCTTCAAATGTGCTGTTGTTTTCACCCTATAAAAGTATTCGGCCTTTGTGTTTTTCTGCGTTTTTCAACAGTCTGAATTTCCTCAGTAAACCAGCCCGAAATCCCTAAATAAACCAGCCCAAAATCCCTCAGTAAAACAGCCCGAAATTCCTCAGTAAATAGCGAATTTCAAAGCTCTCTTTCACCCGAATTTTTCACTAAAAATGAATTATGACGTTAGCCCTATTTATACTAGTTTTCATATGTATTTTTTATTTTTTATCGGAGCAGACTTCACAAAAAAAATTATTTCAAATTTAATTTTTTAGCTAGCAGGCCAACTTTGTCATTTGGCTCATTAGGTGTTTCAATGGCCCCAATGCCCACATCCAAGGTTCTTCATGCCATGTCATCATTATTTGTGACTCTCTTGTCATCCAAGCTGCCATGTCATCAACCTTCTTTTGTCCATATCATCATTCATGCTTAACCTTTGCCATTAATGTTGTCATCATTGACAATCATATTCATCATCTAGAACAATTACGGGCACTTTGGGCAGTCCCCTTGTTACGCCTCAAATTCTCTGCAGCGCACCCTCCTAGATGTGCCAAACAGGGAGGGTCCTTTTGCCATTATAAGAGGCCAAGTTGTTACCACTTTATGTAAAAGTGTTGGTCTATTAATGCTCCATACCCCTTGGTCCGTCATGGCAGGTCCTCTTGATCCTCATTTCAAGGTGTACTGGTCTTCTGGCCCTGTTGACTACCCCTTAATGGGTGGTAACTCCTCGTCATGTCGAACATTTATGCCATAGGTAGGTTTTGGTGCACTTTGGAAGGACTGTGAACTTTCTATTACTCAAATAGCTTGACCCCAACTCGGTCTCAAGCAGTGTTGCAAACATCGGCGCAGCGAGAAAATCGGCAGGGTCCAGGAAACATCGTTTCGGGATATCTCGGCAAAACATCAACAAACACCGAGAAAAAATCGACAAACTTAAAAAATAGAAAAATATTCTTTTTTTCAATTTTTTAAACATCTAAGGCAACAATAACATCAAATAAACACATTGCCACATGAATATGGAAAGAAAACCGATATATAAAATATATAAGATGTCTAGAGATACATCACACATCAAAAATGGATCATGTCCCTGAATCCTGAGTCATCAAAAATATAACAAATGTATCTCATGATCATCATCATGACTCACGACTAATCTATAATGAAATAAAGTAAATAAACTATCGATTCCCTCTACCCCTTTTACGGGGAAAGGTAATCGCTATGCAAATGGCCTTTCCTCTAGAACTAGAAGTAGGTGCCCTTGAGGCTTGTGGACCTCGTACTGGACTTTGACGTCCTCTAGAAGAAGACCCTACAAAATGACATCCTCTAGAAACTGGAGAAGGTGGCCAAAACCGATGTCCTGAAGAATGAGAAGGTCAAGGAGGTAGTCCTGCTCCTCTACCAGTACTAGTGCCTGTGCTACCACCGGGTCTATCTCCCTCTAACTCGGACTGTGGCACACTCCCAAAATCGGTGTGAAACTCCTCTGGAACTGGAACATGCTCATCCAAATCCTTTGAGACTGTATGAGTCTCACCATGATCACTATCAGTAGCATGATCATCCTCTAGCCAATTAGGGGCTACCTCCATAACAGGCTCCTCACACTCTGCCCTCCATGCAACAGTGGTGTCAATCTCATCCAATGAAATGGCCTTCGCATCAACTTTTCACTCATAATGCTTCACCCACAACCTGAGATTGTAGTGGACGTAGACCAAATCATTAAGGCACCGAGTATCCAACCTGGAGGAGGATCATAAATATTCAATATTAAATTCATAATTTATAAATTATAATGCATAAATTAGAAGGTAAAGTGGCATAAATCTATAAATTAGAATTTCATAATTTATATTATATAATGAATTTGAAATTTTGAAATTCTCTAACCTATTGCGCTTTTTGGAGTGTACTTTTTCAAATACACTCCAGTTGCGCTCGCAACCAAAAGAGCTACATGTTTGGCTGAGCACTCGAATGGCAAGCCTCTGTAGAATAGGTACACAACCACCATAGTTCTCCCACCAAGTATCTATAATGAAATTGTGAATAAAATAAACATGAGAAACAAAAATAAAATTTAAAACAAAGAATTAGAAAGAGAAAATGAAATTTTAAATTTAAACTTTAAAGTTGAAAGTTTGAAACTAGGTGAAGCTTACTTGGCATCAGGTTGGTCCTGTCATTTATTGCTATATCAAACCCAAATAATCCTGTGGCTCTCTTATACATTTCCAACTCTTGGGAAAGCTGTGTACGCTCAGCTGCATCAGGTACCATCCTCTAGACACACTCATAGAATCCAGACATAACCTCTCCATCAAATCTAAAGCCATAAGAGTAAGCAAACGAAGGGTTGAGGTATAGCCCTGCAGCATGAATGGGGCAATGGAGTGTGTGGTTCCATCGTGCATCAATCACCGCCCATATCCTATGTCGTCTCTCTTGCCCCTGATCTCCCTTGTCCTCATAATAAGCACGGATGGATTCATTAGCCCTATCCATGGCCTCATATAGGTAGCCCATTGCGGGCTTCTCTCCATCAACCAAGCGGAGAACCCTTACCAAAGGTTCGGTGATGGTGCACACCTCCTTCACCGCACCCCAAAAACTCTCATCATATGCAACTAGCTTGAATGTGGCTTGCCCCTCTGGTCTAGTGCTAAATGATAAAGCACGCCACTCTGGTGAAAAGAACATCGCCTGCAAGTCCCACATAGAATTCAAGAGTGACTGTAGAGAAATAAAGCTAGTGGCAAAGCGTGTGATGGCAAGACGCACCAACTCTTTGTCACCTGCGTACTTTCTCATCAAGCTAAGCACTGACTGCTACATGGTTATATATGAATTTTGTGATGCTTCACGCTGAATCAATAGTATCCTTGATCCAATCAATCTTGCCTAAATCCTCTAAGATCAAATCAAGGCAATGGGCGGCACAAGGAGTCCAGAATAGTGTAGGATACCTGACCATGAGCATCCTACCAGCAGCCACATAGTTCGCAGCGTTGTCCGTCATCACTTGGACAACATGCTGCGGCCCAATCTCTTGGATGAACTCATCCAACAAGCCACATAGTAAAGCCACATCTTTGACATGTGCAGATGCATCCATGGATCTCATGAACATAGTCCCCTTGGGGCAATGAACCAAGAAGTTGAGAAGTGTCCTACCCCTCAGATCAATCCAACCATCCGACATCACACAGCATCCTGTTAAGTCCCATGATCTTTGAAGCTCCTCCAATCTATGAGTGCAATCAGTATTTTCACCCTGAAGAATGGGCCCTCTCAACTCCTCATAACTAGGGGGCTTAAACCCCGCTCCAACTATAGCAGCCGCCTCAAACATGGACACATAAAATGGGTTCTTTGCAAAGTTAAATGGAATAGCACTCCATAACAAGCATCAACCAATAAGTATGTGTGTCTACTTTTTCGTTTACTTTCACCATGGACCTTATAGAAGGTTGTCCACCAGGGTTGCATCTTGAAGATACCGTGAAAGGCAATGTGGACTGCTGTGTGGAGTGGGTATCGGTATCTGGGCTTGTCCCACTAGCCCCTACTCCTACTGCAGACCCAGATCTTGAAGCAATTTGATTCCTCACAGCCTCCTTTTATTGTTTCCTTAGCCCAGTGCCCTCAATCGCTTATGTGGCCTTAGCAATGAGTTCTGGAGTTGTTTGGTTGCAAGGACCCACATCATGCCCTGCTATTTGTGCAAGGCGGTATTTCAGCCTACTTATCCCACCTGTCATTCTTTTCCCACATAGATTGCAAGTGAGAATTTGTCGATTGAGTGGGTCGACAGGTGTGCGCCACTCCCAAAATGGATCCAAAGTCTTTGGCATCTTGTATATGGAGTTATTATGGACAAAATAAAGCTTGAATCTTGATACTTTGAACTTGAAGTTTGAACCTAAGGCAAGAAAAAAAACGTTTTTTAGCATATGTGATTAATGAAAATGTAAAACACAAGAAGAATTCCAAGAAATACTGAGCATTCAAACATTAATTTGATAAGGGAAAATAAATAGACATTTTTATGAGGATTTATAAGGATCTAGGGCAAGAAAAAAAATGCCAAAACGTTTTTTTGGCATGCAAAATACATAATAGTTGCAAAAAAAATGCTTAAAACCCTATAAAAATTGTTTTTGAAGATGGAGAATTACATGGCAACGTAAATCAACAAGAATCCCTCTTGGAAAAATGAGAAATGATGTGCAAATTTTTTACTTACCTTCAACTATGATAATTGTGGAAAAAAACCCCCAATGGCAAGATCCAATCTTCAATTTGATGCTTGATGGCGAAGAAAACGTTGCCTAAATTCGTTGTTGGTCTCTTGAAACTCTCTTCACTTGCCCTCTCAGACCCTTAGCTCATCTCCCAGTCGTTGTTAGAGTCCAAATGAGCAAAAAAATATGAAAAAAACAAACTTAAAGCGTCTTTTTCCGGCTCTGTCCCGTGCATGCGCTTTTTTCCTTCGACTCGCGATTTTTTGGATAAAAATCGACGCTGCGAAAGAATCGCGATTTTATCAGACATTGGCGATTTCTTAGCCGATGTTGGTAACACTAGTCTCAAGTCTCTCTAAATCACATGCAAGATACTAAACTTGATTCTCAACCCCAGAGAATGTATATTAGCTCTAACAATGTATTTATAAATGAGATAAATTCACTTTAACCAATATAGCAATCACACATAAAAATTGACCCTAGAAAAACCCTTGCAGGAAAACAAGTGAGAGATAGAGTAGGTTTTATTATCTTCAAGTAGTTTACAATAGGTACAATAGACCAATCGAACATAGATTTATCTTTGAGCCAAAAAACTCTGATGCACAAGTCAGGACTTTGAAGAATAGTTGGGTAATGCACCCCTCTTTCTGATTGTGACTCTCTCTGAAGTTGGTCTCTGACTAGGGGCTCTCAACTCTCTACTGTTGGATCATTGTCTTGGTGATGCCCTCTCTCAAAGCTCGCCCTCCAATGAAGTGCACCCCTTCTAGTAAGAATACGCCCTCTCTCTCAACTGAATGCTCTACGGATCGAATCAATCTCTCATAGAAGCAGTATCTACCTCTAATGTATCCTCCCTCTGCTACAGATCGGGTGTGCTAGATCTATGAAAAGATTTGCACCCTAACTCCACAAGAAATTGTGCCCTCCTCTCTCAAGAATGTGCAATTGTCCTCATGCAGCCATTTTCCCTCCTTATGCACTGATTTGCCCTCAAGTGTGTGCTCAACCTCTAAGCCCTCGGTTGAAGAATCGACTACCTCCAAAGGATCCTCTCTATGTTGAGCATGGTTGCCATTGATGACAAGCAATTAATGACGAAGGAGTGACGAAGGTTGATGACATGACAAGGAGGACATGATAGTTTGGGCATTGAAACACTAGGTGGTCCAAATGACCCATTCTGTGGTATTTGTTGCAAGATGTTATGACTTGATGGGGTCATGGTGGTTCTTGTTGATGATGTCCTCATACTCTTATATGTATGCTTGGTGTGGTGATAACCTTATTGAAGGAGGATCCCCTTGCTTGATTGATGATGCCCTTGAAGAAGTTCATTGAAGCCTGTGCTCGGAGACTTAAAGCCCACACACACATTGTGGTTTGATAGCCTTTGCTCCCATTATGATGATGATGCCCTAGCAGTCCTTGGACCCACAATTTGGTCTTAAGCCTGCGAGTTTGCTTCAAAGTCCATGAAGAGCATTGATGGCTTGTATGAGGACCTTTACATAGGACTTGGATGTGGAATGGTAATACTTGTTGTATGAACCCCATGGAGATTAGATGAATCTCTTGAAACCCTTTTGTAAGTCCATTGAAGCCCTCTCATCATAATCATCATCATGGCATGTTGAAGCACTTAAAGAAGCCCTCTTCCAATCAAAAAGAAATTGAAAATCACTAAAACTATATATCTATATATATAGAACATCCAATCAGCATGTCGGCCAGCCTAAAGAAATCAACCTTAAATAAAATTTAGATATTTTTGCAAGTCGGCTAGCCTAATAAAAAGCTTTTTTATAATTATTTAATTCTTTTGTAAGGTCGTCCAGGCACTATTTTAAGCCAAAATCTCGACGTTGGAATATATATATATATACCTGTCAATCACTCAAAAGAGTGAGTATGTGAGCTCTGAATTCGGATCAATTTGATGCTCGAATTAGTGACTGTGGCTGCAACAGCTAAAGTTTAAGTTCTTTTTGTGCTCTGAATTTCAGGTTACACAAGCCACAACCTGAGGAAAATTCGGTGATTAGACTGAGTTTTGATCCCTCTGAAATTCGGGTATCTACAGCAGCAGATCCACAGATGTCAAGTGAAATTATGTTTTGATCTTTTAGCCTTGGGTTATGAGGCAGCCACAATGTGATCAAGGTTCTTATTGTTCTCATCTCAGGGTATAAACAGTTGTAAGTAAGGCTTAAAATTAGAGGCAGCTACAGTAAGACAATCCACATTAAAGATCTAGAGATGATAATGTGAAGGAATACACTCAAACATTACTTTTTCAAATTGGCTAAGAAGGTGTTGCAGCTGCAATTGTTTTCCCAAATTTTTTAAAAATTTTGGACCCTCCTTGTTGATTTTATCTTGCCTGGATTTACTTGGTTTCCTGAACTCTGTTTTTTCCCTCTACTACAAATTTGGATTTTCTTGAGTTTGAATTAAGGTCAATTGTTCCTTTCGTTTCGAAAGTTGGATGATCTAAATCTTCCTTTGTCTAGCCAAAGCTTTTGATTATGGAGTTTGTTTGTTTTTTAATATTTGCTCTGTCGATGATTTTGTTTTAGCAGGATTGGAAGTCAGTTGAAGTTTGGTCGAAACTTTAGTTATCTATGCTGCCGCCGTTTCAGAGGTTAAACAAACTGATTTCATTGCTGCCCAGCCAAGAATCTTTTGAACACTTAACTTTTATTTGAATTTTCGATGGTTGGTTTTATCGCTATCGAAGGGCAATCATAGTTTGAATCGGGGCCGTAGTTCTCTACGCAGCCGCCGTTGCGGAAGCCAACTAATGAACGTTCCGACGGATTAGTCCTTGCACTCGCCGATGCCGTGGTTTTATTGTTTTAACTTTCTGTTTTTTTCTTTGCGCTATCGGAAGGGTTTTTTACTATTGATCGAAGGGCTAGTCCATTGCGTCGCCGACACGGCGACGGCGTTGAGCTCACCATCGCCGACACTTAGTCATTAAAACTTCCGATCGCCGCAGTTTTCATTTGAAAGCAAAAGCCATAGTCTGATTTTTTCCCGCCGTTGCGGCTAAATAGTACACTATCTTTCCGATGTTTAGTTGGTTTATCTGCCGATGCATTTCTAGCTAGTTCCCCGTTCTTCCGATCGCCGATGATGTCCTATTGTCGCGGAAGCCGTAGTCCTTATGTCTTCCGCCGTTGCGGCTCCTTAGTGCACTAACCACCCGACTGATAGTGTTTCCGCCCGCCGATGAGAGCTTTGTTTTCGTCCAATGCTTAGTATTTTTCCCGCTGGTGAGGGCTTTCCCGCCTTTCTCGTGTGCTTTTACTCTATTTTTCGATGGCGGTTACTTTGTCATGATTCATGCTTTCATCGGAGGATTTCAATTTGGTCCAGACGCAGCCTGGATTGAGATAAAGAGTCTGTTTTTCAGGCCTGTGATTTTAGTTTGGACAATGGATTTAGCAGAGTTCAAGATATGAACTTGCAGGATTTTCTTGCATGCATTAATAGTTTTGATAGTTCACTTTACAAGATGTATGTTTTAATACAGTTTGTGTTACTTTGTCAAAACACTAAGTGATCTAAGAACTGGTTATTCATGTAAGGGTGATTGCTGCTGTAGAGAAGATATGTCTAGAAGACAAAGCAGAAGAAAGTAAGGGTCTGAGATCTCAAACAGATCGATAGCAGCAGAGGCCCAGGCTTGGGAAAAGTTCATCAGTTACCAAGCTGGTCCATTTTTATAAAGTGCTCTTAAAATCTAAATCTGAGATGTAACGTATTGTATGAATCATGAGCACTCACTAAAAGACAAAATTGTGAGAATGAACGGTTGGGGGGGGAGCCCAAAGGTCACCGAGGGGCAGCCCAAGAGTTTTGCTTATAGTATAAGTATAGGAGAGTTAGATAGTGAGCAAGGACTTTTTCCCAAATAGATTTGTGAGAGTATGTTGTAAGAAGAACTATTTCCTTTTGCAATAAAGAAATTACAAGTTTTCTGTTAGAGAAAGCTTGGTGGAAGGTTTCAAATGCTGTGCTATGGATTTGTTGAATGTGAACTATTTCGTTTTCAGCTGTTGTCCATTAACTGTGAGATCGTTCTAACTCTTTGAACCTATGTTCTTGTTATGAATGAGCTCTAGTTTATTCTATGAAATTTTCGCTATGAGTAATGAAGGCTTTTTATAAACAATGAGCTATCTTATTGATCATATATCTATTGATGTTCATGTGTTTTGAATTAAATAACAGCTATCTGTGATTTTTCTTAATGCATGTGCAGAAATACATTACTCATTGATAAATGATAATCTTGCTCCCTAGGGATAGGTTAGATAGTTAGTTTTATTTTCTTGCTGTGTGTGATTTAGATGCAAGAGAGTTAAGAGGAGATGTAAGAACCTGCGCATCACATTGTGACCGCTCCTCGTATTCTCTATCAGTCTGCATTCTTAGATAGGCACTTGCATGTCATACTTAAATTCAAAAAATAAAATATACACGGTGGACCAGGCCGTAACCGGTAAAACTTTTTATTTTTGTTACTTGACCTACGGTAGCCAGACCGTAAACCGTACGGATTCCCCATACCAAACAGTAACGGGCTAGTTGGGAACATTTACTGGGGAGAATCCCTAACTGTTGTTACCTACGAATTTCCAGGCATCAACAGTTTTTGGCGCTAGAAGGAGGGCAGCCAGTGCATGGCTGGCCGAGGAAACCCATTTTCTCGAGATTATTCCACCAGTGACAGTTCTGAAAGCAGTTTGTTTCTCAATCCAACTCCGGAAGAAAAGGGTAAAGAACATCTGTATTCTGTCGATAACGAAGTAGTTGACGATTTGAGAAGATTTACTAGGGCTTATGCGAAGAAGATCGGAAGACTACCGATTATCCCTGCCTTACCCAGAAGAGAATATTGGAAGAAAGACCGTCCTATATTGGAAGACGTAGTGTTGCTTGAAGATTTTGAAGAACTAATAGAAACAGCCTTACAGGAAGTTGTTCAACCTCTGAATCAGTTGGACCCAGATACACCTTATTGTTCACCTGTTCATACCCCTGTTCATTCACCACCTCACTCTCCACTTAAAATCATGGCAAATGTAAACGCAAATCAGCCACCTAACCCACCAAATCCACCACCTGCGTGGAGCGCTAGATCACCACTAAACCTAGCACCTCCTTTGCATGATTTACCTCAGGGTTTTGAGAAAATGTTGCCTAAGTTTGACCCAAGTGAAAAGATTTTGGTAGATGATTATTTGCAAAGCTTTTTCTTGGCTATACGGGCTGGAGAACATGAAGATGTAGTCTGCAGATTGTTCCCTCATACCCTGAAAAGAGCAACAGCCTCATGGTATTTTGCTCTACCTGCAAACTCAAATCACAGACTGGGATACTTTTGAAAGAATATTTAGAAGTAAATATGCAGTCCAAAAAACTCATGCAACTCTGATGAAAGGGTTATGCGCTTTAAAGAAAGAAAGAAAGGAAAAAGTGCATAGTTTCACTCAAAGGTTTGCTGCTTATCTAAAGAATTTTTCTGCAACTGATAAACCATCTGATAAAGTTCTGAGTGAATACTATACTTCAGCTCTAGGGCCTGAATTGGCCATGTTTGCCAAGATGTCAGTCAAACCTGCATTCTCAAAAACTTATGAAGAAGCTAAGAGGGTAGAAGCTGAAAAAGAGAGCATACAAGATTATCCTGAGCAGTCGAGAGAAAAAACTTTTGGTAAAAAAGCGTTGTGCTACCAACTTTTCTGTACCATAGTTGGGTTACCTAAGGAGCCGCCAGTTGACAGACTTGTTCAAAGTCTGATTCCAGTGTATCAGTTGATCCGTCTGCTTGTCTAACCAATATTGGCTAGTCACTTTTTTATTTGAATAATTTTGACCATGGCCCCGCGGGGTTTGTAATAAAATGTGCTAGTAGGATATTTTTGAGTGGTTCGGTCTCCTAAGACGTAGAATTGCAAATAGGGTATTCCAAGGAGTTTTTTGCCCCTGACAATTATGCTTTGCCTTCAGCCGAGTATAATTGACGAGGTTTTCTCCCGCTTCCTCCAAAGCTGGAATGTCCGATGTTGAATTCTGGGCCTTGGAGGGTTATTAGAGCCCAACTGAGTGTTATAAGCCTACTAGACATTATTTATATAGATCACGGTCATGTCCTAAGTCATCTGGACACATAAAAAAATTTCGAAAAAATCTTTTTCGAACAGTGAAAAATTATTTTTTTTTATTTTTTTATTTTTAATTACTTTTCCTAAGTTTTTGGGTTAATTTTTCCATAAATTAAATGGAAAAAACCCGTTCGTGAACCGGACTCAAAATTAACTGATTTAAGGCTCTACCTTAAGCCAAAAATCATTCTTGATCAGCCAGCCAGTCAGAGCCAACTTTCATATCAGCAATCGGACACATAATGTCTTTTTACTCAAAAAAAATCAGTTTTGAGTAAAAAAATGATTTTTAGTAAAAAAATGATTTTTATTAAAAAAATGATTATTTTGGACAAAACTAAAACTCCCCAAATTAATCCAAATTCAATAAAATAAAAGGCTAAATGACATCTCATGGAACACTTATGATGATTGGAGTTATCATAACTCAGCTTCAGTCATCATTCAGAGAGCAATTAATCTATTATTAGTTATCAGACATGTCATCCCCAGCTAAAGATGAGATGGAGAGCTCTCATTGGTCTGGTGATTTGATCGAGGTGAAGACTGAAGCTTACACCATCAGTGGGCTTCCCAAACCTAGCTCAAGCTCCTACTAGACCTAAAGGATGAGCTTACCTACATCCAGACTCACACATGTGGCCTCATCCTTGGCTTGTTTTCAGTGCACAGGTTTGGAGTGGGGGCGCCTTGCCTGGGTGGAGGCCTCCCTTCACTCTCGGTTCTCCGGTTTAGGTTTGGGCTCTTTGTTAGGTGGCTAAGCTGGTTAGGGTTGGTTTTTTGGTTTTAGGGTTTTAGCACTTTCTCATTTGTTAAAAAGAGGCTCTTTCAACGCTATTTGGATGGACTTGGGTAGTAGAGTTACTCTGAGAAATTGTATCAAGCATTTGCTTTAATTTGTTAATAAAGATCAGACTTTGGAGGTCCATGAGCTCTTGGATGTGGTAGTTTTTTGCAATTGGTTGAGGTGATATTGTCTCTAACCCCTATTTTCTTTAATGCTTATGTGAGATTAAATTGTTTATTTGTTAGCTCAAGAGGGCCATTGTTAGCACAGTAGAACAATCATTTGTAGTTCAACTTGATTGTTTATGCCAAGTAGATTAGTATTTTGATGGACATGAGTAATCAGTATATACGTAATGTTGATCATGATTCAATTTTCTTAGCATACTAGCATGTATTTTGATCTCACGTTTTGTGTTGAGTTGTAGTGTGTTTTCAGGCTTCACAGGTTGAAGAAGAGTGTGAGCTCAGCTGCTTCTATCCCAGGCTTCAAGCAACCTTTTTAATCTAACACTTTCATTGCAGGACCTACAAAGATCTTCTTCTTCAAAATACAAAAAGAAAGCTGGGAGTCTTAGCTCTTTCTCTTGGGTTCCATCCATAATTTCAAATACTTTCTTGGTCACTGAACTTCCCTCTTCTAGTTCTCTCTTTGCTCCTTGATCCCCTTGTTTTTCTTGCTTGCTAGCATTTTCCTCTTTGCTTGATTTTTCGCTTTCTTATCTTTCCTTCATCGCTGCCCCACTTTATTCTTTTTACCACTCATTTTCTTCTTTTTGGACAGCCCTAGTGTGCCCTAGTTTATGCCCCTTTTTTTTGCCTCTTTTTGCCCTAGTTTTTGGGCCTTCTTCCATCTTGTTTTTGGCATTTTCTTCCCCTTTCTGTTCGCTGTCCTGTTTTTTTATTTTTATGACAGCCATCTTTCTTCTTCATCGCTGCCCCATTTTCATCATTTTTTATACTCCTTTGGCCTCATAGTTGGCTGCCATATTCTTCCATTTTCTTGTCTTTGACCTTCTCTTTGTTTTCCTTCATTCTTCCTATCATTTTCTTCTTATTTTCAACCTTCTTTGCCTTACACTTTTGCTCTCATTCAAACTTCTTCTTTTCCCTTTTTGCAAAGTTCGAGAAAAGTTTCAAGTAAAAATAAATCACTCTTATTTTTTACGCAAATTTTAATGATAGTAGAGTTGAATGCTTTTATTTGAAAAGCCCTTTCAGGGATTAAATTCCTAAAGGCAAATTGTAATAATTTCAATAAAGTACTTTTGTTTGAGTGGGGTTTTTAAGTCCCCACTCTCATCCTCCCCCATTTGGGGAGGCTTGTGTTGTGTTTACTTATGTATGCTTAGGTTAGATTTGCTTGTCTTCATCATTGTTTGCATCTTATGCTTAGAATATTAATTGTTAATCCATCACTTCTAATTCATTAATTAATTTGATTACTCCTTTAAATTGTTTATCTTTCTAAGTAAATCGATTGTTTAAATCTCTTGAATCACACCCTAAGGTGGATCAAGAGTGCTCTCTATCGGAGAGCTTAATAAGTCGTCTTTGTTTTTTTTATTCACATTGTTTAATCAATTAACTCTTAAGTAAGACTCTTGAACTTGCACAAACACAAGTCAAGAGCACTCTCTATCGGAGAGCATCCTAGGTTTGCATAATCCCTACATTAGTCTCATCTAGAGACTCTTGAACTTGCAAAAACACAAGTCAAGAGCACTCTCTATCGGAGAGCATCCTAGGTTTGCATAATCCCTACATTAGTCTCATCTAGATTAGCTAAGTCTCTTGAACCACTGTCATAAGGCAGGGTCAAGAGCGCTCTCTGTCGGAGAGTCTTAATTAATCAACTTAATAAAATTTGCAACTCACACCCCTTTAATTAATTAACCCCCCTCCCTCCTTGCTGGAGTATGCTCTGACTGATCCTAGATCGGAGTACCCAGAAACGGCACTGGATATTTAAACTCCGCAAGAGTAACCTAACAACACTTAAACACCACGTAACCAACGCACCGGCGTTATAGGGATTCTTCCAAAGTACTTCCTAGTAGAGGCGCCGGAACCTCCCGCTGTCATAGATTCTCAGCTAGCTGGTCACTTGACAATATCAGCCTGGGATACTGGGTGGGCCCGACATGTCTTAAACGGAGGAAACTTAGAAGAGTCTCCCGCCTTTGAAAAACCTTCGTTGAAACCCTAATCAAGAGCATTCTTTAAAATTCTTAAAATCTACCAAGAGCACTTGCAAAACCTAATACTCACTAGCTTGATTCCTAGACTTTATTTCACGCTTTCATTTGACTCCATAAGGCACTGGTCCTATATTTGATTAATTTTCTATCTTGATCAACTATCTATGGGCCATTTCAATTGATTATATTTGAATGCTTAAGTTATAAGTTCGGAATCTTTGCTTATTTGTGTGATCTCTTGTTAGCAACGTGAATTGCTTTGATTAATCATCATCCCCCTAATATTAATCATTTTAAATCACAGTAACTCCTAAACAACACCCATCCGCATCCAAAACATCCAAAACTTAACTTAAACAATGAGCCATAAAAAACTCTTTGTTAGGGACTACCCCCCTTGGCTTCATTAGGAGTTAGCCTAAACGGAGGAGCTAGGAGTAGGTGACAGTACCTAGTTCTGTGCTTGCCCCCAAGGTCACACCTCTCCCACATTCCTAAGTGAGGAGACAGCTTTCGAAAGATTTCTGCTGCTGGTGTGCAATCGGCGGACAACACGTTGTTACTGACTAAAGCCTAAGGATGAGCAATCACATGACTTTGAAGGGATGGTGATGTTGCACCTGCAACATTTTCCCAAAATTCAAAAAATTTTAGGACCCTCCCCTACTTTGATTTAGTTGGTTTGTTCCTTCCTGGTTTTGGTTTATGGATTTTTGGAATGTTTTACAGCTTTTCGAATAGATATCCATCGATCTGATTTTCTCCTTCAATGCTTGAAAGAATCCCATCCTTGATCAAGCTCATCGTTGTTTTCGCATATCTTTCGAAACCTTTTTGAAACGGGAGTTAAGTATATTTGACTGTCCGCAACGGCAGGTGGTTTTCAATTCTTCACCGCGCGGATGGTTTTTGATTGTCCCGCCGTTGCGGGTGGGTTTCGTTTCTTTGACGTTTCGGACGGTTTTTTATTTCTCCATCGAAAATGTTGAGTTCTCCCTTGTCCGACGTTGCGGACGGATTTTTCACTCCGGGCGGCCGCCGTTGCAGGCCGTGTTAGGATTTGACTTTATCTTATCTTTCGATCTGCGCTTTGATTTGTCTTCCGGCTGCGTATCGGAGCCCGTTAGCTTCGCGCTTTCTACCGTTGCGGATGGAGTTCAACTTGTGAACGCCCGTCGTTGCGGGGGAGTCCAATGTCTTGGTTTCCGATGTAGGTTCCCGCCAGCGCCCGATCTTTCGTTTACATGCTCTATCCGCCGTTGCGGGTGAATTGACGCTGGGAGCTATCCGCCGTTGCGGAAGATCTATGACTCTCGCCGCCCTATTCCACTTCCGTTCCACGCCCGATCATTGTGATTCACGCGTTCTATTAGCCATGGCGGGTGAGTTGGTGCTGGGGACCGTCCGACGTTTCGGACGGTTTGAGGTTCTAGCCGCCCGACTCGAGTTTGGTTCTGCGGCCGATTTAGAGCTCTCGCACGTGCGTTTTCTTTTATATATACGGGGGCCGGGGGTGTTGGATTTTTTATTGTTATTTTGGGCCCGAGTTGTCATTGTCTTCTCCGCGCTGTCGACCCTGCGAACCTTGTGGAGCTCTGTGCTTGTACCCGCGTCCAGGTGTCGGTTGGAAGCTCAACTGTTGTCGCCTCACCAGCTGCGCTTACTGCCAGGTAGGATCGTTACCGCCTTACCTAGTGCTATTCAAGGTTTTGATTGGGTGATGTGCTGGGGTTTGGGGTATTACTAGGGTTGTGGATACACTTCCTGTCCTGCCCGCATAATGAATTTTTTCCCCGCGGCTAGGTGCCATAGTCGTTTTCTTGTGTTTTCTGCCCGCATATTGAGATAATGTCCGGTTGGGGTAGCTGTTTGCGGTTAGAAAGGAGGGGTAGTCATTTTCTTTTATAGAGCCCGCGTTTTTATTTGTTTACCTCGGCCGTTTTAGTTCCACCCTACGCGCAGTGGAGGAAGGCGCGGTGCAGGCGGCCGTTATGCCGCCTGCACCTGTAGTAAGGAGGTCCAGGAAGTAGTTCCGATGGGGGTTTTGCTAAGGGTTTGTTAATTTTCCTCGGTTGATCAATTTCCCTATTTTGTTTGCCCATTTTCGAGCCCTAACCTCTGCCCGCGCCGCGCATGTCGTCGTTTTCGGCTGTCTTAAAACCTAGGGCTTTGCTGTTGTAGTACTGCGTTTTGAAGATTGTTTGATTAGATGAAAACCTCGTATGCAGAAAAGAATTGTTCATGCCCGCAGTCTTTAGCCGCCCCGATGTAATCACCTTTCCGCGAGCAGCACGAACTATTGCCGTTTTATCCTTAATAGCGCCATGTCGTCGAAATATTTGAATTGTGGACAGTTACATTTGGCCCTTCGCTTTTAAGCTTCATTCATTTGCATTGCAAGTTATTTTAAATAGGAGAAACGGCACTGCGAGATGGTGGCT
>LPNX011159612.1:104196-372479 GCA_001517045.1 Pseudotsuga menziesii | reverse complement strand
AGGATTTTCATCCTACTGTAATTTGCAGAGGTAACTCCTATCTTTTAAGTCAAGTTATGTTCATTCATGCTATTTTCACAAGTTTAAAATTTGTAACATATAATCGGAAGTAACCCAAATGTGTGCAAAAGGCAAGGAGGCTTTCCAACAGTTTCCCAATGAGTTGCTGGTTCAGTAAGGAGAATAAAGAAGCCAGAAAAAACTTATAAGCTAAACCCAAATTATGGTCCAATGGACAAGATAGATGAGGTTGATCTTCATCTTACGGTTGCATTCTTTTTCTATCTAAACCTCATTTCATTTAATGTTGCACAATTGCCTTTGTTCAATGATTTCTATTATTTATCATTGATTGTTTTGCTGGTTGAATTAACTTTTAATAAATATGTTGTAAATTTGCCACATCTACCATTAGGCGCTTGAGCTGTACAATTTGGTGCCATGTAGGATTCTTTAGTTCGCATCATTAGAACATATTGTCTCAACCGAGACTATTTAATAAAGGCATTGATATAATAGAAGAAGCCCTTTTTGTTGGGAGGCCTTCAGACCATGGGCAACCACTCGATCACGGGCAGCAGAACATGAAGCTCATTGACCAATCTCAATTAAAAACTCTCCATCATAGCATAATTCCGATGAATAATAAGATATACTCTGTATGACTTATATTGGAAAGACCTGGTGGAATTGAACTCATGGAGCTCTTGGTTAATCTTCTTGGCTAAGTACTGGGGAAAGTTTAACTTAGTAAACATTTGGCTGCCAGGAAGACAAATAGCAGTTATGAGACGAATTCATTGAATTGAAAGATAGGTATATTTAAGGTATTTAAAAAAAAAAAAATTCACGGCCGTCGCTTAAGCGACATCTCTATCTGTCGTTTATGCGACGCTTCTTCTTAATACGTGTTGCTTAAGCGACGGCTCTGGCTGTCGTTTATGTGATGCTTCATCTTGATATCCGTCCCATAAGCGACGGCTCTCTATGTTGTTTTTGCGACGCTTTTTCTTGATATCCGTCCCATAAGCGACGGCTCTCTATGTCGTTTTTGCGATGCATTTTCTTCATATCCGTCGCTTAAGCGACAGCTCTATCTGTCATTTATGCGACGCTTACTCTCTAGAGCCATGGTTTAAGCGACGGTTACACCTGTCTCTTATCCAACGGTTTACATTTAACCGACGGTTAGTTAAGTGTCGCTTAACCGACGGTTACTTAAGTGTCGGATAACCGACGACAAGTTTTCGACGCTTAAGAAAAAATCAAAGTGTCGTACATGCGACAGGAAAGTGTCGAAAATACGACATGACAGCCGTCGGATTTTTGGTCAAAATGTAGTAGTGGTTACAATTATTTAGATGAACTTTTATTCAGTTTCAAGGTGAGATCAGAACAAAACAAAGATTCAAGAGGCTGTACATATTTACTACCAATCACCAATGAGGCATTTGATAGGAATTCCAAACTACTCGTAATGGTTCAATCGCCATTGTGATGGTTTGTAAAGAGAATGATTCCAAGAGGGAAATACTCAAATTCAAAAAGTTGTATAGATCTTTGATTGTATTCACATGAAAGCACTATTTTGAATATAAACCGAGTAAAGGTGTTTTGACATATCAAACTTGAAATTTATCAGTCATAAATCTTAAATATAAACTAATAACCAACTGTATCCAATGGCTGAGTTAATACCATGTTTTGTGAAAAAAATAAAAACACAACAAAAAATAAACTGGAAAAAGCTAATAAAAGGAAACACGCTTATGTACAGATAAGAAAACACTTACCTCAAACAAAGTACTTCTTGAGCAGTTGGATGTTCATTGGATATGTCTCAAGGAAACCTTCTAGTGTCTGCAGCTGGATAGTACCAGGTCCAAGATTTTCTATAATAGTGAATGGCCCTAACCACAAGTGTTGACACTTAGTATAATCATTTTTTCCTTGTGGGTTTTGTCCCATTTTAGTACCAGATCCCCAAACTGAAAATCACGGTTGGTGAAAGGCTTCTCATCAAACCACCTCTTAACTAATTGTTGATGTTGATACAGTTTATTTCTATATTTCTCTCTCTCCTCTTCTAATCTAAGAAATGTATCAATTCGATTTTGAATAGGAGAGGACCCATCATCCTGTGAGAAATATTGAGCTAACTGCAATGATGGAAGGAGGAATTTTTATGGTAGGACATATTCCTTTCCATTAATAATTCAATAAGGATATTTCCCAATGGAAACTTTAGGATTTATATGATCTTCCCATAGGGAATTAAAGAGCTTGGTGTGCCAGTCCTTATAATGTGTAGCCACGGTTTTATTTAAGATGTTGATCAAATTTTTATTGGAATATTTTGCTAATCCATTCCCTTGGGGATAATAGTTTGTAGAGTACTTCACTTTGATCCCATTTCAAGGGCATACTAAGTAATATCAATGGAATTGAAATAAGATGCATGATCAAACACCAAATATTTAGGGACTCCAAACCCGGTGACAATATTACTATCTAGAAAAGATACAACTGAGTTTTTACTAGAAACTCTGATGGGAATTGATTCTACCCAAATAGTAAAGTAGTCTATTGTAGTTGAGATATACTTATTCTACAAAGAAGAGGGAGGAGTAATAGGGCCAATAAAATCCATCCCCTATTGTTGAAATGGAAAGTTGACAATAACAAGCTGGAGGGGAAAGGATGGTTTCTTTACCTTACCAACACACCTCTGGAAGGATTCAAATTTTTAGGAAAAGGTATGTGGATATTTAAACAATGTAGGCCAGCAGTGGCCATCCATAAAAACCTTATGTCCAATCATTTCTCCTGAAAAGTGTCCTCCTGCAAGCCCTGCATGCAATTCAAACAATAGATTTTCAACTTCTGATTTTTCTAAACACCCGAGGAAAACACCATCATAAATCCTTCAGAAAATCACATTATCAATGAGTAAGGGCGAAGGAGCCTGCCCATGAGTAATATAAAACTTGATATCATCATACCATTCGGAATATGGAGCAGAAATAACATTAACCGTATCTATAGACATATCATCTTCTTGTATCCACTCTTGTTCACGCTCTACATCATTTGATTGGGAAGCTACCAATCACAAGCCTTTCCCTTTGACAATTTTGGAAGGCTTTATCTCCAAGTCATATTCCTGAAGTGTATTCATCCAATGGGCTCACTTATCTCCTAACTCTTTCTAAATCAGAACATTTCTTATAGCTGCATAGGGGACAATCACCTTTGCTTTAGATTTCAATAAATAAGGCCTAAAATATTTGACAGACTTATAAATGGTATAGGCTTGCTTATCAATCTGTGAATAGTTTAATTCATACCCTTTGAATGTGGATCTCATGAACGAAATGGGGATCTCTACGTCCTCTGCTCGTTTCTGGGTCAAAACAACAACATAAGAAAAGTCAGTGGAAAAAGTGTATAAAATGAAATCCTTTTCAAAATCCGGGGAAATTAATGTAGGAGCATAAGTAATAGCTTTCCTAAGATTGATAAATACATCATTTTGAACATCAAACCATTTATTTTTAATTAAATTCTCCAGTGGCCTAACAATCTGAGCAAAATTTGACACAAATCTCCTGACAAAATTTACCTTACCGAGTAAATATTGCATGGCCTTCTTCAAACTCGCGAGCCCAATTTTTGCAATGAAATCTGTCCTTTCGGGGTCAATTATCATTCCATCCTTGGAAATAACAAAACCCAAAATCTTACCTTTGGTAACCGCAAAAATCGACTTCTTTAGATTTAGCGAAATCCCATACTTTCTGCATCTTTCAAAAACCCGTCTCAGTGCAAACAGATGACCATGTTATTTCTTTAAATAAATTTCTATATCATCCAAATAAACAACAAAATAATTTTGCATCAAACCTCTAAAGTCTATATCCATAGATATTTGGAATGTTGCACCAACGTTGATCATTCTGAAGGGCATTCTCTTATAGGAAAAAGTGCCCCAAGGTGTTCTGAAAGAAGTCTTGAGTTGATCGGAGGATGTGACCAATACCTGATTATAACCAGAGAAACCATCCAGCAGGGAAAAAATTTCAGCACCTGCAACCCTTTGCAATATATTTTCCATTGAAGGAACATGGCAATTATCCTTTTTAGATGCTTTGTTTAAATTTCAAAAATCCACACACAACCTTATTTCTCCATTCTTCTTACGGATAGGGACTAAGTTGGAGATCCACTGTGTATGCCTTATTGGAAAAATAATACTAGGTTTCAGTAGTTTCTCAAGTTCCTTTGTGATATATGGTTCAAGACTGGGGTGCATCTTTCTCATTTCTATTGATAAGGTTTTATACCATGCTTCAAAGGGATGCTGTGCTGCATGATGGTTATGTCAAAAGTTTTCAAATCATCGTATGTCCATGCAAAAACATATTTGAATTCTTTAAAATGTTTTATTAAAGCATTTTCTTCTTTCGGGGAATAACTAACCCCTATATTGATGAGTTGAGGGTTCTGCTCATTTCCAAGATTGACAATTTTAAAATTGAGGGAAGATCTATGTCACATACCCCAATTTTGTAAAATAATGTTATTTGTTTTAATTTGATTCCTAAGACATTATGTTAAATTTAATGCTAAGTAGAAACTGATGACTCAGCAGAGTCAAAAGATGTGGAATGTAATTATGAATATTTTATTTTTAATAAATAAAAAGGGGAGACAACAACTTGGGAGAGCTGTTAAAAAGAGTGTTACTAGTCAAATTGGTGGAAGGAACTAGGTGGAGAGCAAAAGACAAGTGGCAGAATCCTCAAACACTTCCTATGTTGCAGGTGGCAACTTCCCTACATTTGGGGTCATGATCCCCCAAGAAAGTGGGATCAGAGCAGGTAGCTCAATTAATGGCAACTAACCCAAAAAGACCTAGGCAATCTTTTAAAAATACCCAATGTAGAGAGTTGAGGCTGCTCAGATATTTTCCAGGAGAAAAATCATTCAGGTGGAATGCACTTCAAGGAATTCATTGGGAAAAAGGGAAATTGTAAGGAAGGTGTTTTGAAAGATAAATTGCAGTAACTTGATCTGATACAGCTTCTTAGCTGAGAGAATTTTACTGATGAGTTCATGATTGGTATTGAGTCTCAGGACTAGTACTTGAGTAATTGCTTCACCTAGTTCTAGCTAGGAAGACCAGAGCAGGCTCGGGGGTTCTAAGGAGTCACTGTTTGAGCGTTCTCCAGGAGTTGGTAGGGAGGAACGGCCTCCCATTGCTGTTGTCGACCAAGCTTTAAGAACAGGTTCTACTATTTATTAATTTCTATGTTATTATCTGTGTGTGATTGAATGATGCATTTGCACTTTATAATGTAAAAACTTAGAGGATAGAATATCTTAGCTTGTTTAGTAATGAATTTATTCTTAATGAGAAACAAATCCTACCTGTGTTTTTCCCCATCTGGAGTAATCCAGATCATACTCTAGCACAGGTGGTGTATTTAAATGAAGATAGTATGATGTAAATTTAAAATAAGATGTTAGCTTGAATATTAGAATGATTTCTTTTTTTTTGTTATTAGAAGAATTACTAATCTATACATAGAGTAGGGTTAGACCTAGACTGTGAATGTCAGATTATTAGAAAAGGAAAAAGAAACTATATCATTTTACTAACAGAAGTATGTTTTGGTAGATAAACAGTTCTCTATACAACATTCATTTCAGTAATCTTATTATTTATTTTGAAACAAAAGAAAAGAATATAATAGCTAAAATGTGTAGTGTTAGGATAAATAAAAATGCTTTTCAACTCTATAGTTTATTTCTTTTCCTTTTTAACTCTATAGTTTATTTCTTTTCCTGTTTAGGATAAATAACTACTGTTTTATAGTAACCAAACTGCAAGTAAGAAATTTAAACAAAACTACTAATTACTTAAAGAAATAAATATAATTAATTGTTATTACCTTTATTTATAAATTCTAGTGTTATAATCTAAGTAGGCAATATAGATACAAGAGGAATTCTTTATAAATTACTTAGTATAGAGAGAATAAAAATACAACAATAAAATATTTTCCTATCTATATACTTCATAAATAGGCCGAATATAAAGATAATATATATATAATTATAGGAGAAAAATTTACTTGCATGTAAAATAATATTCTTATTTTATTGTAATAAATAACAAGTAAATATAAATTCTGTACTTTAAAGATGTAACTATCAGTTACATAAGTACGACTATAAAAACATTAAATTACTTATTTATGAATGTTAACAAATATAAAACAATATTTAAAAATTTATTAGAATGGAGTAAATTAAAGCAAGACAGTATAAAAACAATATACAATTACACTAAATAACTTAGAGGGTAAATTTAAAAATAATAACTCGCAGAAATCGAATTAACAGAACATAGACATGCTCGAATCACCGAGCTTAAATAACCATTTATACAATATAAGTAAAATGAATAAATTACAGTATTATATTGTAAATAAAAGATAATTTAAAGAAATAGTAAATACATTTTCATATCGCCAAGTTATGGTAAAAACCTTATTATCTCAAAATTACAACAGAGGTATAAAACCAAAGAGTTTAAGCTCTTTTCTAAACGCCTCTCGGCTTCTAAAAGTCAACATAGTATGGCTTCATCAGCCTTTCTTTCATTTATACATATATACACAGTAACTAGAACCAAAAATCAAAATTTACAGTCACGGCCTAAGCCGGAAACCCCGCATAAAGCAAGGGTTTTAACATCAACGAAACACAGCGAACCAAGTTAACCTAGGTGAACCAAAACCACGAGGGTTTTGCAAGCCACGGTGACCAACCATCAAATGTCCCATAAGGGACTGAACAAGGAAGAACTGCCATGGGATATCCAAGGCTTACTCGTGAGCAAGCAATTGCCATAGCCTCGCACCAACCACGCGGTAGGACAAATCGATACCTGTGTAACATCAAACAGATGCTGTTAATACTTTGCTTTTATTTAAGTAGACCTGTAACAAAATAGAGATGTAGAAATAATGAAAATGATAATACATTTTTTACCTCAAAACCTCATTGAAATGTAACTGCCCACAAACAGTAATGCTGCAACCAACGCAAGGAGGAACAAATCCCTCATCTGCCACAGGAGAAATGGAGTTTACCCATGCAGCAGTGATCAGTGAAGGCTGAAAGATGGAGTGACAAGCCACGCAAGTATGAATGCTTGGGCCGCAACTTCTCCAACCTCAAACCCACTCTTCTGCGAAACCCTAAGACCAAACAAATCTCCAGTTGTATAGCCACGACTCTCACTACCGGACCAAAGTAGGAAGAGACTTACAGTCTGTTAAACTCTGAATTGAGCTAGCCATGAAGGAGAAACCCCGGAGGAACAACTAACCCAGCTCAAGTAGCAACAAATTTGTTTACAACTCTTCTCTATAGAACGTGCAAGGCAAGCCCACAACTTGCAGGAAACAAGGAAGCAAACCAGGAGACTACAGCGACGACTTGCAGAGCGATAATGCAGTAAAAAAAACTCAGTAGCAGAGCAGCTGGAGGCCGAAAAAAATGGAAGAAATAACAAGCTTAGGTTTTTCCAATGCCCTTTTAATTACACAACACTTGGCTACGATGATGCCACGTTTACCAAGCAAATTATTTGCATGCAGTGGGTAATCCCTATAGTCCCGACGAGCAATCACGAGAAGACTATCATTCCAATCATTTGTGGGATTTCGAAGTTCCACCATAATATTTACTCCCAATGTTAACCTAGCATGCACGTCGCATGGTAAACAAAAGATTCATTACTATAAAAACTATGCCATAAAACTCATCAAAGGCGTGGGGAATAATACGACCCATCATTATACAATTGGTATACATTTAATAAAAGATTATAATTTAGATTAAGGTTAAACCTTATATTCATTATGGCGCGGTCCATTTCATGACCCTTTTATTTATGCTTTGCAAAGTAGTCTTTCAACAAACTATTATAATTATGGTAAGGGTTATGCCAATTATCATTTAACAAAAGAAGTTCTTAAAACCTATGTTAAGGTACCCTTTTTGCTAACTATTTTCTTGTAGTTTACCCTTGAGTATTGATTTATTAACTATTAGGGTTTACATTTGAGATGTTAAAGTCTCATAGGGCTTATCATTGGAAATTTGATCTTTTAATAATAATAACTGGATGAAATTTTTCCCAGGTAAGTTATGTGTAAAAGAACTCAGGGCATCAACACTAACTTAACTCTTTTTGAGAGCAGCATGTAATAATGTTATACTTCCTTTAAAATTCAAATCTTAGAAGTTGGAATATTGGTACAAAAACTCATTTATCAATGTGCATTACTTATCACAAGGAGTAACCAAATCTATCATGACGTAAATAGTATATGTTCACAATTTAAGATAGACCCTTAACGTAATAACCTTGCCATCCTTAGTCTACATGCAAAGAAATATTTAAGGTGTTTACACACACGACGACTATGGTAAACATTGAAGATTTTAGTACTCAATAAGAACTATAAATTACAACTTCTAGAGAGAAAGCAACTGTCACCAATACTGATAGGACTGAATCTCATTTCCATGGCGTCTTAAAAAAGAATGACGATTTAATGGTTTTACCTCATAAAGCATTTGAAATTGAATAGCATTTATATTCTTTTACTGAGCTATTATTTTTGCAACGAACATATATCTGTATGCGTAGTGATTATTGACAGGCAGCACCGGATCTTTCTTACCTGTAAATTTGTAAGAGCAGGTAAACTTTCTGCGTTAGCTCAAAAGCTAAGTAAGCCCAGAATACCAAGATAGTTCCACCTTGTGGTCGCAAAGAAAAACAAGTCATTAAACTGAAAAAGAATTATTCTATAAGATAAGCATAATCAAGTAGATAATTCAGGTTATGAAATCATTAACATATAACTAATTAAATCAATTAGCTGACTGCATTGTTAAATATTATCTGTATTTTCAAAATTTTAAATTTTTTGGAAATTTTGGGATTTTGACAATCTATGTGTCTTGTAGTTGGTGTTTCCTTTGAATTTGTCCTGCAACTCATAGTACCTATCCATATATATAAATGACTTAGGGATAATATTGGAAGGATAACTATGGTCAAATAAATACTTTTGATGTTCATCCTCATCTATACCTACGTCCTTAAAGGTATCTCGGGCTGTTAAAAACTCTAAAATTTGTAGGTAATCATAAAAAACCTTCCAACTTGTCACATTATCATGGATAGAGGGTTTGTACATAAGTTCAATTGAAAAAGTGTCAAAGGATGGAACTTCTGGGGGAATGAGCTTGGATGCGGTATTAGCTAATAGATCGACATCAAAGTTTTGTGATCTAGGGACATATTTAATATTAAAGTATTTAAAGGAATTAGGATGTCCCTAACGAATTTCTGATAATTAATCAAATGAGGTGATAATAAATGGATCTTGTTCCTTACCAGCTTGACGATAATATTAGAGTCACCATAGCATTCTATTACTTGAGCACCCATATCTATCGCTTTCCTGATTCCTTGTACAAGAGCCTCATATTTAGCAATAATATTTGTGCATTCAAAGTCAAGTCAGAAGGAAATCATCATTTTGGTGCCTTTTGGATTATTAGTACACAACTTGCACCAACACCATATTTGGATTTAGATCCATAGAAAAAAAGTCCAAGAAGACAAATCTAACCTAAAATTTGTATTCATATCATATACATTATGGAAAATAGTACCAGTGAATGGAACAACAGTGTAATTATTGATTTCAGACAAATTATCAATATCTTCAGCAGGAGAGGAATCTACAAGAAAAATACCAAAGAAAGAATCAAATGTATAATGTTCTATAGCTAAGCTAAAAAAAAAATGCAGGTTCACTGGGATCATTAAGATCTATGATGGTTTGTTTCATAAAAGGTTCCCTTATAATTTTGATCTGATTTGGTCTCCCGTTGTAAGGTATCCACAAATGGGACCAGTCAGTGGCAAAGTATCCCTTGAGATTTTCTGACCATTCTCTGCTCAACCACATACCATAAGTTTCAGGGATATCAACTACAACAATGCCAACTGTATGATGAATCCTAAGATATAAATATAACATCAAGATGAAATCCTTTAATCCACCTACCACCATAACTCTTGATCTATCCAATTGGACTATTTGGGTAGGACAGGGTTCCCAGGTTGCATTCAATTTCTTATAGACAGATAATGGCATGACATTCGATGATGCTCCTGAATCAATCATACAATTATGGACGTTCCTATTGAAAATTTCAAAAGTGAATAAGAAAGGAGGGGTCATTTTCATACTAGGATTTTGACTATCAGGATTTACACAAGTTTTCAAATTATTGTTTTGAGCTTTTCTAGAATAATTCAAAATCATACTTTTGGGTAGATTTTCCCTCATAAAGGGTATTTTCAAAAGCTCAAACAAAGAAATATTAGATTTATCCCTCTTTAAACAATCAATTAGATTGTATTCTATCTCAGGGATTACCTTCTCTTTTGGAGTTTCTTCTTTACCTGCATTGGGAGAGGATGTTGATGGTGGAATTTTGTTGATACATTTCCATCGAGAGGGGTTCACTCTCTGCCGGCACCCTTAACACAACGATCTCCATGAGCACTGGCCCATACAGGTTTTACCTTGTCAACCAACACCTGTAGAGCAGATGAGGTCTCACCCAATATTTTTGAGGGAAAATTTCAGAACAAAGTTTCCACAGTAAAAAGAACGATTGCACATCTACTGTCAAACTATAACAACATTACTTAGCATATCTAAGCATTGGTTCGTGCATTCATCATAGATTTGGTAATTAGATAACATTATGGATGATTCCCAATGGGGTTCGTGCACTTTTTATAGATGTAGTCCTTTAATATATCTTTCTAACGATGTATCATGTGCATCAAACGGAGGTAGTATGCCAAAGTTACGACCCCGAGAAATTGATGTACCTAGTTACCCAACGGGACCCACATTCTGGATTTTCACCTCCTAGGGTTAGGTTTTTGGATGTGTAGGGTTTCCATTGTTTTTGAATAATATATAGTCCTTTTAGCCTCATTGTAACATGGAGTTCAGAGGGATGTAGCCGCTACATCTCTTAGCAGAGATAAGCTACCAGCACTCTAGCTAGTTTATTTCCATTATGTATGTAAACAAGTTTCAGTTCTTTGATTAATGAAATGAAGTGTTATTTCCACTGCATATTTGTTTCTATGGTTATTTTTGTATTCTATTGCGTTCCTGCATAAATTTGGATCACGTATCAAAGCAAAACTCTTGAAGTGATAACTTGCTTTACCAAAGCTCTCACCTATCGTATCCCTCTAGCCTCATGCTTTGGGGGGCATTCTATTATACCAAAATCTCGTCACCCTCATGTTATGAGATATGTATTCCCTTAACTACTCCAATCCCCAATAGAGTCACCAATTTCGTTAGCCGAAAATACACACCTCCTGGAGACAAGAGCTGGTTCCCTAGTCTGAATGGTTCAGATCTAGAACAAAACACAAACATGAAATGCTAGACTCACCCTAGATCTGGGTCATCACTAGAATATGATGCCATGATAATTTTCTCAAAAGTTTTCCTCGCTATCCTTGAATATTACTATAGAAGAACCTGTAAATATGGAAGACAACAAAGAAAACATGATAGCATACAATATAATCAACTAGATCTATGCTTGTGACCAAGGAATCAAGCAATATAAACATATGAAACAATAAATATGGGAAATAAAATACATTCTTTATTAATAAATGATTGAAGAGACTAAAACCTTCATGCCTTGGTGTTGAGAGTTCCTTCCAATGGATCCTTGGCTCTAACTTCACCTTGCCTCCAAAGACTCAAGAATATTTTGACAAAGTTTGGGTATGCAATACAATTCTTCCTCTTTTTTCCCATGGGGGAGGAGTTAGTATTTAAAGGCATGGGAGGATATGTATGGTTTAGGATCTCATAGGTGAGGTGGAGATAAGATCCTAAAAGGGAGGATCTCGAGCTCCAATTGGTCCTAAACCATAGGGATGAGGCTCCACAGAGGTCAGCTTCGAGAATCCTCTTGAAGCTTCTCTTTTTGCCTTGAAAACTCGATCACCGCTCCTCCAATGAAGCAAACGAGTAGTGCTAACAGGGCAATACTTCTTGCAGTAAGGGCAGGAGCGGTGGAACCACTCTTTTCTCATGTATCAAGAGCGGTGCTGACTTGGGTAACGCTTTTTGTGAATGGGAGAGGAGCGTTACCAGCTCAACATAGGGAAAAATTGCAAGGGGATTATTTGAACCATCATTTATCTAGGGAAAACTTTGAGGGATTTGAGTAGTCAAGGGAATACCTACCTCATAACATGAGGGTGACGATATTTTGGTATAACAGAATGCCCCCAAAAGTATAATGCCTAGAGGGAAATGATATGCAATATACTTTGAAAGAACAAGGTATAGTCCCGAGGCAAAGGTCCAATGGTCGGAACTTCTCAAACATCACAAACTTTCTGCAGCACATTTTGATACATTTGTCCCAAATGACTCACAACACGGCTGCTGACCAATACAACGCAAATCCATGTGAGATACAAAAAAGTCATGGATACTAAAATACAACGTAGATCCATGCGAAGAAGACTCAAATTTGGACATAGCTACAAGAAATACAATGTAGATCTATGTCATAAAGATGCAAATCTGAGCACAACCATGGTCATACAAATGTGGATCCATACTAGGACTCATACAAAATACTCCATCGCAACCTGGGGAAAGTAATGAGTGCTTTTAATAGATACCTAGGGTCTTCGTCTTGTCTTCCACAAAGTACGATTCTATCCATGTGATTACAATGATTCAAATGTCGAACATGGTAGAAACCACTTGATTACCGGTCAATGATGAGAACCATTAAAAAGTGAGAGGGAGATCACCATTAATGTCAATGATTCCCAAGGTACCCTAGTACAAACTATTGAATGTGAATATATGTTTTGATGTTGAACATTCAGTCGAATCTTTCGATCAAAGGTCAATGATGTGAACCTATGTCAAGAGCGAGAGAATATGTCATTAAGGAATACAAACCTCAAGGTACTATCTTTTTGTTTCTAAGACTAATTTCTGGATGATGAGCTGATGTCGACAGGAATAGTCTCATCGAAAGAGGGCCATGATCAATCCCACATCGACGACACGAAACTCAGAACAAAGTTCACGAATTTTGAGTATGATGTAACCATAGGAATGACTCAAAAGTAACTGAAACAAAAAGTTGTTTAACTGCAGGTGTAAAATCTCAACATGACTTTCCTCTAAACATCAGGCAGCATGACCGAAGACTTGGTAGCATTGACTTGACAAGGCGAAACACAATGCGACAATGGACATGACTCAAAGAAGTGACATGACTCATGAAAGTGGATCCACTCAGAGACAAGCTAAATACCCAATTGACTGAATGAAATGCAAACAAGTGCCATGTTCAAAGGTGACTAATAACTACCAATATTGCAAAATGTTTTTCCTTTCCCTTAATTTTCCCATCATGATTGATGAGTGCCGCTTTTTTCATTTTTACGATTCCAAAGAGGGTAACAAACACTCATTATAGCTCGTCCTTCGGACAAGTCAAAACTCATATGTTTTACGAGCCTGAGAAAGGAGGGGTTCGTTCCCAAAAAGGGTCTTTCAATGTTTAATTTAACGAGTCCAACGAAACAAAACTCGGTGTAGTTCAGGTTTAGAGAGTCTGAACAAACTAAAGAAAACTCCAAAAGGGTAATTTTTCATATGATTTAGTCCCTAGGGCCAAAAAAAGTATAAAATAATACCCAAGAGAACTCTTCCAGTCATGATTGGCTGGAGTGTACCTTTTTCGTAAGTAGTTCCCCCTGGTTCAAAAAAGGGTTAAACTATCATCAGGAAGATGAATCTTGAGGTCCTTTCATGAGTGTGAAGAAGACACGTTCACTCGACTATCTTTTCATATTTTGAGAGTCTAAAAGAGCTTAAAGAGGACTCCATTAAGGGGTTCTTTTTTCATGAGCCAATTTTAACGAGTATTAAAAACAATAAAATTACACTTGATACCTCTTCACTAAGTTTTTAATGAGCACACCGAAGGTATAAAAGGCACTCAAAACCTTTTTCATGTTTGAACCAGAGCACGAAAAGGTGATAAAGTAAGCTCAAACCAGTTTTCATGTTTTAACTAGAGCACGAAAAATGAAAAGTAAGCTCAACGACATCTTACTAATTTTAACGAGCTCAAAGATCGATTAAAAGAATGCTCAGGGTATCTGCTTCATTTTTTAACGAGCTTGTAATAGAAGAAGAACTATGCTCAAAAGGACTTGTTTCATTTTTACACAAGCTTGAAACAGAAAATAACTATGCTTGAAACATGGTTTCATTTTTATGCAAGCTTGAAACCAAAAGGTAAACTTTGCTTGAGACAACCTATTTCAGTTTTTAACGAGCTTGAAATAGAAAACGAACTATGCTTAGGAATGGTTTCATTTTTATGCAAGCTTGAAACCAAAAGGTAAACTTTGCTTGAGGGCCTGATCCGTAGGACCTCAAGTTTAGTGCATTAAAAGTTTGTTGTAAAAGAATGCGTGCAACAGGTTAATTAATGGAACAACATTAACAGAAATTAAATGCTGAGAACAGAAATGAAAAAAAAGACTGATAAACAAATGCCAAGAAGAAAAAACAGAACCAGAATCACAAACAGGAGTTGATAACAGAGTTCACCCCCTCCACTAGGCTACATCTCTGGGTCCCTCTCCAATGGGAACTGATCCAATTAATGGCTTTAAAAAAAATGGTACAAATGGTTCTGGACTCTGCAAATCAATTTCAGCAGTATGGACAAAAGTCTGCAAGACCTCTTCTTTGGAATAATACAAATGGGCCTTCAAAAACAAAGAACAACCAGCTAAACAGAGAAAACAGTCGACTCTTGACAATCACAACAACTGGATATTAACAGTAAAGTCTTCAAGACCTCCTCTCTGAAAGTTACAAAACTGGACTTCAACAGTCAAAAGAAGCCAAGTATAACTGAGAATGGTCGACTTCAAAAGGAACAACATAATGCTCTCTCCAAGCTTCTCATCACAGAGAAAACCGTTTCCCCCCCTGCTCCCAACGAACTGCGTTTCCTTTATTACTCATCTTTGCCATTACAAATGAGCCAAAACGCTCAAAGAAATGCGACTGTTCACATTCCAAGAAACGCGGCATCAAGGCTGTTCATATTCCAGCTGTGGCATAACTGCCAAGAAAAGCTTGCCAAAGGTCACGAATAAGCTGTGGATATCCTGCCATGCCAAGGATCTGACCTCCGAAACCATACGTAAACTGAACTTCCGGAAGTTTTAGTCAACCGTGCTTCGCCATTGTGGAAGAGGATAAGCAACGGGCTCCGACTATCGGCTATCGGCTGGTTTTCGAGTTGGAGGATTTAGTTACTTTGGTTTCCGCAGTTGCGGATGGTCAGACGGTAAAGTCTCCCGATTCGACTTTTCAAACCGTAAGTCTTGGGCTTCCGCCGTTGCAGATGCCGGAAGCGTTTCTCCTTTATCTATCCGCCGTTGCAGCTCCTGAATCGCTCCGAATTTCGATCCGTTCGAACGTCCGTTAAGCTTCCGTCGTTGCGGAAGGGAAAAGGCTTGTAAGCCCCGCCGTTGCGGAAGGGAAAATGCTTCCGATCGCCGATCCTTATATTTTTTTTGTCCGGTTATCTTCGCGGACAGACTAATAGTTTGGCTGCCCACTGTTGTGGAAGAAGATGCTCTTCTGACCTCCGATGTCGCGGAAGGAGATCTCTTTCGACCTCCGATCTGTGCGGCTTCTTTGTGTTTTCGCCGTCTAATTTTTTCACCCGCGGCTTCTTTGAACCATTGTACCATATTGGATATTAAAAGAGGAATAATCCTCTGGATCAATCCTCCCCATTGGAGAGCTTTTGGACCACCAAAAGCCTGAATTATTCTGCAAGTAAGTGAGGGTACAGCTCCCTCACTTTCCCAATCTCCATCCATCTTGCTTTGCTAGGATGCATTCCTGTCAGCCCCACTCGAAGGTACTCAGCATTCCCCCTTCGTGAAGTCCTTACATTTCTGTCAAGAATAACATCATCCTGTAACTCTCTCATATATTGAGGTGCCAAATCATCTATTGAAGGAATCTGTATGTTAATTTCCTCATCCATGATCATAGGAGGCTCGTACGATTTAAGATTCTCAACATTGACAACTGAATAGATTTGCATGTATGGAGGTAAATTCAAGTGAAAAGCATTAGTATCGATCTTTTCCAAGATCTCAAAAGGACCATACCTGATAGGATTAAGATTTTTACCTTCACCTTTCATCCTTTCTTTGGTGATGTGTAACCAAACTCTGTCACCTACCTGAAATTGATGATCAATCCGATGCTTATCATGCCTGGCTTTGTACTTTTCCTGGCTCTTCTCCAACTATTCTTGAACTGCCTGCTGCACTGCTTGTATTCTCTGAATGAACTTTAAAGCTTTATCTGCATCATGATGTCCATCCACTGCATCTTTACCAAAAGAGAAGTCCATCGGTGTTTTTGGCAGATAACCAAAACAAGTTTCAAAAGGAGATCTTTTCGTGGAAGAATGAACTGCATGATTGTAAGCATGCTGTATATACTGCAACTGCTCATCCCAAAGTTTAGGATGCTTACTACAATATCCTCTGAGCAGCTGAACCACTGTTCTGTTCACTACCTCTGTTTGCCCATCTGTCTGTGGATGAAAAGCTGTACTTTTCTTCAGTTTAGTATCCATAAGCTCCCATAAAGTTGACCAGAATTTTCCTAAGAACCAGGAATCTTGATCAGATACAATAGACATGGGTAGCCCAAAATGTACCCAAACATTTTGAAAGAATAAATGAGCGGTTTGTTCAGTAGTGATCTGCTTGTTACATGGCATTAAGATACACATTTTGCTGAATCTATCCACAACGACATATAGGTAATCATGTCCTTTTCTAGACATAGGTAGTCCCCCTACAAAGTCCATAGAAATACTTTCCCAAGGATGAGAAGAAACTGGAAGAGGAGTGTAAAAACCCAATTTCCTATTGCTAGGCTTACTTGTTGCACACATAACACAACCCCTTATATATTTAGCTACAGTTTCTTGCATCTGAGGCCAATAACAATGATTCTGCAATACAGACAATGTTTTACTTACTCCAAAATGTCCTGCAATCAATGAACTATGTGCTTCTCGAACCACATGCACTCTCTCTTTCTCTGGAATACAAAGTTTACCAAGATGATACAAGAGTTTATTATGCACATAATAGTTCTCTTCCTGTTTACCACGTATTAGCGATGCATATACTTCCCTAAAATCTTTATCTTCTTCATACTGTTCAATATAACTTTCATGTGTTAATGAACTGTTCTGAAGAGCGATTGAAGCATTTGTAGGTGGCCTTGATAACAGGTCTGCTACTTTATTATGAATTCCCTTTTTGTACTTAATTACGAGATGAAATTGTTGTAAGAACCCCATCCATCTTAAATGCCTACTTTGTTGTATTTTAGTTTGAGATTGTAAATATTGAAGTGGCCGATGATCAGTATGTATGACTGTCTCTTTTCCCATGATATAATGTTTCCACTTCTTCACACTCTGTACTAAAGCATACAATTCTTTGTCATAGGCCGGATAGTTACTTACTGCAGTAGAGAATGTTTCTGAATGGTAACAGTCTGGTTTCCTTCCTTGCATCAAAACTGCTCCCATTACAAACCCGCTGGCATCGGTTTCGATCTCAAATGGCTGCTGCAAATCTGGCAATGTTAGAACTGGTGCTGTGCTAATTTTTTCCTTCAAAGTGTCGAAGGCTCTTTGATGCTTGCCTCCCCACTGGAAAAATTATTTAATGCTTGTCAGCGCATGTAATGGAGAAGCAATGGAGGAAAACCCAGAAATGAATTTCCTCCAATGCTGAACCGCACCCAGAAAACTTCTGATCTCAGTAACGGTGTTAGGCCGTGGCCAGTTTACAATGACAACAAACTTGGCTGGGTCCACTCGCAGGTGGCCTCCACCAATGATATGGCCTAGATATAATAAAGAGGTTTTAGAAAATTCACATTTAGACATTTTTACATAAAGCTTTTCCTTTCTCAGTACATCTAAATTTTTTTTCACATGTACAACATGCTCTTCCCAAGTTCTGCTAAACACCAGGATATCATCTAGATATACAATTACAAAATCATCAATGAATGAACGAAAGACATCATTCATGACTTGCATGAAAGTAGCAGGTGCGTTACAGAGCCCAAAAGGCATCACAAGCCATTCATACAAACCCTGTTTCATCTTAAAAACTGTTTTCCAAGCATCATGCTCAGCAACACGGATTTGATGATACCCACTATGCAGATCCAATTTTGTAAAGTAAGTTGCATGTTTCAACTGATTAAGCAAATCATCAATACGAGGAAGAGGATACCTGTTTTTAATGGTGAATTTGTTAAGGGCCTTGTAGTCGATACACATCCTCCACGACCCATCCTTCTTCGGAACCAAGACTATAGGAGAGCCGCAAGGAGAAGTGCTGGGCCGGATGACCCCCTTCTCAATCAGCTCCTGAACCTGCTTCTTGATCTCCTCATTCTGCATTACAGACATCCGGTACATGGCTATGTTTGGGAGTGGCACATCCTGCTGCAAATGTATCTCATGCTGAATCTCTCTCTTCGGTGGTAACCCCTTCGGATCTTGAAACAAATCATCATACTCAGAAATGATGTCAAGTAGTTCAGATTTATGCTTAGGGTCACATTCTTCAGAAGATTTAGAGACTTCATCATTTTTCATCTTAACCATCATCAACACAAAATTCTTACTAGCATTTACCAACCTCTTCATTTGTCCTGCAGAGACTATTTCTAGATTGGTTTTTATCTTATGTGCTCGTACAATATATTCCATACCTTCTTTAAAAAGATGATACTTATTCTGCTCTCTATAAAAGACTGCTTTCCAGTCATACAAATATGGACTCCCAAGTACAATTCCACAAATGTCAAGTGGTACTACATCCAATTCTACCTCATCCTTAAAATTTTCAGTAATTGCAAATTTTAATACACATTTCCTTGTAACTTGCAATCGTGTATCATTAGTAACCCAACCTAGAGGATAGGGCTTTTCATGAGGCACAGTAACTAAATGCAATTTCTTAACCACTTCTTCTGATATCAGATTTACTTGTGAACCACTATCAAACAATGTATCAATATTTGTGTGATTTGCAATGACACGAACATGAAACAATGCACTTCTATCTTTATCATTTTGCTCAGAAGTAGATGGCAGACTTGTACTTGCACTAGAACTTGATTGTGCATTAATAGGAAGTGAGATACTTTTATCCTTACCTTGGATTTCGACAGCTGTAACCTTTGTTTCATCACCTGAGTCGGATCCCAAGTCTTGAATAACTGCTGCAGTAGCTTTTTCTTTTCCTTTGTCTTTGTTTCCTCCGTACTTCTTTGGCCTTAACTCCGGATGAAGTTTCCAACACTTAGAGACATCATGTCCCTTCTAACAATGCAAACACATAGGCTTTTCACCCTCTTTCTTAACAGTAGCCATCTTCTTTTTCCCCTTATCTTTACCTTTCGATTTGCTGTCAAATTTAAATGACTTCTTCACAAAAGTATCTATTAGCATGCTTACCCCTGGCTTCTAAATGGGTAGCTTGAACACATACATCATCCAAATTGCTGGGATTAAACATCAACAAGGTATGTTTCAAATAAGAATGCATGCCACCAATGTACTTAAGAAGAGTTTCCTGTGTATCTAACGAAACATTCAATGCAATAGCACTCTTTCTGAATTCATGAGTATAGTCTTGAATGCTTTGTCCTTTAGCTTGTCTAAACATTTTCCAATTCATGGTTAATTGTTGCAGGTGACCTAAAGGATAAAATTTCTTTCTTAATACTTCGATGAATTCATTCCAAACTGAAATAATTTTACCATTCTTTAGAAGATCTTGCTGAATCTTGCTCTCCCACCAAGTAAGAGCCATTCCACTCATCCTCAAAGTGGCCAATTGAATCCTGGAAGGGTCATCATTAATGCCCTGCACCTTGCAATATACTTCAAGCTGCTTGATCCAATTGTCTAATTTTTCAGCATCTACATCTCCATTATAAATAGGCAATTCAAATTTTACATCCAATTTGAAATAAGGCATATTAGGACTTGCATTATTTGAATGAGAAGTATGAGAAGAAGAAAAAGTCTGATTAGTGTCAGGAGGATCACCATCACCTTCTACTCCTTTACCCTTTTCTTTGGCTTCACTTCTGCATCTCTGGATGAAGATCCTTCTTCTTTCTTCTTCCTTTCTGCTCGCTCATCGAGTAGAATTTCCATCATGGCTTTCATGCTCATAAAAGCCTCCAGAAACTCAGTTTCAGAAATGACAGGTTTTTCCCGTTCGGTATGTCCTTCTTCTTCCCCTCGTGGAGAAGACATGGTTCTTGAGAATGTTCTCCTGGATCCAATCTCAGGATCTCCTTCAACTAATTCTCCTTCACCAATCTTTAACCTGGACCTAGTAAGCATTCACAAACTTGCACAACAGTCAACCAGCTCTGATACCAAATATGATCCGTAGGACCTCAACTTTAGTGCATTAAAAGTTTGTTGTAAAAGAATGCGTCCAACAGGTTAATTAATGGAACAACATTAACAGAAATTAAATGCTCAGAATAGAAATGAAAAACAAGACTGATAAACAGATGCCAAGCAGAAAACACATAACCAGAATCACAAACATGAGTTGATAATGCAGTTCACCCCCTCCACTAGGCTACGTCTCCGGGTCCCTCTCCAATGGGAACCGATCCAATTAATGGCTTTAAAAAAAATGGTACAAATGGTTCTGGACTCTGCAAATGAATTTCAACAGTATGGACAAAAGTCTGCAAGACCTCTTCTCTGGACTATTACAAAAGGGCCTTCAAAAAAAAAGAACAACCAGCTAAACAGAGAAAACAGTCGACTCTTGACAATCACAGCAACTACATATTAACAGTAAAGTCTTCAAGACCGCCTCTCTGAAAGTTACAAAACTGGACTTCAATAGTCAAAAGAAGCCAAGTATAACTGAGAATGGTCGACTTCAAAAGGAATAGCATAATGCTCTCTCCAAGCTTCTCATCACAGAGAAAACCATTGCCCCCCCTACTCCCAATGAACTGCGATTCCTTTATTACTCATCTTTTCCGTTACAAATGAGCCAAAATGCTCAAAGAAATGCGACTGTTCACATTCCAAGAAACGCGGCATCAAGGCTATTCATCTTCCAGGAAACACGGCATCAAGGCTGTTCATATTCCAGCTGTGGCATAACTGCCAAGAAAATATTTCCAACTGTCACGAATAAGCTGTGGATATCCTGCCATGCCAAGGATCTGACCTCCGGAACCATACGTAAACTGAACTTCCAGAAGTTTTATTCAACCATGCTTCGCCGTTGCAGAAGAGGATAAGCAACGGGCTCCGACGGTCTCAATCAACTATCGGCTGGTTTTCGAGTCGGAGGCTTTAGTTACTTTGGTTTCCGCAGTTGTGGATGGTTAGACGGTAAAGTCTCCCAATTCAACTTTTCAAACCGTAAGTCTTGGGCTTCCATCGTTGCGGATGCCGAAAGCGTTTATCCTTTATCTATCCACCATTGCGGCTCCCGAATCGCTTCGACTTCCAATCCGTCCGAACGTCCGTTAAGCTTCCGCCATTGCGGAAGGGAAAAGGCTTGTGAGCCCCGCCGTTGCGGAAAGGAAAATGCTTCCGACCTCTGATCCTTATATTTTTTTCGTCCGGTTATCTCCATGGACAAACTAATAGTTTAGCCGCCCACCGTTGCGGAAGAAGATGCTCTTCTGACCTCCGATGTCGCAGAAGGAGATCTCTTCCGACCTCCGATCTGTGCGGCTTCTTTGTGTTTTCGCCATTCGATTTTTTCACCCGTGGCTTCTTTGAACCATCGTACCATATTGGATCTTAAAAGAGGAATAATCCACCAAATCAGGGCCAGTTTTTATTTTTTAACGAGCTTAAAACTTGAAATAAACTATGCTCAAAGACATCTGTTTCATTTTTTAACGAGCTTGACACAGAGAAAAGGAACTATGCTCAGTAACATGTTTCATTTTTTAACGAGCTTGACACAAAAAAATAACTATGCTCGCAAACATCTGATTCATTTTTTAACGAGCTTGACACAGAGAAAAGGAACTATGCTCGTAGGAATCTAATTCATTTTTTAACGAGCTTGACACAGAGAAAAGGAACTATGCTGGCTAACCTATTTGATTTTTTAACGAGCTTGACATAGAAAAAGAACTATGATCATAGATCTCTCACCTATCGTATCAAACCTCTCGAAGTAATAACTTTCTCTATCAAAGCTCTCACCTATCTTATCAAAGCAAAGCTCTCGAAGTGATAACTTGCTCTATCAAAGATCTCGCCTATCGTATCCCTCTAGCCTCATGCTTTGGGGGGCATTCTATTATACCAAAATCTCATCACCCTCATGTTATGAGATAGGTATTCCTTTGACTACTCCAATCCCCGGTAGAGTCACCAATTTCGTTAGCCAAAAATACACACCTCCTGCAGACAAGAGCTGGTTCTCTAGTTTGAATGGTTTAGATCTAGAACAAAACACAAACATGTAATGCTAGACTATCCCTATATTTGGTTCATCACTAGAATATGATGCCATGATACTTTTCTCAAAGGTTGTCCTCGCTATACTTGAAGCTTACTGCAAAAGAACCTATAAAAGATGGAAGACAACAAAGAAAACATGATAGCATACAATATAATCAACTAGATCTATGCTTGTGACCAAGGAATCAAGCAATATAAACATATGAAACAATAATATGGGAAAGAAAATACATTCTTTATTAATAAATGATTGGAGAGACTACAACCTTCATGCCTTGGTGTTGAGAGTTCCTTCCAATGGATCCTTGCCTCTAACTTCACCCTGCCTCCAAAGACTCAAGAATGATTTTGACAGAGTTTGGGTATGCAACACAGTTCTTCCTTCTTTTCCCCATGGGGGATGAGTTAGTATTTAAAGGCATGGGAGGATAATTATGGTTGAGGATCTCATGGGTGAGGTGGATATAGGATCCTAAAAGGGAGGATCTTGAGCTCCAGCTCGTACTAAACCATAGGAATGAGGCTGCACGAAGGTTAGCTTCGAGAATCCTCTCAAAGCTTCTCTTTTTTTCGTGAAAACTCGAGCACCGCTCCTCCAATGAAGCAAATAGGTGGTGCTAAGGGGGCACTGCTTCTTGTAGTAAGGGCAGGAGTAGTGGCACCACTCTTTTCTCATGTATAAGGAGCAGTGCTAACTTGGTTAACGCTTTTTTTTCAATGGGAGAAGAGCGTTACCAGCTCAACGCAGGGAAAAATTGCAAGGGGATAATTTGAACCTTCATTTCACTAGGGAAAACTTTGAGGGATTGGAGTAGTCAAGGGAATGCATATCTCATAACATGACGGTGACGATATTTTGGTATAACAGAATGCCCCCCAAAGTATACTGGCTAGAGAGAAACGATAGGCAATATACTTTGGAAGAACAAGGTATAGTCCTGAGGCAAAGTTCAAATGGTCAGAACTTCTCAAACATCACAAACTTTCTGCATCACATTTTGATACATTTGTCCCAAATGACTCACAACATGGTTGCTGAGCAATACAATGCAGTTCCATGTGAGATACAAAAAATCCATGGCTACTAAAATACAGCGTAGATCCATGTGAAGAAGACTCAAATTTGGACATAGCTACCAAAAGTATAATGTATATCTATGTCATATAGATGCAAATCTGAGGACAACCATAGACATACAAATGTGGATCCATGCAATCACTCATACAAAATACTCCATCGCAACCTGGGGTAAGTAATGAGCACTTTTAACAGATACCCAGGGTCTTCGTCTCGTCTTCCACAAAGTACGATTCTATCCATTTGATTACAATGATTTGATGTCAAACATGGTAGAAACCACTTGATTACCGGTCAATGATGAGAATCGTTAATAAGTGCAAGGGAGATCACCATTAATGTTAATGATTCCCAAGGTACCCTAGTACAAACTACTGAATGTGAATAGATGTTTTGATGTCAAACACTCAGTCGAATATTTCGATAAAAGGTCAATGATGAGAACCATGTCGAGAGTGAGAGAATTTGTCATTAAGGCATACAGACCTCAGGGTACTATCTTTTACTTTCTAAGACTAATTCTTGGATGATGATATGATTTTGACAGGAATAGTCTCGTCGAAGGAGGGCCATGATGAATCCCACATCGACGACATGAAACTCAGAACAAAGTTCAGGAATTTTGAGTAGGATGTAACCATAGGACTGACTCAAACGTAACTGACACAAAAATTTGTTTAACTGTAGGTGTAAAATATCAACATGACTTCCTTCTGAACATTGGGTGGCACGACCGAATACTTGGCAGCATTGACTTGACGAAGCGAAACACAATGCGACAATGGACACGACTCAAAGGAGTGGCATGACTCATGCAAGTGGATCGACTAAGAAACAAGATGAATACCCAATTGACTGAATGAAATGTAGACAAGTTCCATGTTCAAAGGTGACCGATAACTACCATTATTGCAAAATGTTTTTCCTTTCCCTTAATTTCCCCATCATGATTGATGAGTGCCTCTTTTCATTTTTACGAGTCCAAAGAGGGTAACAAACACTCATTATAGCTCATCCTTCGGACAAGTCCAAACTCATATGTTTTACGAACCTGAGAAAGGAGGGGTTCATTCCTAAAAAGGGTGTTTCAATGTTTAATTTAACGAGTCCAATGAAAGAAAACTCAGTGTAGTTCATGTTTAGAGAGTCTGAACAAACTAAAGAAAACTCCAAAAGGGTCCTTTTTCATATGATTTAGTTCCTAGGGCCCAAAAAAGTATAAAATAATACCCAAGAGAACTCTTTCAGTCATGATTGGTTGGAGTGTACCTTTTTCGCAAGTAGTGCCCCCTAGTTCAAAAAAGGGGTAAACTATCACCAGGAAGATGACCCTTCAGGTCCTTTCAAGAGCATGAAGAAGACAAGTTCACTCAGCTATCTTTTCATATTTTGAGAGTCTAAAAGAGCTTAAAGAGGAATCTATTAAGGGGTTATTTTTTCATGATACGATTTTAACGAGTATGAAAAACAATAAAAGTACACTTGATACCTCTTCACTAAGTTTTTAATGAGCACGCTAAAGGTATAAAAGGCACTTGGAACCTTTTTCATGTTTGAACCAGAGCATGAAATGGCAATAAAGTAAGCTCGAACCAGTTTTCATGTTTTAACCGAAGCACGAAAAATGAAAAGTAAGATCAACACCATCTTACTGTTTTTAACGAGCTCGAAGAACGATTAATAGAATGTTCAAGGTATCTTCTTCATTTTTTAACGAGCTTGTAACAAAAGAAGAACTATGCTCAAAATGACCTGTTTCATTTTTACACAAGCTTGAAACATGGTTTCATTTTTATGCAAGCTTGAAATGAAAATGTAAACTTTGCTTGAGACAACCTATTTCATTTTTTAACGAGCTTGACATAAAAAATGAACTATGCTCAGGAATGGTTTCATTTTTATGCAAGCTTGAAACCAAAAGGTGAACTTTGCTTGAGGGCGATTTTTTATTTTTTAACGAGCTTAAAACTAGAAATAAACTATGCTCAAAGACATCTGTTTCATTTTTTAATGAGCTTGACACATAGAAAAGGAACTATGCTCACTAACATGTTTCATTTTTTAATGATCTTGACATAGAAAAAGAGCTATGATCGCAGACATCTGATTCATTTTTTAACAATCTTGACACAGAGAAAAGGAACTATGCTTGTAGGCATCTAATTCATTTTTTAATGAGCTTGACACAGAGAAAATGAACTATGCTCGCTAACCTGTTTCATTTTTTAACGAGCTTGACACAGAAAAATAACTATGATCGCAAAGCTCTTGCCTATCGTATCAAACCTCTCGAAGTGATAACTTGCTCTGTCAAATCTCTTACCTATCGTATCAAAGCAAAGCTCTTGAAGTGATAAATTGCTCTATCAAAGCTCTCGCCTATCATATCCCTCTAGACTCATGTTTTGGGGGGCATTCTATTATACCAAAATCTCGTCACCCTCATTTTATGAGATAGTTATTCCCTTGACTACTCCAATCCTTATCAGAGTCGCCAATTTTGTTAGTAAAAAATACACACCTCCTGCAAACAAGAGCTGGTTCTCTAGTCTGAATGGTTAAGATCTAGAACAAAACAAAAAAACGGAATGCTAGACTATCCCTAGATCTGGTTCATCACTAGAATATGATGCCATGATACTTTTCTCAAATATTGTGCTTTCTATCCTTGAAGCTTACTGCAGAAGAACCTGTAAAAGATGGAAGACAACAAAGAAAACATGATAGCATACAATATAATCAACTAGATCTATGCTTGTGACCAAGGAATCAAGGAATATAAACATATGAAACAATAATATGGGAAAGAAAATACATTCTTTATTAATAAATTATTGTAGAGACTACAAACTTCATGCCTTGGTGTTGAGAGTTCCTTCCAATGGATCCTTGCCTCTAACTTCACCTTGCCTCCAAAGACTCAAGAATGATTTTGACAGAGTTTGGGTATGCAACACAATTCTTCCTCTTTTTCCACATGGGGGATGAATTAGTATTTAAAGGCATGGGAGGATAAGTATGGTTTAGGATCTCATAGGTGAGGTGGATATAGGATCCTAAAATGGAGGATATCAAGCTCCAGCTCGTACTAAACAATAGGGATGAGGCTCCATGGAGGTCAACTTCGAGAATCCTCTCAAAGCTTCTCTTTTTGCCGTGAAAACTTGAGCACCGATCCTCCAATGAAGCAAACAGGTAGTGATAAGGGGGTACTACTTCTTGTAGTATGGGAAGGAATAGTGGCACCACTCTTTTCTCATGTATCAGGAGCGATGCTGACTTGGTTAACGCTTTTTGTCAATGGGAGAAGAGCGTTATTAGCTCAACACAGGGAAAAATTACAAGGGGATAATTTGAACCTTAATTTCTCTAGGGAAAACCTTAATGGATTGGAGTAGTCAAGGGAATACCTATCTCATAAAATGAGGGTGACGAGATTTTGGTATAACAGAATGCCCCCCAAAGTATACTGACTAGAGGGAAGCGATATGCAATATACTTTGGAAGAACAAGGTGTAGTCACGAGGAAAAGGTCCAATGGTCGGAACTTCTCAAACATCACAAACTTTCTGCAACAAATTTTGATACATTTGTCCCAAATGACTCACAACATGGCTGTCAACCAATATAATGTAGATCCATGTGAGATAAAAAAAAAGTCATGCCTACTAAAATACAATGTAGATCCATGCGAAGAAGACTCAAATTTGGACATAGCTACTAGAAATACAATGTAGATCTATGTCATATAGACACAAATCTGAGCACATCCACAAACATACAAATGTGGATCCATGCAAGCACTCATACAAAATACTCCATCCTAACCTGGGGAAAGAAATGAGCACTTTTAAGAGATACCCAGAGTCTTCGTCTCGTCTTCCACAAAGTATGATTCTATCCATCTGATTACAATGATTTGATGTCAAACATGGTAGAAACCACTTGATTACCGATCAATGATGATAACCATAAAACAAGTACAAGGGAGATCACCATTAATGTCAATGATTCCCAAGGTATCCTAGTACAAACTACTGAATGTGAATAGATGTTTTGATGTCGAACAGTCAGTCGAATCTTTCAATCAAAGGTCAATGATGTGAACCTATGTCGAGAGCAAGAGAATCTTTCATTAAGGCATACATACCTCAAGGTAATATATTTTAGTTTCTAAGACTAATTCCTGGATGGTGAGTTGATGTCGACAGGAATAGTCTCGTCGAAGGAGGGCCATGATGAATCCCACATCGACGACACGAAACTCAGAACAAAGTTTAGCAATTTTGAGTATGATGTAACCATAGGACTGACTCAAAAGTAACTGACACAAAATGTTGTTTAACTGCAGGTGTAAAATATCAACATGACTTCCCTTTGAACATCCGGTGGCACGACCGAAGACTTGGTAGCATTGACTTGACGAGGCAGAACACAATGCAACAATGAACATGACTCAAAGGAGTGGCATGACTCATGAAAGTGGATCGACTTAGAGACAAGCTGAATACCCAATTGAATGAATGAAATGCAGACAAGTGCTATGTTCAAAGGTGACTAATAACTGCCATTATTGCAAAATTTTTTCCCTTTCCCTTAATTTCCCCATCATGATTGTTGAGTGCCTCTTTTCGTTTTTATGAGACCAAATAGGGTAACAAACACTCGTTATAGCTTGTCCTTCGGACAAGTCCAAACTCATATGTTTTACGAACCTGAGAAAGGAGGGGTTCATTCCCAAAAAGGGTCTTTCAATGTTTAATTTAACGAGTCCAATGAAAGAAAATTTGGTGTAGTTCATGTTTAGAGAGTCTGAACAAACTAAAGAAAACTACAAAAGGGTCCTTTTTCGTATGATTTAGTCCCTAGGGCCCAAAAAAGTATAAATAATACCCAAGAGAACTCTTCCAGTCATGATTGGCTGGGGTGTACCTTTTTTGTAAGTAGTGCCCCCTGGTCCAAAAAAGGGGTAAAATATCACCAGGAAGATGACTCTTTAGGTCCTTTCATGAGTGTGAAGAAGACAAGTTCACTCGGCTATCTTTTCATATTTTTAGAGTCTAAAAGAGCTTAAAGAGGACTCTATTAAGGGGTTCTTTTTTCATGATCCAATTTTAACAAGGCTGAAAAAGAATAAAAGTACACTCGATAACTCTTCACTAAGTTTTTAACGAGCACGCCGAAGGTATAAAAGGCACTCGAAACCTTTTTCATGTTTGAACTAGAGCATGAAAAGGTGATAAAGTAAGCTCAAACCAGTTTTCATGTTTTAACCAGAGCACAGAAAATGAAAAGTAAGCTCAACAACATCTTACTGTTTTCAGCGAGCTCATAGATCGATTAAAAGAATGCTCAGGGCATCTGCTTCATTTTTTAACAAGCTTGTACCAGAAGAAGAACTATGCTCAAAATGACCTGTTTCATTTTTACACAAGCTTGAAATAGAAAATAACTATGCTTGAAACATGGTTTCATTTTTATGCAAGCTTGAAATCAAATGGTAAAATTTGCTTGAGACAACCTATTTCATTTTTTAACGATCTTGACATAGAAACGAACTATGCTCAAGAATGGTTTCATTTTTATGCAAGCTTGAAACCAAAAGGTAAACTTTGCTTGAGGGCTATTTTTTATTTTTTAACGAGCTTAAAACTAGAAATAAACTATGCTCAAAGACATGTGTTTCATTTTTAATGAGCTTGACATAGAGAAAAGGAATTATGCTCACTAGCCTGTTTCATTTTTTAACGAGCTTGACACAGGAAAAAAATTATGCGCATAGACATCTGATTCATTTTTTAACGAGCTTGACACAGAGAAAAGGAACTATGCTCTTAGGCATCTAATTCAATTTTTAACGAGCTTGACATAGAGAAAAGGAACTATGCTCGCTAACCTGTTTCATTTTTTAAAGAGCTTGACATAGAAAAAGAACTATGCTCACAAAGCTCTTTCCTATTGTATCAAGGCTATCGAAGTGATAACTTGCTCTATCAAAGCTCTCACCTATCGTATCAAAGTAATGCTCTTGAAGTGATAACTTGCTGTATCAAAGCTCTCACCTATCATATCCCTCTAGCCTCATACTTTGGGGGGAATTATGTTATACCAAAATCTCATCACCCTCATGTTATGAGATAGGTATTCCCTTGACTACTCCAATCCCCAATAGAGTCACCAATTTCGTTAGCCGAAAATACACACCTCCTGCGGACAAGAGCTAGTTCCCTAGTCTGAATGGTTCAGATCTAGAACAAAACACAAACACAGAATGCTAGACTCACGCTAGATCTGGTTCATCACTAGAATATGATGCCATGATACTTTTCTCAAAGGTTGTCCTCGCTATCATTGAAGCTTACTGCAGAAGAACCTATAAAGATGGAAGACAACAAAGAAAACATGATAGCATACAATATAATCAACTAGATCTATGCTTGTGACCAAGGAATCAAGCAATATAAACATATGAAATAGTAAATATGGGAAAGAAAATAAATTCTTTATTAATAAATGATTGGAGAGACTACAACCTTCATGCCTTGGTGTTGAGAGTTCCTTCCAATGGATCCTTGCCTCTATATTCACCTTTCTTCCAAAGACTCAAGAATGATTTTGACAGAGTTTGGGTATGCAACACAATTCTTCCTCTTTTTCCCCATGGGGGATGAGTTAGTATTTAAAGGTATGGGAGGATAAGTATGGTTTAGGATCTCATAGGTGAGGTGGAGATAAGATACTAAAAGGGAGTATATTGAGCTCCAGCTAGTCCTAAACCATAGGGATGAGGCTCCACGGAGGTCAGCTTCGAGAATCCTCTCGAAGCTTCTCTTTTTGCCTTGAAAACTCGAGCACCGCTCCTCCAATGAAGAAAACAGGTGGTGCTAATGGGGCACCACTTCTTGTATTAAGGGAAAGAGCATTGGCACCATTGTTTTCTCATATCAGGAGTGGTGCTGACTTGGGTAACACTTTTTGTTAATGGGGGAGGAGCGTTACTAGCTCAACACAGGGAAAAATTACAAGGGGATAATTTGATCCTTCATTTATCTAGGGAAAACTTTAAGGGATTGGAGTAGTCAAGGGAATACCTATCTCATAACATGAGGGTGATGATATTTTGGTATAAAAAAATTCCTCCCAAAGTATAATGGCTAGAAATAAATGATAGGAAATATACTTTGAAAGAACAAGGTATAGTCCCAAGGCAAAGGTCTAATGGTCGAAACTTCTCAAACATCACAAACTTTCTGCAGCACATTTTGATACATTTGTCCCAAATGACTCACAACACGGCTGCCAACCAATACAACACATATCCATGTGAGATACAAAAAAGTCATGGCTACTAAAATACAACGTAGATCCATGAGAAGAAGACTCAAATTTGGACATAGCTACCATAAATACAATGTAGATCTATGTCATACATATGAAAATCTGAGCATAGCCATAGACATACAAATGTGGATGCATGCTAAAACTCATACAAAATACTCCATCTCAACCTAGGGAAAGCAATGAGCACTTTTAACAGATACCCAGGGTCTTCGTCTCGTCTTCCACAAAGTATGATTCTATCCATGTGATTACAATGATTTGATGTCAAACGTGGTAGAAACCACTTGATTATCGATCAATTATGAGAACCGTTAAAAAGTGTGAGGGAGATCACCATTAATGTCTATCATTCCCAAGGTACCCTAGTAAAAACTACTGAATGTGAATATATGTTTTGATGTCAAACACTTAGTCAAATATTTCGATCAAAGGTCAATGATGTGAACCTATGTCAAGAGCGAGAGAATCTGTCATTAAGGCATATAGACCTCAAGGTACTATCTTTTTGTTTCTAAGACTAATTTCTGGATGATGAGCTGATGTCGACAGGAAAAGTCTCATCGAAGGAGGGCCATCATGAATCCCAGATCGATGACATGAAACTCATAACAAATTTAGGAATTTTGAGTATGATGTAACCATAGGACTGAATCAAAAGTAACTGACCCAAAAAGTTGTTTAACTGCAGGTGTAAAATCTCAACATGAATTCCCTCTGAAAATCGGGTGGCATAACCAAAGACTTGTCAGCATTGGCTTGATGAGGCATAACACAATGTGACAATGGACATGACTCAAAGGAATGGCATGACTCATGAAAGTGGATTGACTCAGGGACAAGCTAAATACCCAATTGACTGAATGAAATGCAAACAAGTGCCATGTTCAAAGGTGACTAATAACTGCCATTATTGAAAAATGTTTTCCCTTTTCCTTAATTTCCCCATCACGATTGATGAGTGCCTCTTTTCGTTTTTATGAGTCCAAAGAGGGTAACAAACACTCGTTATAGCTCATCCTTCGGACAAGTCCAAACTCATATGTTTTATGAACCTGAGAAAGGAGGGGTTTGTTCCCAAAAAGGATCTTCCAATGTTTAATTTAATGAGTCCAATGAAAGAAAAGTTAGTATAGTTCATGTTTAGAGAGTCTGAACAAACTAAAGAAAACTCCAAAAGGATCCTTTTTCATATGATTTAGTCCCTAGGGCCCAAAAAAGTATAAAATAATACCCAAGAGAACTCTTCTAGTCATGATTGGATGGAGTGTACCTTTTTCGTAATTAGTGCCCCTTTGTCCGAAAAAGGGTTAAACTATCACTAGGAAGATGAATCTTGAGGTCCTTTCACAAGCATGAAGAAGACAAGTTCACTCGGCTATCTTTTCATATTTTGAGAGTGTAAAAAGAGCTTAAAGAGGACTCTACTAAGGGGTTTTTTTTTCATGATCCAATTTTAACAAGTATGAAAAACAATAAAATTACACTCGATTCCTCTTCACTAAGTTTTTAACGAGCATGCCGAAGGTATAAAAGGCACTCGAAACATTTTTCATGTTTGAACCAGAGCACGAAAAAGTGATAAAGTAAACTCAAACAATTTTTCATGTTTTAACTAGAGCACAGAAAATGAAAAGTAAGCTCAACACCATCTTACTGTTTTTAATGAGCTCGAAGATCGATTAAAAGAATGCTCAGGGTATCTGCTTCATTTTTTAACGAGCTTGTAATAGAAGAATAACTATGCTCAAAACGACCTGTTTCATTTTTACACAAGCTTGAAACAGAAAATAACTATGCTTGAAACATTGGTTGATTTTTATGCAAGCTTGAAACCAAAAGGTAAACCTTGTTTGAGACAACATATTTCATTTTTAACGAGCTTGACATAGAAAACGGACTATGCTAAAAAATGGTTTCATTTTTATGCAAGCTTGATACCAAAAGGTAAACTTTTCTTGATGGCCAATTTTTATTTTTTAACGAGCTTAAAACAAGAAATAAACTATGCTCAAAGACATATGTTTCATTTTTTAACAAGCTTGACACAGAGAAAAGGAACTATGCTCACTAACCTGTTTCATTTTTTAACAAGATTGACATAGAAAAAGAACTATGCTCGTAGACATCTGATTCATTTCTTAACAAGCTTGACACAGAGAAAAGGAACTATGCTCGTAGGAATCTAATTCATTTTTCAACGAGCTTGACACATAGAAAAGGAACTATGCTCGCTAACCTATTTCATTTTTTAACGAGCTTGACACATAAAAAGAACTATGCTCACAGATCTCTCACCTATCATATCAAATCTCTTGAAGTGATAACTTGCTCTATCAAATCTCTCACCTGTCGTATTAAAGCAAAGCTCTTGAAGTGATAACTTGCTCTATCAAAGCTCTCGCCTATCGTATCCCTCTAGCCTCATGCTGGGGGGCATTCTATTATACCAAAATATCGTCACCCTCATGTTATGAGATAGGTATTCCCTTGACTACTCAAATCCCCTATAGAGTCACCAATTTCATTAGCCGGAAATACACACCTCTTGCGGACAAGAGCTGGTTCCCTAGTCTGAATAGTTAAGATCTAGACCAAAACACAAACATGGAATGCTAGACTCACCCTAGATCTGGTTCATCACTAGAATATGATGCCATGATAATTTTATCAAAGGTTGTCCTTGCTATCCTTGAAGCTTACTGCAGAAGAACCTGTAAAGATGGAAGACAACAAAGAAAAAATGATAGCATACAATATAATCAACTAAATCTATGCTTGTGATCAAGGAATCAAGCAATATAAACATATGAAACAATAAACATGGGAAAGAAAATACATTCTTTATTAATAAATGATTGGAGAGACTACAACCTTCATGCCTTGGTGTTGAGAGTTTCTTCCAATGCATCCTTGCCTCTAACTTCACCTTGCCTCCAAAGACTCAAGAATGATTTTGACAGAGTTTGGGTATGCAACACAATTCTTCCTCTTTTTTCCCATGGGGGATGAGTTACTATTTAAAGGTATGGGAGGATAAGTATGGTTTAGGATCTCATGGGTGAGGTGGAGATAAGATCCTAAAAGGGAGGATCTTGAGCTCCAGTGTAATTTCCCGGTTTTGACCCCGTTACATTAGATGTATATGATGTATATATTGTAATGACCATGGTGTGGAGCTAAAGGCAAAGGCCCCACCATTGATCGGTAATGCTATGTTTTGGGATTCAAATTGTCACCGATGGTATATCGGGGCATGCATCATATATTATGTTGGCCATCATGTAAATATGCATCATAATTAATTAATGGACACAACCAGCTACGATCGCGGCAACTAAATCGAATGGGGCATGATTTCCTAAGGATAAGGGGGGGGTGAAATATTTAACCTATGGGCCAATGGGGAAAAGCCAAATGTCTATGAGAAAACCCATCAAACTGTCAACTACCTTTCTTGTCTTTTTCCCCAATCATTTATTTCTGCCAGAATGTGGTTGAGTTAGTTATTGCATGGAATGGGAAGAGTATGGGCAAAAAATTCGAATTGGGCAGAGACCCATTTTTGAAAAATGTGTTCTGACTTCCTTGGCAAGGAAAATGCCCAAAAAACGTATGCCATTCTGCCATGCATCCACGTTTTCCATTTTTTCCTCATCATTCTCCTTCACGTTTTGGGGAGCAGCTGGAGTTTTTCCTGTGTCTTTCATTCCACGTTTTTGGTTGTTGGCTTCATTTTTCCCATGGATTGGAGGTCGTTTTTGTAGTGCCAGGGATTGGGTTGTCTTCCTCACGTTTTGGGAGTTGCTGGTGCATTTTTCCATTCACGTTTTTGTAGTTTCATGTGTTTTTACCATGGCTGTGAAGGGCCATTCACGTTTTTGGCTGTCTCACCGACTATTGGTCTCACGCACAGGCTATTTGGGACGTTTTTCCCTGCTGTGAGTTGTGCTCCCTGATAAGCTTCAGGACTGTTGTTTTCCCCACATTGTGAGCCGTTTTGCTGTTACGTTTGGGGACTGTTGTAGATGGGTTGAAGTCGTTTTTCCCTGGTTTAAGCTGTAATAGCTAAATTAATTGCCGGAGTGTAATGGTTGGTATTCGGACTATGAGAGGAGCAGAGATGTTGGCTTAGAGTTGCTTGATAAACCTGGTGGCTGGAAACCACACAGACATAGCTAGAGGGCTAGCCTTCTTCTCCATCACCCCTGAATAGCACTGGAAGGGAATGCAGGGCCTGAGGGACTGTGTAGCAGAGAAGGGACTGATTCCTTGTGTTGGGTGTGTTTGGGTGTTTTAGAGGTCAGGCTAGTTCTGGTGTAGGTGTTCTTAGCTCTGTAATGAGCTCACCAGCTTAGCAATTTGCCTTCTCTAGCTCCTTAATGGCATGATAAACCCAACTAAGTTTGCTTGGCTGTGTTTTGGTTATCTTTGGTTATGTGTCATCCTGCTAGTTCCCTTATTCCTTGGAGAATCATGCCCAGCTCGGGAGTGGCAGCATGGCCGAGAGACTGATGAGCACGCTGGCCTATGGTTGGGTGGAACGTTGCAGCGACATAGCTGGTTGCGGATCGAGTTCATCATAAGATAAGTGATATTGTTTATTTTTCCTCTGCAATCTTAATTTACTGTTAAGGAAATTGATGAACATGTGAATGAATGCTTGTTTAAATGCATGTTGATTCCGCTGTGCAAGGATAAATAATCATAGCTGTGCATAATATACAATTGTAGCTGTGTCTGCTAGATAATTGCATTTGTGCCTGACAAAGTCTCATATGTGCATATTTAAGTTCAATGCATACATTTAAGCATTCTGTTTATGTAATTTTTAATCATGTACATGTTCATGGGCGCTTAGCCCGGCCTGATAAAGCTAGTAGTCGCGTCCTCTACGCCGGTCGGAGGCATGGGGACGTGACATCCAGCTGGTCCTAAACCATAGGGATGAGGCTCCACGGAGGTCAGCTTCGAGACTCCTCTCGAAGCTTCTCTTTTTTCCTTGAAAACTTGAGAACTGCTCCTCCAATGAAGCAAACAAGAAGTGCTAATGGGAAACCGCTTCTTGTAGTAAGGGCAGGATCAGTGGCACCACTTCTTGCAGTAAGGGCAGGAGTAGTGGCACCACTTCTTGCAGTAAGGGAAGGAGTAGTGGCACCACTTCTTGCAGTAAGGGAATGAGCAGTGGCACAACTGTTTTCTCATGTATCAAGAGCGGTGCTGACTTGGGTAACGCTTTTTGTCAATGGAAGAGCAGCATTACCAGCTCAACATAGGGAAAAATTGCAAGGGGATAATTTGAACCTTCATTTCTCTAGGGAAAACTTTGAGGGATTGGAGTAGTAAAGGGAATACCTATCTTATAACATGAGGGCAATGAGATTTTGGTATAACAAAATCCCCCCCAAAGTATAATGGCTAGAGGTAAATGATAGGAAATATACTTTGAAAGAACAAGGTATAGTCCCGAGGCAAAGGTCCAATGGTCGGAACTTCTCAAACATCACAAACTTTATGCAACACATTTTGATACATTTGTCCCAAATGACTCACAACATGGCTACCGACCAATACAACGTAGATCCATGTGAGATACAAAAAAGTCATGCCTACTAAAATACAATGTAGATCCATGCGAAGAAGACTCAAATTTGGACATAGCTACCAGAAATACAATGTAGATCTATGTCATACAGATGCAAATCTGAGCACAACCACTGACATACGACTGTGGATCCATGATAGGACTCATATAAAATACTCCATCGCAACCTAGGGAAAGCAATGAGCGCTTTTAACAGATACCCAGGGTCTTCGTCTCGTCTTCCACAAAGTACGATTGTATCCATGTGATTACAATGATTTGATGTTGAACATGGTAGTAACCACTTGATTACCGGTCAATTATGAGAACCATTAAAAAGTGTGACAATGGACATGACTCAAAGGAGTGGCATGACTCATGAAAGTGGATCGACTCAGAGACAAGCTGAATACCCAATTGACTGAATGAAATGCAGACAAGTGCCATGTTCAAAGGTGACTAATAATTGCCATTATTGCAAAATGTTTTCCCTTTTCCTTAATTTCCCCATCATGATTGATGAGTGCCTCTTTTCATTTTTACGAGTCCAAATGGGTAACAAACACTCATTATAGCTCATCCTTCGAACAAGTCCAATCTCATATGTTTTATGAACCTGAGAAAGGAGGGGTTCGTTCCCAAAAAGGGTCTTTCAATGTTTAATTTAACGAGTCCAATGAAAGAAAATTCGGTGTAGTTCATGTTTAGAGAGACTAAATAATACCCAAGAGAACTCTTCCAGTGATGATTGGATGGAGTGTAACTTTTTTGTAAGTAGTGCCCCTTGGTTCGAAAAAGGATTAAACTATCACCAGGAAGATGGATCTTTAGATCCTTTCATGAGCGTGAAGAAGACAAGTTCACTCGGCTATCTTTTCATATTTTGAGAGTCTAAAAAGAGCTTAAAGAGGACTCTATTAAGGGATTCTTTTTTCATGATCTAATTTTAAGGAGTATGAAAAACAATAAAAGCACACTCGATACCTCTTCACTAAGTTTTTAACGAGCACGCCAAAGGTATGAAAGGCACTCGAAACCTTTTTCATGTTTGAACCAGAGCACGAAAAGGCGATAAATGAAGCTCAAACCATTTTTCATGTTTTAACCAGAGCACGGAAAATGAAAAGTAAGCTCAACACCATCTTACTATTTTTAACGAGCTCGAAGATCGATTAAAATAATGCTCAGGGTATCTGCTTCATTTTTTAATGAGCTTATAACATAAGAAGAACTATGCTCAAAATGACCTGTTTCATTTTTACACAAGCTTGAAACAGAAAATAACTATGCTTCAAACATTGGTTGATTTTTATGCAAGCTTGAAACCAAAAGGTAAACTTTGTTGGAGACAGCCTATTTCATTTTTTAATGAGCTTGACATAGAAAACGAACTATGCTCAGGAATGGTTTCATTTTTATACAAGCTTGAAACCAAAAGGTAAACTTTGCTTCATGGCCAGTTTTTATTTTTTAACGAGCTTAAAACTCGAAATAAACTATGCACAAAGACATATGTTTCATTTTTTAATGAGCTTGACACAGAGAAAAGGAACTATGCTCACTAACTTGTTTCATTTTTTAATGAACTTGACACAACAAAAGAACTATGCTTGCAACCATCTGATTCATTTCTTCACGAGCTTGACACAGAGAAAAGGAACTATGCTCGTAGGAATCTAATTCATTTTTTAACGAGCTTGACATAGAGAAAATGAACTATGCTTGCTAACCTATTTCATTTTTTAACAAGCTTGACACATAAAAATAACTATGCTCACAGAGCTCTCACCTATCATATCAAAGCCCTCGAAGTGATAACTTGCTGTATCAAATCTCTCGCCTATCGTATCAAAGCAAAGCTATTGAAGTGATAACTTCCTCTATCAAAGCTCTCGCCTATTGTATCCCTCTAGCCTCATGCTTTGGGGGGAATTCTGTTATACCAAAATATTTTCACCCTCATGTTATGAGATAGGTATTCCATTGACTACTCCAATCCCTAGCAAAGTCCCCAATTTTGTTAGCCGAAAATACATACCTCCTAAGGACAAGAGTTGGTTCCCTAGTTTGAATGGTTCAGATCTAGAAAAAAACACAAAGACGGAATGCTAGACTCTCCCTAGATTTGGTTTATCACTAGAATATGATGCCATGATACTTTTCTCAAAGGTTGTCCTCACTATCCTTGAATGTTACTGCAGAAGAACCTATAAAAGATGGAAGACAACAAAGAAAACAAGATAACATACAATATAATCAACTAGATCTATGCTTGTGACCAAGGAATCAAGTGATATAAACATATGAAATAGTAAATATGGGAAAGAAAATACATTCTTTATTAATAAATGATTGGAGAGACTAGAAACTTCATGCCTTGGTGTTGAGAGTTCCTTCCAGTGGATCCTTGCCTCTAACTTCACCTTGCCTCCAAAGACTCAAGAATGATTTTGATAGAGTTTGGGTATGCAACACAATTATTCATCTTTTTCCCCATGGGAAATGAGTTAGTATTTAAAGGCATGGGAGGATAAGTATGGTTGAGGATCTCATGGGTGAGGTGGAGATAGAATCGGAAAAGGGAGGATCTTGAGCTCCAGCTAGTCCTAAACCATAGGGATGAGGCTCCACGGAGGTCATCTTCGATAATCCTCTCGAAGCTTCTCTTTTGGCCTTGAAAAATTGAGCATCGCTCCTCCAATGAAGAAAATAGGCGGTGCTAAGGGGGCATCATTTCTTGTAGTAAGGGCAGGAGTGGTGGCACTAGTCTTTGCTCATGTATCAGGAGTAGTGCTGACTTGGGTAATGCTTTTTGTCAATGGGAGAGGAGCGTTACCAGCTCAACTTAGGGAAAAATTGCAAGGGGATAATTTGAACCTTCATTTCTCTAGGGAAAACTTTCAGGGATTGGAGTAGTCAATGGAATACCTATCTTATAACATGAGGGTGGCGAGATTTTGGTATAACACTCCACCAACAACAAAATATTCTTGAAGAGTAGTCTTGTGTGCTCTTTTTACCCACATAGAAATGGGAGTAGGAAGACCCTGAATGTAGTAAGCAACCAATAATTCTTTCGTGAGAAGAACATTAGTAGGAATTCTATTCTTTAAGCAAGAGAACCTCTGGTCGAATTCATTCACTCTCTCTTTTCCCTTTATCCTCAAAGAGGACAGATCCATGACCAGATCTTCAAGGGTGTTGTCATCCCCAAAATTTTGGAGAAATATCTTCTCAAACTCATCCCAAGAGTTGATAGAACCAAACTCTAAGGAAAAGTACTAAGTGGAAGCCTGCCCTTTAAAGGAATAGGAAAACAACCTACACACTACATCTTCATGTACCAAATTCCTTAATCGAATGGATTGCATAAAACTATTAATATGATCCTCAATAGGGGATCTTTCATCGAGATTGAAATTTGGGATCTACTTCTGAAGTTTCTTAGGCAATTTATGGTGTTGTCAAGGGACAAAGACTAGATCCTGATCTAGCCAGGGTTTGTTTAGTTGTTTAGCCATTGGTGTTTTTTTGGATGAAGAAGGAGTTGAGGATGTTTTACTATCTAAGGAGTCCTCGAATGGTGATGAAGATGAAGCATGTGGTGTAGGTGGTGGCCCACCAGATTGAAGGTTGAGATTGGGACTTGTTTGAGGATGTTATGTCTGTTCAAAAAATAGGTCTATTTGGATCTCAAGAATTACTCCTTGTTTAGTGGTGTTTTGAGTGCTTGTGCTAACATGCGAGTTATTATTTGAATGATTTAGGGACAAGGCGTCCATGAGGCTTCAAATTGTTTCATTCCTCTTCTCTACAATGGTAGTGATATCATGAGTATTTTTTCCCAGTTGTTTGAGGGTGAGGGTTCCCCTAGTTGGTGATACAAATAGAATTTTTAGTACTCTATTAACTTGTTCCAAGACATGGATAGCCGGGATTGTTGTATGGCTTTCTATAGGTTTTGTTGTAGATGCAAAATATTGAATTTGGATTCTAGTGATAATTGGTGATCTAGGAGGTGGAGGTTTACTTGTGTTTTGTCTTGACATGTTTAACTATTCCCTCCTTTTAACACCATTTGTTGATGGCCCGGGATTGTAGGTTACTGGATAAAATACAAGGCAATCAACATGAGAAGATAGTCGAACCAGAAAGGATTCAAATCGATTTCATGCAGAGATGATTCTATCCTCGAGTTGTTTGATATAACTAAATCCTATGGATACAACGCATCCATTGGCACAAGTTTTTTCAGATCCAAATGGGTCTTCTCTTCCTCCATGGAAGATCTAGGAAATTTTTGTATGAACTAAGGGCTGGATTGTCTAAGAAAACTGGGACAGTAATTGTGGATAATTTTATATAGAACAATTAGATCTATAATTTGTGACCAGGAAAGATTAACCCAACATATATAAATATAAATCAGGCCTATTCTTTTCCAACTTTGAATGAAACTGAAATAATGACAATTGTGATGCTTTATCCAAAAGTATTATGTATATAATTGTCCTAGCAGAGTAATACCAATTCAAAAATCAGTATGGGCATAAGTGACTATTCAATGGTTGTAATTAATGGCATATGGATTAAATAAAGAAATCTATTTAATGCATAAATAACACATTAACATTGTAATGAAAAATCAATACAGTAGTTAGCATGTTTGATAAATAAGAAACATATGATTAATTTATCAGGAAGATAAAAGAATAACCAGAATCCACTAAAGACATTTAATGAATAGCCAAAAGATGACATAAGAAACAATGTAAATTTTATTAAAATTGTAAGAAAGTACAATCTTGCAAAATTACATAGCATTTATGTTCTGTCCTTGGTGGTTCTTTCTCTTATAGTATTGTAGAGTTACTTTTGTGATCCCTCCCCCTTTGGGAGACATTGCTTCTCTTTAAATAATTATTACAATATCTTACAAAGAAACAAAATCCTCCGAAGATTTGGGGTTACAACATATCAATTTTAGTATTTACCAAGGGAAGACTTCCACTTGGAAAATACATCCAATAAATCTTTTATATCATGATACTGGGCATGTTTAAGATGGAGTTGAGCCTTGCAAATCAAGGACTCGGTCTCCATTTTCTTAACCTTTCCTCATTCTTGAAGGAAGAGGTCAATCCTCATCTGCGATGCTAGAGCTGACTCAATCCAATCCTTGATTTGAGCCAGGTGAAGCTGATCAATTTTCTAAATCTGCTCCTTAGCCTTTAAACTCCCTCTCACTTTGTTCTAATTTAAGCTTCGGAGGCAGATCATCCTCAGTCAGATCTAGTAGTGGTAGGTCTAGAAAACCTAGCAAAGTTTCTAAGGTGAACCATATCTTTTTATAGGCCACTTGTCCATCTTGAATAATGGAATCTACTACTTCATAGATATTTTCCCATGTTTCTATTGTAATATTGATTCTCTTCAGCTTAGCCCTGTCCGGGACTAGTAAATTATTAGGTCTATCTCTGATGTACTTCTTCCAATCCACCAGAGTTTCATAGGTTCTCATTGCATCATTCCTCTTTTTATTGTGATCATAGAGGAGGTTGGATTGGCATTTGAAGGAATTATATGTTTCTTTAATCTCACTCAGTCCTTCAAAGAGGCCAACCATTCGCTAATAAATGCCATCATGAGTATTATAACCCAACTGCTTGAATTCCTCCTCTGTGAACTTAGAGAATGAAGAATAAACAAATATAAATTGAAAATATTTGAGCTTCTCCTCAAGGGTGGAAATCCTTTGAGTATTTTTATCATTCAAACCTTGTGCTTCTTTAAGCTGTTGCTCGAGAAGATCATTCTGGTCATGGAGCTACTTCAACTTATCTTCATACTCATTATTTAAGTCCTGCAATTCCTGTTGGTGTTGTGCATTTTCTTGTGCTTGATCTTGCTTAGACCTCTACAGTTCTTGTTCTTTTTTCTTCAAATTCCTTGTTGAGCAAGGAAACCGATTCATAATTTTCTCTTGCAAAAGGTCCCATGGAAACTGCAGTCTATAAAGCCTCTTTCTTAACATCATTGGAATTTCTCTTCCATACGATTTGATTTGGTACTGAACCTTTCTTAAAGGTCCCCTCTTTGGATCTTTTGGATCCTTTTTTAACTACAACTTTCTCTTTCCTACTCCAAAATTATTCCCCCAATGAGACAACTACATCATCACCAAAGTGTGCTACTTCCTCAACTGTTGAAATAGCCCCTTTAAATATTATAACTATAGGGGAAGGTTGGGAAGTGTCAGGGGTAGGTATTGACATACTTACTGAGGGGTTATTCGTAGAAGGTGTGGGGGCATAAGAGGCATGGGAAAAGGTGGAAGTAGGAACATATGTGATAGGTTCGGAAAACATGGTAGGGATAGAAGAGCTACCAAGTTGTGAGACTAATCAATAGGTTTGTAAAGATTTCAATTGGGTGGAAGTAGTAGGAAACTCAAATGATGCTAAAAAAATGGCTAAAGTAGACAAAGGAGTAGCAATAGGCATAGGTAATAATACTGTAGGTGTACCATTAGTAGAATCAAGAATATGGGAGAGATTAACCTAAAAAAGGAATGTTCAAGAATTACAACATAAAAAATATCCCTAGATGGTTGGGTTGTTGAAACAGTTGGTGGGATGATGGTAGGAACTGTGATAGGGAATAAATAAGTGGAGGGAGAGATATCCTCCCTGGGATCTCTTTCGATATCCTACACATAAATGTTTGCATACGGTGGTGGATCAACCTGTTGTATAGGATCAAATTACACAAGTGGTTGCTCTATCCTCTACCTCTTTAGTGGAGGTTCTAGAGCTGTTGCTTGTACCTGGACCTATGGAAGGGTTTCCTCAACATTTTTTTTCTTTGAATGTGGCAAATAAACTACTACCCGTGCTTCCACTTCTGAGCTCATTTTTTATGCGCTTTTCTTTATCATTGCTGACATTAGTAGGGCATGGAGAGTAGATGAAGGTTGGGATCTTGTGGGATATTCAACAATAGACTTCCCCTTATCTATTGACTAATCAGGAGGACTAGAAGAAGTGATGGCCAATAAATCCTTTGCTTCCTTTTCAGTTGTTTGTTTTTTGGCATTCCCTTCAACAGTCAATTGAGGATTTATCTAGTGTAACACCATTGTTTTGAGCTCCTTCTGATATTGGAAAATGAATATTTTCTCCCGAGGGGAATGGATTCTTCTTACCACTTCTAAAAAGTCATTGGCCCCTTGGTAGATTGAGACATTGGGGTATTTCTGATGGAAATATGTGGTATTCATGTGTTCTTGAACAACATGATTGGCTAAGAATGAATTAGGGTCACACATTATTTTAGGGCCCTCCCCCAACTTTATTGTAGTGATGGCGTTACCAAGAATGGAAGCATGTGTAGAATTCTGTATAGTCAAGAATCCCAAATTGATGGTAAATTTAGGCCAACCCTTCCTTTTGGCTGCTGTAATTTTTGGAAAGAATCCATTAATAAGAGTCTAGAAAGAGTTCTCCTATAGAACCATCCTATCCAGTACTATCCTGGGAAGAAAATGAACAATGTTGCTGCCCCAAATTCTGATGTAGGTGAAGTATTCACCAACATACCAATCCCCCATGGTGGAGATCAGTTCCTTCACTCTGTCGAAGAATGTAGGGGCATCCCCTTTGAATATTTTATGGTACATAGACCTAATGAAATCGTCGCAAATGTCATAGATGATTGGGGGGGATTATCCTCCCATAGAGCTGAACTGTAGATATGGACAGGGGGTGAAGTCCTTATCCAATTCTATCCCATAGCCGAGAAAGGATATGTTGCACATAATACGTGCATAACATAGGCCGACAGATAAAAATAGGCCTTTCTAGATGCTGGATTTTTATGGAACTTCTTGATGGCCTCCTTCAAGATAACTAATAGAATCTAAGCCCAATTGAAGGAATCCCCTGTAGTGAAGACATGATGGGAAATACGTTCCCATTCAACTTTGAACATTGTATAGCTCAACAACCCGTAGAATCTACAGAGCATTATTTCCAATAGGGAAAACGACTCCCTAAACAAAGAGATAGGATATTATTTGTCGGGACTGGGGATGAACTCTATAGGTTTATCCATCCGTGATTTTATCATTTCCTCAAAATTATATTGAGTTGTAGAAGGTTCCAGGAATTTCTTGTTAAGCAATTGCTTCGATTGGTTGAGGGCGTATGCTCTTTCAAACACCTCAGGGAAAAAAGAGGCCAATTGGGTCTGCACGTGATCATTAAAAGAGAGGTCATAGGGGTTTGCGTGGTCAAGTGACCACTTAATCATATCTATATAGGGTATGAATGGATGTCTGGCCGCTATAAAGTGGAGTTGGGAGTTGCTTATGTTACTGTAAGCTAACTGGTCATGAGAAATAGCATAAAAGTCATCATTATCAAACATGGCGTAAATTCGAGACCAATATAGGTAATAGGTTTCTGATACACACCCCACTACCACTAGTGTCAGATAAAATCCTAGTGTTAGGGTCTTTTTTTCTTTTGCTCGTTGAGAGCGGTTTTGGACCTTGTATTCCTTGACATAGTTGTAGGCTAGGAAGAAGATTATGGTAAGAATTTGGAGCAGAATAATCAAATTTTACCCACGATAAAAATAACAAAATAAAACCGATGAGAATTCAGATATTCGAAAAACTTACTCGTAAATAACTTGAAAGCAAGAGGATTCGTGGGATCGGTGAAAAAATCACAATTAAATATTTGCATAGGTAAAAATCGTAGATTGAAATGATGAATAGATCATAAACTTCAAATGATTTAAAATTACCCAATTCAATGACGAAATATATCTAATTCGTATGTTTCGAAGAGATCAATGGTCAAGATTACATTGGGAAATGGAATTGCAGAGATAAATTGTAACCAACCTTTTAAATTGATTTCCTCAATCTGCAATTTGCGTTGTGGGTTATGAAATTTCGAAATGATATTTGCGACCAAAATTGATTTCTTGGCTTCTGTAATCTACAATCCACATTGCGGTTTGTGAAATGGTGAGAGCGCGATTTTGCAATTTTATTATTTATTGAGTTTTAGATTTCCGCAATCTGCATTAGGGGTTGAGGAAATGCTTAACCGAAAAGTGATATTTTATCCACGAAAATATTTTTCGACATCCACAGTTTGCATTGTGAGTTGCGGGTCGCGGAAAAGAAAAAATAACAAATAAAATAAATTTAAATATACGCAATCTGCATTTATGGGTTGCAGATTGCAGGAAAAAAATATTCAAAACCTCAAAAAAAGGACTTCCTCTATCTGCATTGCAAATTGAGTACCGCGGGTTGTGGAAAAGAAAAAATAACAAATAAAAGAGGTTTCTTCTGCATTCCACAAAACCAAAAAAAACAAGGCTTTGATGCAAATTTATTCAAAACCAAAACATGGAAAGACATAGCACCACAATAAGCATGAATAAAACCCCATAGGAAAAAATCATAACCTTATAGGTTACCTTAGTGATGAATAAATGGGGCTCCCATTTTAGCACCTGAAATGGGATCTATTTTTTCTAACAACAGGCTGCTGAAAGATATTGGTATCCTTACCTCACCTACTGCACTTCAAAGGTCATTGGATTAAATGGGTCCTCTTGACAAGTTTATTGTTGGTTTTTTTAGGTTACATGCCTATTAAATTCAATAGGCGTCTCAATAGGAAATTTCCCCTTGTTTAGGTACTCTATGGATTCTCCTAGACATCCCCTATTAAGAAAAATTTAGATGAGGGATGACATTTATAGACAACCATACATGTCAACTAGATTGATCCACCTTGAAACATCATACCCAACATGGCCTTCTATGCAAAGGATTTCATGGAGATGAGAGACAATGAAATGAACACCAATTCATTTACTCACAAATATCAAATAGAATAAGTACAAACAACATAAATCCATTTATGATAGTAATATAAATAATTAGTATTAAATTGGATGACATAGTTAGATGCAGAGGATTTATATCATGGATATCTCCGAATTAATTTTGATGTTGGTGGTTTTTTTGTTCCAAAGAGATTCCTGATGCAGGATTATGTTCGCACATGGAGAAAGACAAAATTGAACCTAAATGTAGTAACATATGAAATCTTGAATCAATTGTTTATTATTAAAAATAAAATTTCAAGTAGTTTTCTTCTTACTTCAACTTCTGATGACCCAAATGGATGTATGTGTGACTTTCTCACCATGAGATATCATAAGAAAAATGTATATGTAACTTATTTACAATATAATAATAAAATATCATTCACTTATATTTCTTTAAAATAACAATAAATTTATTTCATCCATCCTCGGTAATTTATACAATTGAAAGTTATCACAGATAAAATAATGATGAAGATTAAATAACAAAAAATGCAAATTGAGGGAGTCTTATTGAGTATTGACAACCTACAGTATGAACCATAGACCTGCTTCTTCTTTTTTGTTCTTACTTATTCATGCATTTTGAGTTACAGAAAATCAATGTGTTTCACCAGCTAACTTCCCCCTTTAATTGTAATCACCTCCTCCTTCAGATTTGACACAATCATCTCATCTGTCTATTGTGGTCTCTATTGTTGTTTTCTTTGTTTTCAACTTTTCTTCATTTCTTTTAATTTCTCTTTTCTCCTATACATGGAAATGTGTTGCTATCCATCTCAATGAGTAACAACATAAGACCATAACTATTGTGTATATTAATGGTAACATTTATCTTTGTGCATGTCACCATTGAAAAATTCAACGGTGACATTTAATTTTGAGCACATCACCATTACAGAAATTAATGGTGATGTTTAATTTTGTGACCATCACCATTAATAAAAATTCGGTGACTACCCTTCAAGGCTTATAACAATTTTTTTTTAACTAAATAGAAATAATGAAGGTCCTTCATCACACATTGTTAAAGTTTTTCAAACTATCAATAACAATGAAATAATTGTGATGATCCATTATATAATATAGCTAATAATTTTAGAGTTACTAAAAATTAATGACGAACCTCTATGTCCAGTCACCATATATGCAACAATAGTGGGGGTCATTAAAGGGTCATCACCATGAATCACTATTACTGATGGTAAATAATGATGGTCATTGATTGTACCCCTTTATGCATCAATAGTCAGGGTCATTAAATATTTGTCACCAACTAATCACTATTGTTCATAGGAAAAGGGGATGACAATTGACAGTCAGCATAAATGCATCAATAGTGAGGGTCATTAAATACATGTAACTATTGTTCATAGGAATTGGTAATGGTCATCGAACATCACTAATAATGATTATTGGTGATGGATCTATACCATCTCCATATCTCCTTTACTATTAGATACGATGCCTTTGACGACATGTAGTTTTTGGTGACGTTTATTGTCATCATATATGCATCAGTGATGAGGGTCATTAAAGACATACATGTCACTATTATTCATAGGTATTATCCACAGTCACCACCATCACTAACAATGATTATTGGTGATGGATCTATCACATCTCCATATCTCCTTTACTTTTGGCTGTGATACCTTTTATGGTCATTTTTTGGTGATAGAAGCCCTTTTTACCATCATCAATTAGGTTATTGTGCCTCTTCTCATCCCTCACCATAGGAATATTTTCTTGTAGTGCTAGTGAATTTGTTGAATGGTGGACTTCACTTCTGCCATGATTTGCAAATTTAAATAATGACACCTTAAATATTTACAGATCCCCTTGATGTGATCAACATTTGTTTTTTGAAAATAAGGGATACCACTAAGTTAGGGATCACTGATGACTCTCCCTACTTAATTTGATGTGATCATTTATATTTATTGAAAGGGATCCTAATATACCACTGTAACCACTACAACTGTTATAAAATGGTGATTTAATGTCGATGAAAGTTGAAGTACATGATAAGACAAGGGTCTTATCCTGCGAAAAAATATCATGTTGTAACCAAATGTGAGACTAACTGACCTGACACAAGACTAGTTGATAGGTGTTGGGTGCATGACTTCCTATTATCAATATAAACTTGGGGAGTAACTGATGACATCACTATTCAAAATATAGGGACAGTGTAACAAAGGGATACAAACTATGGATCAAGGGCTTTGTGGAGACACAATAATAAGGGAATATTCACTGACAAAACTGATAATGTTGGGGATATTGAGACTCAATGAAATCGATTAAAGGAAACCAAATGGTTTCTTCCAAAGGGTGGTTCCCATGATTTTGAGTGGATTGGGGAACCATTTGTACATAAAGAATCATTGGTGGGGTGCCCACGATTTTGTGTCAAGAGACCAATTTGATGATGGGTGGGATTCTTGAGTTTTTTGGTGAATTGGGGAAGCAATTTGATGATGTAATAAGTTTCCATGGTTTTGAGTGAGTCGAGAAAATTTTTCCATGATGACATGATGGTTGTTTACAAATTCGAGGATAAGTTCCCCATGAATCAATTCTATGTAGAGTATTCCTATGGGAATAACTTAATAGAATTAGAATCTTCCTAGTGAGGGGGACCCATTGGTGTCTTCATGGGGATAATGATATGAGGAATATTTAAAATGATGAAGTGCTCATGGGGGTATGAGTGGTTGATTGTGAATATAGATCGTAACATGTGTTGAGGAAATTGGTGGCATCAACTGCTAATTAAGTGTTTAGTTATTGTTTATACCGAGAGGGGGGGTGAATCAGTATAAAGTGTTGATTACACAAATTTTAGACTTAACAAATTATAATTCAGAACTTTTATACCAAAATAGAAATGGACACAATTGCACAAAGAATCTGTTAAAAATGTATGTGTGTGTGTGTGTAATTTTTTCCATGTATAAGAGACACAAATATCTAAAATGTGAGCCCCAACTCATTAAGGCACCAACTCATAGAATATAGGCACCAACCTGTAAGGACTTCTATCTATTGTGTAAGCACCAATTTTTCAATTTCAACCACTAAAATGAATGGATATAGGTATTATTTATGAAATATACAACTTCTTGTAGTCATACACAAACCTGATTGAAGAAAAAAATCTCCTCTTCTTGTTCTTCAATACAAACTAAATGGAAGAAGCAAATCCATTTTTTTGTTCTCCACCACTAACTAGATGGAAGCACCAACTACCTTTTGTATTCTCCAACACCAACTAGAAGAAAGATACAACTCTCTTTACTTTCCCCTTATTACCACCCCGAAAATGAATAAACTATAACAGAACTACAAGTCTTGTGATCTACGTCTTCTTTGATTTGCATTTGCATCTTTTTATATCTACATCTTAACAATTTGCAATCCCCGACTACGTTTCTAGAAATATCAACACTTTTCCACCTTTGCGTGATGCGACTTCAGTGATTTGCGATATGTGATCAACATTATTCAATTTTGTCTTCTGAAACACTTTACACTTTTTCATATGCGATATTCTTCTTTTGCAATATGTATATCAACACTCTACTATCTATGATATTCATTGTGTATTCTCTTCATTTATCTTGGTACATGGAATATCTCTAATTTTTTCATGGTTTGTTATACTTCTTCATTGATTTCACACAATCAGATCTCTGTTGTATAAACGTTTTCTAGATCAACGGGCCATTGATACCCCATATATATAATATTGTCAAATCAAATTATCACATTGACTTCATATTCAAGATTACATCAATATTCCATCTCTTGTTTATTATATTCTTCTTACTCAAGATATGTGTCTACAAGTTGGGATTCCTTTGACTTGGTGATGCCCCAACTCATCATTATCAATTGTAACAACAAACTTCAACACTTTATACTTCTTGACATTTATCAACATTTTTTCTTGTTTCTTGTTTGACATCAATGACAACACCAAAGTATAATGATCTCCCCCTTTGGCATTGATGTCAACACCAACTAAGACCAAGCTCCCCCTAAACTTATTATGTGTGCAAAATACCCCCCCTATGTTTATGCATTTTGAATATGTATCACTCATTTGTGCAAAGCTTGATTTTATCAGAATGATCTCCTTCTTATCATTTCTCCCTTTTGCCATTGCTCTCTTTTGGAATTTCTCCTTTCTCCATTATCCCCCTTTAACATCAATGGAAAACAGATTCTCGTCTTGAGTATCAGACTCCCCCTGGTTTCATGCTTCTCAATTCATCTTCCTGTTACTTCTACTGCACTAGATATTCATCTATGTCATAGATGTTTCAAATGATTATGGAGTAGAAACTACTCCCAGATTCCTTCTAAGATACTCAAAAGTATCTCTTGGAAGTGGATTTGTAAATATATCTATGATTTGTTCCTTTGTGTCCACATAATCCAACTTGACAACATTTAAAACAAATTTTTCTCTTACAAAATGGTATTTTATATGTAAAGGTTTAGTTTTAGAATGCATTACAAGATTCTTTGAGATGTTGATTGCATTTGTGTTGTCACATAAAATTGATATAGGATTATCAAATTCCACTGGGACATCCTTTAATGTTTTATTCATCCACGGGACTTGCACACAACAAGTTTTTGCAGCAATATATTATGCTTTTGCTATAGATAGAGATACTAAGGATTTTTTTCTTTCTTAACGAAGATACTAATAAATTTCCTAAGAAGAACATTTCTCTATTTGTACTCTTTATACCATCAATAATTCCTACCTAGTTTTCATTTGTATATGCTACCAAATTCAGATTATCACAAAATGGATACCATAAATCAAAATCCAAGGTTCCTTTGAGATATCTAAAATTTATTTTTACATCCTAGACATAAGTTTCCTTAGGTGTTGCTTGAAATATTCCATGTAGAACTATGGATTGCATTATATTTGGTCCTGAGACAATTATATACAATATAATTCAAATCATTGAGTGATTGATTTTTTGATCTACTTCATTTCTTTATCTTCTCTTCTTAATTTGCATCTTATAATCATGGGAGTACACACTAGTTTGAAATATTCCATGTTGAATCTTTTCAACATTTCTTTAACATACTTGGTTTGAGAGATGAATATTCCATCCTTCAGTTGGGATATTAGTAGCCCTAAGAAAAAATATAGTTCTCCGAGGATGGACATTTCAAATTCCTTCTGCATGTCAATGGAAATGTTTTTACTTATATTGTCGTCATTGATTCCAAATTTAATATCATCCACATAAACCTCGACCACAATCATATTTCCATATTTCAAACTTTATGTATAGATTATTATATGCACGACCCTTTTTGAAGCCTTGTTGTTGCAGATATTTGTCTAATCTTGAATACCATGCTCATGGTGCTTGCTTTAGTCCATATAGAGAATTCTTTAATTTGTAGTCATAGTCCTTATTATCTGAGAGAGAGAACCCATTTGGTTGTTCTATGTACACTTCTTATTCTAGTTCCCCATTTAAGAATGTTGATTTTACATCCATTTGATATATAGTGATGTTTTTGGAGCAGGTATATGCCAGGAACATCTTGATTACTTCCATTTGTGTTATCGGGGAAAATGTTTCTTCAAAATCTATTCCATCAACCTATGTGTATCCCTTGCATACCATACTCTCCTTATTTATAGCGAATTGTCCTTCCTCATTGAATTTATTCCCGAATATCCATTTGTTCCCAATGACATTTTCGTATTTGGTCCTTGGAACAAGTACCCGGGGCTGATTCTTATCAATATGATTTAATTCCTCTCCCATGGCCTTAATCCAATGTTCATCAGTTATGGATTCATTAAAACAATACGGTTCTATTTGGGATAATATACACAATTAATGCACTTGTTTTGCAGTGTTTTTCAAGTACCTTCTTGTTCCTACACCAACAATTTTATATCCAATAATTAAATTCTTATAATGATTATTTTGAACGTACCTAGAGGGAGCATTCGTATCAGATCCTATTTCTTTTTTTGGTTCTTCTTCATACAAGTTTTCTTGTTGTTATGCCAACTCTTATTCTTCTTGTAAATCCTCTGATGGTTGTTCAACTACTAGTTGATCGTCATCATTATCTATTTTTTTTACTTGAATTCTTCATCCACCTTTACATCTAGACTTTCGATCATCCTTTTTAGTCTTACGTTGTAACACTTGTATGCTTTATGTTATCTCCTAAATAAATTAGTCTTCAATAGGTTAGACTTAGAAAATTTATTTTTGCATATTGACGAAGATTTCAGGGCACATTATGAGATATTTTTGTGTTTAATAAAGTTTGGAACGCCTTGTACTCTATTTTTCCCATAAAAATCAAAGTTTAGCTTTTGGTGACTTAGGCGAACATCTCAACTGTTCATTAGCCACCGAAAATCCCAGCTTTCAGTAGCTTAAAAATTGGATTCAGGACTACCTTAGCCACTGAAAGCTCAAAAAGGGGAAAACGGTTGGCGCATCTGTCACAATCAGCCACCGTCAGCATGAAGAGCACCACTACCAAGACATTAACCGCTGAAAAGACAGGACCTGCAATAAATCATGAGTTGGTAAATAAGGGGTTGTTATAAGACCAAAGTGACTGATAAAAAAACCCAAACCCTCGCTGCCCTACACCTGTCCCGTGACTGAAATTGAACCACCACAAAGCATTGATTTCCAGTTAGAATGATTACAGCATTGGCTAGCTCACGGGTCTCATCAGAATTGACTGTCACCCTGCTCAAATTCCAATTTCCAATCACCCCCCTCAAAATCACCACCCTCTCCTCAATTCATTCCACATTTCCTGCATGCGTACTCACTGAGCCAAGCCCTCCCTGGATCCAGCACTGTAATATCCTTCCCCAGGGTTTGAATTTTGATTTTTGCAGGTACAAAAGAGCAATCTAGAAAATGAAGAAAGGAGGAGGACCTGCCCTAAGCCAAGAATTGGGTGACATTGGCTACCTTGAATCACACCCAGAGGTATGCCAACTTTTCAAAGACTCAGGTTGCTACAGGTTTTGCGAAAAAATTCAGGGATCCCATTAGCAAGTGGTAGAAGCCTTTTCTCTCTCCTTTGATGTCTCGAGAGCAGTGATTGGCAGAGAGGAATTCTAAGTAGATGAGGCTCTGATAGCAGAAGTAACAGAGATCCCAAGGACTGGGGAAACCTGGTTCAAAAGAACAATCATAAGGAATGTAGAATTCAGGTCTTACCTGAAGCCTGAGCACAAGAACATTGTCTAGAAGAAGAGCATTCCCACAACCTAGATTAAGAAAAAATGGCAACACTTATTGAAGGAAATTATGGTCTACATAAGTTGTGAGGGCAGGTATAAGAGGGTAATGATATACCATTTCAAGTTAATGAACCATTTTACTAGCAAGAACCCCCTGAACTTACCTTTTTACCTATACAAGAGCCTGACTAAAATGGCCCATCAAGTTAAAGCCCAACCCACCAAGATTGTAGGAAGGCTATCACATCATGGCCCGATCAAGCTAAAAGTCCTTGAATTGCTGCAGAGAAGGAACACGACCTAGACATAATTCTTGTTTTGGAATGAGTTTGAGACAAAATTGCAGCCAGAAGACAAAAGGAAGTCTTCTTCAAAGAAGTCCTCCACTGCCAGGAGTGGTAAGAGGAAGAGGAGGGCCATCTCTCCAATTACAATGGATCAGGCCTCTCCAGCTCCCAAGACCAAGAAGGCAAAGAGGAACCTGGATTTCAGTGAAAAGGTAGAAGAGGTTCTAGCACCAGACATAAATATACTCAACCTACCCTACTCTGATTCTGAGGATGAAAAGGAACATGAAACTAACCTAGCAGCTTAGTTTCAAATAGGGCAGGAGGAGTTTCCATCACCTACACCAAAGGAGGAATAGGGTGAACCAATGTCAGAAGTAGGTGTATGAGCTAGAAGTCTTGGGAAGAGAAATCAAAATAACCAATGAGAGGTTAACTAAGAGGAATGCTGACTTGTATGACTCTTTGCAGGAGATAAAAAGAAACTATACTAAGCTGGAGGAGAGTAATCTCAGGTTAAGGAAAGATAAAGTAAGGCTCTGTAGGAAAATCATGCTGTCTAAGTTGCAAACAAGGAATTCTAGTCCTCCGCCTCAATCTCACTAGAAGCTGGAAACCCTAGCAGAAGTGGCAATGAGCCTTTTTGGCCCAAAAGCAACCTGTGATACTGCTACCAACCCAAACCCTAGGCAGGATGTAGAGACATCAAAGGGACATCACTAAAGCCTTAAAACAACAGGGTAAAGTGTGCTGACAGTTTTGATTAAAATTTTAAAATAGAGCTTTCAGTGGCTTAGGTGAACACCAGAACTGTTCATTAGCCACCTTATCTCCCAAAATAATTTATTTTGATAGTATGAAGAATTTAACTCATGCAATGAAGGATATGAATATCACTAACAATTTGAAAGCCTTTGTTTTTGATTTTGATGAAAATTCCACAAGTTGTAGCTTTCGGTAGCTTAGGTGAGGACTATCATAGCTCATTAGCCACCAAAAAGCTATGTTTCGGTGGCTAAACAGTTGAACGTAGGCCAAAGGAAAACCACCAAAAGTGGTCTGAGCAAGTAGAGTCAAAGTAACACTTTCGATGGCTTAGGTGAGACTACAAAAACTCATTAGCCACCGAAAAGGGGCGCTTTCGACATACTAGAAAGAGAGATAAAAGGGGTTTTAAACCGCCGAAAGCGAGTGGCAAGAAACACCAGGAAAGGTACATTCAATGGCTTAGGCAAGGCTAAAAACATCTCATTAGCCACCAAAAAAGGTCATTTTCGGTGGATTAGAAAGGGGTGCAACATATACACTAACCACTGAAAGTTGGAAGATAAATATCGGGTGGAAAACCTTTTCGGTGAAAGCTCTGAACTGTGGCCTTTACCTCTTTAGCTTTGAACCATGGCCTTTACCTCTTTTTTGTTTTATCGCTAAATATTTTGACTGCCATTGGAACATTTTTGACAGTAGTCATAGGTTTATTCCCCTACGACGACGACGTTTCAGAGGGCTTGTCCTTTATGTCATCGACACTACGAAGATTCTTGTGGTTTGAAGTTTCGACGCATTAGTGGTTTGAGGTTCCGATGTTTTAGCAGTTAGTCTTCTCGAACTCCGATGCTTAACTGTTGCGACGTTAGTGGTTTGAATCACCGACACTATGGCAAAATTCAGGTTTAAAGTTCCGATCCTTAGTGTTTGGAGCTTCCGATCACCGATGGGTTTTTAGTTGTTAGTTCGGTAGTTAAAAAGGGTTTTTTTCAAATTCGCTATTTGTCGAAAGAATAAATTCACCACGACGATGGGGTAGGGGTTCCAACGGCTTAGGAAAGAAAGATAACATTTAATTAGCCGCCAAAAGCCAGCTTTTCGGTGGCTAATTGACAAAATCACAGAGGATATTAAACCACCGAAAGGCCAAGATAAGAAAATGGTTGGGAACTGTCACATATAACCCCGTCAATAAGACAAAAGATCATTTTAGAGCATGATTACCCACCGAAAAGACCTGGAGCGATGTGATTGTGTGTAAAATGAGTGGAAAGGGTCGTTAGGCAAGTAACACAAACTGATTTGACTGCCAACCTCCAGTTTTCCTCCACCTGTCCCAAAGACCATCAAATAGCCATCGAATGCTTTGGCTGAAGTAGGTTACGGTGATATGGGAAAAGAGATGTCAAGGATCGAGCTGCTATCATCATTTTGGTGACCTCAGCTTCCATAAAAGATAGAAATCCTCATAATCAGTGCCATGGTACTCCCTTGTATTTCATGTTTGAAATTGGCATTTTTTTTCACCAAAAAACTGACTCTGAGAGAGAAGCTTGCTAAAGCACATTGTATAGAAGGCATGGAAAATTGTTTTTTGCAGGTACCCAGGAGATAAACCCATCAGGATGAAGAAAAGTGGACCAGCTCTCAGACAGGAGCTAGGTGATGTCAGTTACTTAGAGGCCCATCCAGAGGTTTTTAGACTGTTCCAGGAGGTAGGATGCTACAACTACTATGAAAAAATACAGGGTTTTAATCAGCAGGTGGCTGAATCTTTTTCCCTATCATTTGATGGTTCAAAAGCAGTCATAGGAAGGGAGGAATTTCTCATAGATGAAGCACAAATCTCAGAGGTGGTTGAACTCCCTTGCAGAGGAGAGAAGTGGTTCAAGAACACCATACCCAAAGATGTGGAATTCAGATCATATCTCAAGCCTAAGAATAGGGGAATAACATGGAAGAAGGCTGTGCCATCATCATGACTGGAAGAGACCTGGTAGTAGCTACTAAAAGCCATTGTGGTCTATTTGACCTGTGAAGGGAGATACAATACATAAATGATCTATCATTTCAAACTCATGAACCACTTCACATGTAAGAAACCTCTTAATCTGCCCTTTTATTTACATAGAAGTCTAGGGAATATGGCACATCAAGTGAAAGCCCAGCCATCCAAGATTGCTGGCAGGCTGTGCCACCATGGTCTTATCCAGCTATTGGTCTAAGATTTGTTGAAGAAAAGAAACATTGCTTGGCCCTATTTTCTATTCTGGAATGGGTTTGAGACAGGCCTTCATCCATAGGAGAAAGGGAAGTCTCCTGTCAAGAAATCCAGCACTCCAAGGAGTGGGAGAAGAAGAAGGAGGGTCATTTCCCCAGCTGTAGCAACTGAACAACCTCCCTCCTCCTCGAAAACCAAGAAGGCAAAAATGAATTTGGATTTCAGTGAGAAAGGTCAAGGGGCAGAAGCACACCAGGAGAATGTCTTAAACCTACCTTATTCGGATTCTGAGGAAGAACAAGGAGAGGATGCAACCCCAGCTCTGCAAATTGTTCCATTTACTGAAGCATTGCCACCTCTCGCACCACAGGAACAAGAAGAACTGGCTGAAAGGGTTTCCTCCAGAAAACCTAGAAGTCAAAAGATGAATCAACTAATAAGGTAGGTTTATGAAATGGAGGTCTTGGAAAGAGAAATGAAGAGAAACAATGAAGCATTGACTAGGAGAAACAAGCTATTGCACAAGTCCTACTTGGAGCAGAGAGAGAGATACATTTTCTTGAAAAGGCTGAACACCAGGTAACTGAAGGACAATACCAGGTTACTTAGGATGGTGAGGATCCAAAGGCTACAGTTGAAAGAAGCAAAAGCAAACCCTAGCAGCCACCTTGCCTTATCAACCCTAGCTAAAATAACCATCAGTCTCCAGCCTCCTGAAATGAGCCAGGGCCCAGCAAACACTCCAAACACGAAGCCCTCAGAAGAAGAAGGCTGAGAAAATAGGCATGGAAAGGAATTTTGGATCGAAACATAATAAATTTTGTGAAACAGGGATTTCAGTGGTTAAGCGGGCACTGGAGCAGTCCGTTAGTTGCCGAAAGTTCCTCTTTTCGACAGTTAAAAGTTCTGATAGACTGGCCACTTAACCACCGAAAGCGGATATAGGTTTAAAAGCGAGTTTTTGATAGATAGAACCGGATTTTGGCTACTACAGATGGCTCAGGGACGTAAGTTAAAGATAAAAGGTACTGACAGAAGTATCAAAAAGGGTTTGTTTAGATCTATTATGACAAAACAACGCCATAAAGTCATCAACCCTAATTGTTAAGGAGAAATCAGTGGGTTAAATGATAGTGGACCAACAACAGTGATCATCAACAACTACTTCAGTTATTTAATGTTTAGTCAGTGAACTAAATCTTCATCATAGTTAGACAAATAGCTAGGTAGGGTTTGAAACCCTAATTTGGAAAAACTGTCACTTTTGAGTATGTTTGTAAAAACAGATTGAAGTTTCAGAATCTGTACTTTTTGTAAAAAGGCTATAAAGCCTAAGATCGATTTTATAATAAAGGTTCAACTTCGGGGATTTATAAGCCTATACTATTGTCAGCTTCTCATCTTGTTCATTCTGAAATATAAGCTCTTTTGTTATGATTTGTTCAGCCATCATCTCTATTTTTTTTGTACTTATGCCTGAATGTGTATTTAGGTTATTTTCAAGTTGATTAATAGCTAATAGCTGTCATCCTATTGGTGAGTTAATGTGATTTGATTTATGAGTACCATCCTTGTTAGGATTTAGCCATTTATATGCATCTATTTTGTATGTAAGTCTGCCAACTTGATGAGTTCTCCATCCCTGCACCTTATTGTCAAACTATTGAATAAGTTGTAACTAAAATCCTTGTAATTGAGTGAGCTTCATGCATGTCTTGAGAGTGGAAGGTTATATAGGTCACCTGACTTGATCCATATCAGAAAACCCTAAAAACATTGTAAGTTACCAGATATCCTTGATCTACAACCTAGAGGAGTTTCCTGGATTGATAACACCATTGAAAACAGAGCTTTCGGTAGCTTACATGCCCAAAATTTTGCTTTCTTAGCCACCGAAAGCATAGAACAATGCAGAAAGGCATAGTTTCATACAAAACCAACTTTTGTTGATCCAAACACCTCATGGATGATTTATAAGGTTGGAAATTAATTAAAGGCACCAGTATTTTGGCTCTGTTTCAATTTTGAAGGTGCCAGCAAGGTGAATTAGGTCACAAGCCCTACCTACTCTGACAAAGCATGACTTGTATTCTAGATGGCAGTTTGAGTTCTACTTCAGTGTCCACTTCAACTATTAAAGAGTTCGAGGAGTAGGAAGGTTTTGGTGTTAGGTAGATTGGCAATTAAGATAGTGTTTCGACCTATTTTTAACAAACAATTATGATTATCTATTTTTTAGTAAATTCGATCCAATTTTTCAGGATCTGAAATAAATTTTGTAAAGGATATAAAGCCTATGACTAATGTAGAAGCAAAGGTTCAAACTTTAGAGATTTTTAGACACTTATTGTATTCAAGCTTCTCATGTGCTTTGTCACTTAATACAAGCTCTTTTTCCATTATATATTCAACTTTCATCTTCTTTCTGTTCTATACTTGTGCTTGGATGTTTCATTCATGTTTATTCTATTTACTTAATGCAAGATAGTTGTCATCCTATCTCTATGTGGGTTATTGGAATTACAAGTATCTTTTCCTTGTTATGATCAGCCATTCATATGTGAGTTCCTTATGTGTGAATCTTCCAGCATAGTGAGTTCTTCATCTATTCACCTTTATTACAAACCCTCTGAACATTGATAGTTAGAAGCCTTATCTATTTGATTGAGTATTATGCATGTCTTGAGTGAGTGAGGTCTTATTGCTCATCTGAATTGATCCATTGAGAAAACCATTAAAAATATTGAAGTTACCAGGAATCTTTGAGCAGCAAACTAGAAGAGTTTCCTAGAGAGCTAACAAATTGGCACCGTTGCTAGGGAGAAGAGATTGAAGCTCAGCTTCCCCGGGGGACGACATAGATGCTACTTTGATGATGGACAAAGTCTGGACACTGTTTTGGTTGTAATCATTTATATGGAGACTCCATTGGAACAAGGTGGCTTCAAGAAGACCAAGTACCAAAGAAAATCCTCAAAGGCCACCAGTGACACTTGTTTCAGATCCTGAAAAGATTATAAGGAGAGGAAGGGCTTTACAAAGACAGACTTCCAAAGCTGCAAGGGGAGCTACATCAGGTATTTTTAGAGGTATTTCTGCTATTGTACCAAATAGGCCTCCTTTTCAATCTTATTATACTAAAGCATCTAGTTCTCATAAGTTTATAAGTAAATAATTTTTTTTTAGGGTTGAGGAATATTCAAGCACTGTTGCTTATGTATATCCAATCCCTGGAAACTCCACTGAGGTATATCTACCACAAATAATTTCTCAGCTACCACCCACACTAGCAGTATCTTCTTCTTCCCTTTCCATACCCACATCCAATATGGCTGCTCCTCTGACCAAGATGGAAAGGATCCTTGTTGCCCGGTATGCCCCTCTAAATTTTCCTAACCCCATTTCTGCTATGCCTACTGAAGATTATCTAAAATATATGTCTAAGTTTACTGGGGAGGGAGATTTCATAGCCGAGGAGCATTTAGAGGCATTCTACAGTTATGTTTAGAATATAAACATTGAACAAGAGGATGTGTGGACTAGGGTTTTTGTGTAGAGTCTAGATGGTTAGGCTAGGAAATGGTTCAAAGAGTTACCTGCTGGATCAGTTGCTGGCATTGAAGTCCTAGATGACATATTTTTGAAGCATTGGGGAGAAAGAAGACACCACCTTTACTATATCACTGAATTTAGCAATTTGAGGAGAGAGAATGGTGAGTCTGTTTCCAATTTCACAAAAGGATTTAATAAAATGTTCAGTAAGATCCCTGCTGAGATAAAGCCAACTGGCACTTCAACAAAAATCAATTATGCCAATGCCTTTGATTTCGAGTTCTATCTTCTTCTCAGAGAAACAATATCTGATTGTTTGTCACTCATGCAAGATGCTACTCTTGAAGTTGAGTCTAATATCGTTGCATCTCAGAAGGTTAAGGAAAAAATGGATAGGAAGAAGAAATCCTTATATCCTTTAGGGGCTTCTTCATCAAAGAATAAAATGGAGAAAATGGCCAAAATGTTGGACACTTTAACAGCTGAAATGTCTAGACTTAAAGACCGAGGGGAAATACCTATGAGAGGTAAAGGGCCAAATGATTTTGCTCCCAGAAACCCTAATTTTGCCCCTCACAGAAGAAATAACCCACCAGCTCAGATCCTTCAAAGGGATAGGAATCAAGCTAAGGATCAAAGAATCAGAGCTCCTTTCCAAAATGCCGTGCTAGAAGAAGAACAAGAATTTGCTTAGGAAGAAGGGGAGGCAGAAGACAATATCAACTGCATGGAAGATGAAGTTGATCTCTCTTTCTTGACACAATCAGATTATGAGGAAGCCCTCATGAATGATCAGATCATTGAAGAATCCTTATATCAAGCAAATGATCAAGAAGGTTATAATTTGAGATCCAGGATTGTTGCTCCCGAAAAGATTGTTGCTCCCGAAAAGAAGAATCCTTCCCCCGCAAAGCATTCAGATTCTCCTGTTAGAAATATTGTTGCTCCTACAAAAAGATTGCTGCCCCTCCAAAACAACAACAAAATCCATTGCATCCATCTATCCATGATCAAATCCATCTCAAGACTCCACCACAAGAGGTAAGAACTTCTGACAAATTATCCTATTCTTTCAATCTTGAATAAGAAATTCAGAAATTAAAAATCCCTTTTCCCTTGATAGAGCTTATGAAGAATGATTCCTTCAAGTCATCCATACCGAAATATCTTAAAACAAGGACACCCATAGATGCTGACTTTGTGAACTTGCATGATGATAATCCCACAATAATCCTAGGTCCTATGGTTGAAGAACTGGATGAGTCTTTCCCACCTTTCTATATATCCTTGAACATCCATGACAAGATCCTTCACAATTGTTTGCTTGACTCAGGAGCATCCCACAATGTTATGCCAAAAGCAGTGATGGATGAGCTTGGGCTCAGCATTACAAAACCTTACCATGATATTTTCTCCTTTGACTCTAGGAAAGTCAAATGCCAGAGCCTCATAAAATACCTTGTCATAAACCTCTCCTAGATGCCTTCAAAAAACATAGTGATGGATATAGTAGTTGCTGATATCCCACCCAAGTTTGGACTCCTCTTGTCTTGTTCATGGAGTAAAAGGCTAGGTGGTACCCTACAGATGGATCTTACCTATGCTACAATCCCAATGTTTGGAGGAGAAACCAAAAGAATTTACAGAGAGAATCGGTTTACCTACATCATCAGTATGCCAAGAATTCTATAAATCATCCCATCTATGCAGTAGACATAGACTTTCAGGCATGTATTCTACAGATAGATGATTCCCAGCAAATACCTCTCTAGATTACAAAGCCCACCTATCAACAACCTGAAGAAGTAACCCCCTCTGTCCGGGCATGTTTTTTGATGAGGAGCCAACTGATATTTTCCCAAATCTGCTTCAAGATCCAGTTGTTGATAATCTCATGCAAGAATCTTCATCCCTGTCATTAAAATTTTATCATGATGTTCCCATATTTGACAAATACAGTGATGAAGAAGAAGATTTCAAGGTTTGTGAAGATTTGTCCACTTATGGAATTTCATCTAGTTCTAATTTTCAACAAAGAGATGATCATAAATGTGTGCACCCTGTGGTTGATGATGGTTATGAATCTGTAGATCAAAATCCCAGTGATATATCTTGGAAAGAAATTGTCAGCTGTATTAGGCCAACGTATCATCATGAGGAATTCAAATTACAGAGATATGGTGAAAGGGAGCAGAAAGGTTCATATCAACTATTGAGCTTGCATTTTCCTTTGACAAAGATTGAGCAGTCCACATTCAGCATTAGGACCAATGAATATGGCCATCAACAAAAGTATCTCAGTCAGTTGGAACAACAACAAGAAGAGGTATTTCCTTGTAAATTTGATGATCCTATTGCTGATTATTTGGATTCTATGAGCAACATAGATGTTAAAGTATTTCTGTTAGATGGAAGTTCATTTTATCATCTGTTTAACCCACTTTCCTATTTGATGTACATTCCATTATTTTTGGGGACGAGATCAAGAATGTTGTCAGCAAATCTATTTCTAACATGGATTCATTGGAAGCATGAGTTTACTTGATTAAGAATTAGTACAGTGGTTAGAGTAGGAATAGGTAGGAAAATAAGCTCTTCATATGAGCAGTTAGATCATTTTCAGTTGTTTTCATGAATAAGCAAAGTAGGCTACAGGAAGGTTGCAGGGGATTAGTTATAAAAGACAAATGACTCCATGCCCAATGGAACACTAGAGGATAGGTTTGAATTTTTGTTTTTTAGGAAAGGAATTTGGTCTGTGGTTCTTGGGACCTCACAAGAAGGTTCCCATCCCCGAGTAGGATCCATATGTTATCTCCTAAATAAATTAGTCTTCAATAGGTTAGACTCAGAAAATTTATTTTTGCATAGTGATGAAGATTTCAGGGCACTTTATGAGATATTTTTGTGTTTAATAAAGTTTGGAATGCCTTATACTCTATTTTTTCCATAAAAATCAAAGTTTAGCTTTTGGTGGCTTAGGCGAACATCTCAATTGTTCATTGGCCACCAAAAAGCCCAGCTTTCGACAGCTTAAAATTGGATTCATGACTACCTTAGCCACCAAAATCTCAAAAAGGGGAAAATAGTTGGTGCATCCGTAAAAATCAGCCACCATCTCAATTGTTCATTGGCCACTGAAAAGCCCAGCTTTCGGCAGCTTAAAATTGGATTCATGACTACCTTAGCCACCGAAATCTCAAAAAGGGGAAAACAGTTGGCGCATATGTCACAATCAACCACCATTAGCATGAAGAGTGCCACTACCAAGCCATTAACCGCCAAAAAGACAGGACCTGCAATAAATCATGAGTTGGTAAAGAAGGGGTCGTTATAAAACCAAAGTGACTAATAAAAAAACCCAAATCCTCGCCGCCCTCCACCTGTCCCGAGACTGAAATCAAACCAACACAAAGCATTGATTTCCAGTTAGAATGATTACAACACTAACTAGCTCATGGGTCTCATCATAATTTACTCTCAACCTGCTCAAATCCCAATTGCCAATATGTCCCCTCAAAATCAACACCCTCTAATCAATTCATTCCACATTTCTTGTATGCATCCTCATTGAGCCAAGCCCTCCCTGGATCTAGCACTGTAATATCCTTCACCAAGGTTTGAATTTTTATTTTTGCAAGTACAAAAGAGCAATCCAAAAAATGAATAAAGGAGGAGGACCTGCCCTAAGACAGGAATTGGGTGACATTGGCTACCTCAAATCACACCCATAGGTAATGCCAACTTTTCAAAGAATCAGGCTGCTACAGGTTCTGTGAAAAAATTCAGGGATCCCATCAGCAAGTGGCAAAAGCCTTTTCTCTCTCCTTTGATGGCTCGAGATCAGTGATTGGTAGAGAGGAATTCCAAGTAGATGAGGCTTTGATAGTAGAATTAATAGAGCTCCCAAGGATTGGGGAAAGCTGGTTCAAAACCACATTCACAAAGAATGTAGAATTCAGGTCTTACCTGAAGCCCGAGCACAAGAACATTGTCTGGAAGAAGAGAATTCCCACAACCTGGCTTGAGGAAAAATGGAAACACTTATTGAAGGCAATTCTGGTCTACATAACTTGTGAGGGCAGGTATAATAGGGTAATGATATACCATTTCAAGTTAATGAACCATTTTACTAGAAGGAACCCCCTGAACTTACCTTTTTACCTATACAAGAGCCTGACTAAAATGGCCCATCAAGTTAAAGTCCAAACCACTAAGATTGCAGGAAGGCTATCACATCATGGCCTGATCAAGCTCATTGTCCTTGAATTGCTGCAGAGAAGGAACATGGCTTGGACATACTTCCTGTTTTGGAATGAGTTTGAGATAGAATTGCAGCCAGAAGACGAAAGGAAGTCTTCTTCGAAGAAGTCCTCCACTCCCAGGAGTGGTAAGATGAAGAGGAGGGCCATCTCTCCAATTACAGTGGATCATGCCTCTCCAGCTCCAAAGACCAAGAAGGAAAATAAGAACCTAGATTTCAGTGAAAAGGTAGAAGAGGCTCTAGAAGCAGACATAAATATACTCAACCTACCCTACTCTTATTCTGAGGATGAAGAGGAACATGAAACTAACCTAGCAGATTGGTTTCAAATAGGGCAGGAGGAGTTTCCATCACCTACACCAAAGGAGGACTAGGGTGAACCAGTGGCAAAAGATTAATCCAGCAAACCTAGATCCCAAAAAATCAATCCGCTACTGAAGCATGTGTATGAGCTAGAAGTCTTGGGCAGAGACATCAAAAGAACCAATGAGAGGTTAATGAAGAGGAATGATGAATTGTATGAATCTTTGCAGGAGATAAAAAGAAAGTATACCAAGCTGGAGGAGAGTAATCTCAGGTTAAGGAAAGAGAAAGTAAGGCTATGCAGGAAAATTAGGTTGTCCAAGTTGCAAACAAGGAATTCTATCCCTCAACTTCAATCTCACTAGAAGCTGGAAACCCTACAAGAAGTGGTAATGAGCCTTTTTGGCTGAGAAGCAGCCTGTGATACTGCTACCAACCCAAACCCTAAGCAGGCTGCAAAGATGTCAAAGACACAACACTAAAGCCTTAAAACAACAGGGTAAAGTGTGCTGACATTTTGATTAAAATGTTAAAATAGAGCTTTTGGTGGCTTAGGAGAATACTGTAGCTATTCATTAGCCACCGAAAATAGAGCTTTTGGTAGCTTACAGGCCCAGAATTTTGCTTTCTTAGCCACAGAAAGTGCAGAACAGTGCAGAAAGGCATAGTTTCACACATAACCAACTTTTGTTGATCCAAACACCTCATGGATGATTTATAAAGTTGGTAATTAATTAAAGGCTCCAGTATTTTGGCTCTATTTCAATTTTGAAGGTGCAAGCAAGGTGAATTAGGTCACAAACCCTACCTACTCTAACAAAGCATGACTTGTCTACCAGATGGCAAGTTCGAGTTCTACTTCAGTGTCCACTTCAACTATTAAAGAGTTCGAGGAGTAGGAAGGTTTGGAGTTAGGTAGATTGGTAGTTAAGATTGTGTTTTGACCTATTTTTTAGCAAACAATTATGATTATCTATTTTTAGTAAATTCGATCCAATTTTTTAGGATCTGAAATAAATTTTGTAAAGGCTATAAAGCCTGTGACTAATGTAGAAGCAAAGGTTCAAAATTCAAAATTTTTTAGACACTTATTGTATTCAATCTTCTCATGTGCTTTGTCACTTAATACATCTTCTTTCATCTTCTTAATACATCTTCTTATATGTTGAGCTTTCATCTTCTTTCTGTTCTATACTTGTGCTTGGATGTTTCATTCATGTTTATTCTGTTTACTTAATGCAAGATAGTTGCCATCCTATCTCTGTGTGGGTTATTGGAATTACAAGTATCTTTTCCTTGTTATGATCGACCATTCATATGTGAGTGCCTTATGTGTGAATCTGCCAGCATAGTGAGTTCTTCATCTATTCACCTTTATTACAAACCCTCTAAACATTGATAGTTAGAAGCCTTGCCTATTTGATTGAGTATTATGCATGTCTTGAGTGAGTGAGGTCTTATTGGTCATTTGAATTGATCCATTGAGAAAACCATTAAAAATAATGAAGTTACCAGGAATCTTCGAGCTACAACCTAGAAGAGTTTTCTGGAGAGCTAACACTTTAATTCTAGTGGAATATCCAAGAAATATGCCTTCATCAGATCTAGAATCAAAATTTCCCCTCTTCTCATCATGTCTTTTAATATAACACTTTCTTCCAAATATTCAAAAATTCTTTGTTGTTGTTGGCCTTCCTTTCCAGAGTTCATATGGGGTCACACTTATACCAATTCTCATTTTTCCTCTATTTAAATATGAATGGAATTGTGAATATCCCAAGTCAAAAAAATGCCAGACAAGTTAGAATCATTTAACATTGTTCTGTCCATCTCTTGTACCATTCTATTTTTTCTTTCTGCTACTCCATTATGTTATGGGGTTCCTCGCGAATGAAAATTTCCTTCTAGTTCCATGTTTTTCATAGAAATCCCTGAGCTCATTTGAGGTGTTTTTTCATCTGTTGTTTGATCTTATACATCTAACTTTTATATCAGTTTCATTTTTGAATACTTCATTTAAGATTTTGAAGCATTCAAACTTTTCTAACTATTTCTTGAGAAAGCAGACTCAAGCCATTCTAGTATGGTCATCTATGAAGAGACGAAAGTAAGATTCACCATCTATACTTTTGGTTCACATGGTCCCACGGAAATCAATATGGACTAATTCCAATTTTTTATTCGTGGAATATTTCTTTGTTTTCAAACTTACTCTTGTTTCCTTGCTATGTAGGAAAGGCTTGTAGACATAATTTAAGGGACTTTTCATTTTTGGAATATCTCTCACATATTGTTCTTTTTTTATTTTGATAAGGTTGTCAAAATTTATATGTCCTATCATTATGTGCCAGAGACAAATTTCATCTATTTTTCCCATGCAACATGTTTCTTTCTTTTCATCTAATGTAGACATTGTTCGAGGTTTTGGATGCAATTTCCACTAATGTGCCTATATCCGTGTTTCTTATTATACATTTCTTTGAATCAAAGTTGAGTGTATGTCCTTGATCACATATTTGACTTACTCTAAGAATATTTTGTTTAATGTTTTCAATTATTAAGGCAATCTCTGCTTTGATTTTCTTGTCTCCAAAACTCACCACACTCTTTCCAAGAATCTTTGCAAATCCATTGTCTCTAAAATAAACATTACCTCCTTTTTCTTCTCTAAACCTCATGAAGTTTCCTTTATTTCATGTCATGTGTTTGGATCATCCACAGTCAATATACCATTTCCCATTTTATTTTGGGCATGTAAGGCTAGACTGCATCCTTCTTGGTTCTGTTCATCAAACTCTTTCTGCCAGAATTGTGTAAATTATATTTCACTAAGGTTAGTTTCAATAGATTTAGCAGGTTAAAAATGATTTGTACAGTCCTCATCTTTATGGCAATGATTTTGACAATTAAGACATTCACTATATGGGTTTAAGGGGTTGAACGAATTGAAGTTTTATTTCAAGGTTTTAGATGACATTTCCATATCACTCTTCCTGTAGTTATCCGTAGATAAGAAGTTATCCTTCTTAATACTATCTTTCATGTTTTCTTTACAATTTAATGCTTTGTGACCAAATTTTTTACAGAAATAATAGTTTCCTAAGAAAAGAGTTTGATACCTTGTAAAGTGAGTTTTTCCATGTTGCACAGTACCTGTCCTCCAATGGGATGACATACTTTCTTCACAATTTTGAACTTTCCTTGAAGTGGATCCTTTGATAAAATATGCAAAACTTCTTGCTCATGTATAAAAGATTGACCTTGGCAACTTCAAACCTTCATAACCTATTCATGTATTTTCAGATTGTTGTCTTTGATTTTTTATGATTTCATCTACAACCTTGGTATTGTTGTTATATATATTTTGTTGTATAAAGTTGAATATGAATGACAAGTTGAAGGATTTGGATCCTGAAGATGAAGGCCCTAAGATATGGAAGTTGTCATATTTTCTAAAAGTTTTATGTACAACAAAAAAAGAAAAAAGAGATTGGTTTGTAGTTTTGTTTTTGAATTTACAACCTATACATAGGATACAATGTTATTGGCACTGGTATATGGGTTATTTGCTACATCACTGGGATGATAGCATCCGTAGTTTGAGCTAGTTATTAGCACAGATTTTGTTCCACGTGGGTTGAAGTAGTTTAAGGGAAAGAGATGAGGTCTATTTGAAATTTTGTTATGATATGACCAAGAAGTTAACAGATAAGGCACTAAAAGGAAAGCAAATATCCCATAGAACCACAACTTGTGATGAAAAAGTGAATAAGAAGAATGGATGAAGCACCTTGTAGCAGATTGTAAAAAAATCGATGGTTTAAATATAAGAGTGGATGTGATCAACGACTGATAGGGAATCCATTGGATGAAAGTGCATGTTTTATAGCATTGATGAACATTGGAAAAATTATCATTGGATCATGTTAAAGGTCAGGAGTGATCAATGCCGCATGATCAGAGGAGTTAAGATAGATGGTTGGAGTGAATTCCACATTGTCAACTTGCAAGGGAGATGAAAAGGGAAAGTGGTAGAGGATTTTTTACCACTTGCGGCCACATGGTGAGCAGAGAATCATTCCACTAGATGAAAAGCAGTAATAAGTAACTACCTCCAATGATCCCAAAACAACTTTATGGAACATTATAAAAGGAAAATGCACATGAAAATATGGAATTTGTCAATTTTCCCTTGAGGAAAAATGTGCCTACACATTTAGAAGCCAAGTCATACATTTTCTTTCCATTCCTCATTTGCTAGGTAGGCCATGTATCTTAACCCGCAAAATATTCTTAAAAATGAAAGGAGAAGGTGAAGTGGAAGCACATATTAGGGAGTTTAATAAGATGGAGGAAATATACGGTATTTAATTTTGTCCCTTTGCATGAGCTAAAGGATAAATTAAAAAACTAGAAACACAAGGAATAAATGTACACTATTTCCATAGGTCCCATTTCCACCATTTCTGTCCAGACCAAACCCTGAACTTTCCATACTTTGTTGCATGGTGTGCATCTAATTATTCTCAGTTAGAGTGAGTCATTATGGATTCTAACTAGTCAAAAATACTTTTCCCCATTAATTTCGTGGTCGTTAGATATTCATTAGAGTTTCCACCATCATTTTCCAAAAAAATTGAAGATTTCATGGAAGAGAGTGTAATTGAATTATATAGGCATGCTATTGTAGAAGTGAAACAAGTCTTCCTGTTAAAAAACCTCAAACATAATTCCTCAATTGAAAATTAACCTTTCCCTATAGATATTGACATGTTGAATGAAGAATCCTAGTGTGTTATTTCCCTGTTGTTTAAGTTTTTAGGGTTGGATAGTGATAGGTTTGTCCCTGAAGTTTTATTGAGCTTATTGTTTAGGTTGAGTCTGCATCAATTGGAATCTGACCCTAGTCAGTACTTCAGTCTTAAATTTTATGAATTCCCAACTAAAAATATTCATTTATAGCTAGTGAATTTCTACATGACTAGACACTCTAGGTTTTAGTCCTATTTTGTTAGAATGTTCTTGTATTTCAATGAAGAGAATTTAATTTTTTTAGAGATAGTTTTTACTTTTGAGATTAGAAAAAATACTTTCAATTACATGAACCTCATCATGTTAGAAGTATACATAGTGATTTTTCAAGCGAATCTTCCTAGATTCCTACTAGAGATGGAAGAAGTGCGATAGTTTAGCCATGATAGAAGAATTGGAGACTAGTTCATTTTAAAGGAACACACTATAATCAGGGCCTATGGTTTTGTTCATGAGCCTTACATTTTTCCTGCATTTTTTACACCAATAATTTTTTCCCTGGAGTTTGTCAGACAAAATCTCATTGTGGAGAATGAACACTTTTTGAATTTTAGGAAAGTTTTAGAGATCAAGTTTCCATTGAAATTGGGTCCTTTCATTGTGAAGAATAAATCACTTATCCCAATTATTGAAGGATTGCTACAAGACGTGAATTTCATGAAAGCATCAAATATTAATTATGACCCTCATCACATTATGTCATAGAGGAGAAAGTAGAATAAAAACAAGGCATTTGATCACCAGGAGATAGAGGGATTAGATAAAAGAGCTAATCGAATGTAACATTAACTAAGTGTAGATAGCTTAGAAAGTTTGCATGTGAATCCCTCTTCCCTAATGAAATATGTTTCCATGATAATACCAACTCCCAGTAAAGACAAAATTACTGGAAAAAGAAGCTTTTCAGAAACAATTGATATTCGAAGATGAATACTAGGACTCTACAAAAAGAACAAGACTTAATTCAGACAAATATCTCATTGAAGTTGAAGACAAGAATATTAAAGAAAAGGGAAAATCTCAAGGCCCAATCATTCAAATTCAAGAGTATGATTTTCCATATCTACAGGAGGATGGTTTTAGTGACAAATACAAGTCTACAAATGACTTGTATACTAAATATGGATAGGATAAGAAAACTTCCTCTAAAAAAGCTTTGAAGATTTTTTCAAAAGTGAGAGATGTTTTGGATAAAGAGGTTTCACTGATAACTGTAAAATATCATGTGAAAAATACTTTGAACTTCGTAGTGGCTTCTCATGATAGGGTGTCATAAATGAGGATCAATTTACGAAAGATTCTAGTCCTAGAAAAAATTCATTTGCATAAGCAGACCGAAAAGGTAATTTATACTGATTTGTTAAATGATACTCTGAAAGTTTCTAAGTTTCACTCCATAGTGTCAAGATTGAAAAACCAACTGAATGAGGATAATATTGAAAATAATACCTATCAACAACAAATTAAGAAGCTTTAGGGTGACCTTTTGGCTACAGATAGTGAACCAGATAGGGGACAAGACACAAAGAAAATTTTGGTTGAAAAAGAGAACACAATTAAACTACTGAAGAAGACATTAAACATTCTAGCCACTCAATTAATTTAGGAATGTGAATTAACAGTTTTGAAGAAAGAAAAGGATACCTTGTATCAAGAGTTGAATGATAGTAGAGAAAAATTGTTGAAATTTGATGAGGAACAATGTCAATGGGAAAAGAAAAGATATTTTCTCATAACCAAAATTGATGTTTGAATGAAAATCAAATGATTTTAGAGAATGAAAGAAAAGAGAAGGAAAATAAAAGACAAGTTGAAGCGAGACAACTAAGTGGGGAAACAAGTACATAGAGTATCGTTCAAGATATGTCTCAATTTATCTTGAAAGAAGAAGAGGTCAAAGGATTAAAGGTAGAAAACTAGAAGCTAGTTGAAATGATTAAGAAGAAAGAAGAATAAATAAATAATTTTGAGTAAAAGTAAAGAATTACTTGAGAAAAATGAAAAGATAACAGAAAACGTTTCTAGACAAGTGCTAGTGCAGGGAGCCAAACATCTAATTAGGATATGATCATCACTGGATCCACTAAAATGAGGCACTATTTAAATTTCATAAAAGATAAAGAAACATTAATAAATATAGCAAGACAAAGTTGCGCATACATGAAGGAAACTCTAGACAAAAGTTAATTAGAAACATCTCAAAATACCATAAATTTCCTCAATACTCTGTCAGAAAATAGTGGGGATCAAAGATATAATCACAGTAATAACTTGGGCAAGGAAACTTATTTTGGAAAACATCATCATGTTGACAGTGTCAGAGAAAAAGAATATTAGAGCTTACAACAAGTTAAAACTTTTAAATGCTTATTTATAGAATTATTTCATAAAGGACTTCCCTCTTTTTTGGATGAAGAAGGTAAATTGATTCCCCAGTTTGATTATCAAACTCTATTGGTCCAAGCTTGAATGGATCATAAAACGTTTGAAGATATGACCCAATCCTTGACAAGGAAGGTTATAATTGATAAGCTTCCAATAGATTTTGAAATTTTGGATCAATTCAGAACGATAGGTGCCAATATTTATCCTCTTTCTTATGTAGCTCATGTGGAATTAGGAGTTTTGGCTAAATAAATGACCAATGTTGAGGTACCTTCTAGAGAACAGTGTAAGAAAAATGAAAAGTTTGGGAGGATGAAGTATAAACTGCATCAATGAAGACACTCATCTAAAATATTTGAAGCAAAGGATATGTTAAAGTCCACTTTAATGTGGAATTAAAGGATTTCCTAATATTTAGGAAGATTTTTTATTTATTTATATTATACATGTAATAAGGAAGTTACAAAATTTCTATTTTTCAGAAATAGATAGTTAGGTATCAACTCAAGGATCTTTTGATGTATAAAAACATGTTTTGCAATTTAATTTGGGTTGGAACCCATGTGAGTGAGACTCATTTTTGTAATGAGAATTTTTAATTTTAATAAATTTTGCAAAACCAAGCAAGAAATTTTCAAAGCAGATATTCCCGTGTTGTTATTTTTTACAGTATGTATTTCATTTTCTCATGTGCGTGTTATTTACTTCCCTATTGTTATCTTTTCATGCTTTAATGAGATTGTGTTGAATCAGAATTCATACTCATATTCTCCCATTCATAGGGTTCGAGTATTCACAAACATATTTCCTCAAAAGTTAGTATTGGATTCATCTTTATGGTGCCCATATTAATGGACTATTCATTTTTCTTGTATTACCACTGGCAATCAAGAACTTGACTATGAAAGAATAGGTATCCTGCCTCTGTGGGAAAAAATGTATTGCAACATCCCTATTCACCTTTAGTAATTCATGATTTTGAATCCATGCCCAATGGTATCCTCTTGTTTTATAAATTTTCATTATTGATTTAGTTTATATTAAAATATCTCTTTCCATTGTATCTATTTGTTGATAGATTCGTCTCTAGTAGGAAAGAAGCTAGGTTTCCTCCTAAAGGTTGGTTTGAAAGGTTACCTTGGCAATATCCTTCCATAACTAGAGGATAAATTCTGAGTGATAACATAACACATTGTTCAACTTTGAGACAACTAGTTGGGATTCTAAGTGCACATGTAAATGGACTATGTCGAAATGGATTGCATTAGTTTAGAGACCAGTAAAGACATTGTATTTTGTTTATTTATTAGTGAGTACCCCTAGGAAAAATCTTCCTATGTGGTATAAATTTTTGTTGAGTTTATAAATGTCCCAAGCAGTAGATGTGAAAAACAATAACTTGTGCCATCTAATTTCAGAGTTGCATCATACCCAAGATAGTTTGAGTTTTCCACTGAAAAGATTGAAAACATAACATGTGACATTTTTTGTTTGTTAGTATAAACAAGAAACAGAGCGTGTGGCAAATGGTTCAACCCATATAATGGTAAGGTTCTCCCAATGTTGGAATTGTGTGTAATAGCTAAGGGGTACTAGAATGAGATGTATGGGAATATATCCAAAACTGGGATGGGGGGTTCTTAGTCGCTAATCATGTAAAGGATGTGGAGGATCTTGGTCCTCATCAAAGGATGAGGAATTGTCACTGGTGAGTAGGTTTCCTAGAGATTATACATTATAAATTATATATGTTGAAGGGGGGGGGGATTTTATCTACGGGTGATTCTTACAGAGACACCCTAAGGTGGAGAATTTTATATTGCACATGCATGTGTTGGATGGGGATTTCTGATTTGGTGTGTAAGATGGGGCACTAGAATGAATAATGGGAAGTGTCGCAACATGATTTAGACGAGAATGATATCCGTGCACATAAAGGATTTTGTGTTGAACTTGCGGGTGAAGTATAGATTAGTGTGGTTGTACTAATGTGGATGGGGATCATATGAGTATGGTTACCACAAGAAGTACATCCATGATGGTGTGATTTTGTTTCAATATGAGAAGGTTTTGCAATGGTGTCTCATTAGTAGGAATGTCTGAGTAGATTATCTCTTTGGAAGACACAAATGATGGTTACTAATCTAGTGACAACATTGATGGAATTTGTTTCCTATGGTTGAGGTAATGGGATCTCAACTAGTAGTTGGGTGAGGCAAATGGTCACCAAGGAATCCTAAAATTAAGGGATATCTAGAAAATAGTGTTTGTAATGCCCAAATAAAACAAAATTGAGCACACATGACTGGTGTGTAACAATTTGGACTTAGCAGTCTTGTTAGGTACATATGAAGTTGATGTGCCCCCTACTATAGCTTGGGATACATGTATCACACTAACATGGGTGTTAAGTAAATTAACGATCTCTAGTAATGTGGGGAACAATTTAGTCACATGTCCTTACATTCCACATAGGGACATATGTTGGGGTGACTCTCATGGGAGGAGTATCAGTCAGGAGGGTATTTTTCAAATGTTGTTGAGTTATTACCCTTGCATTAGGATTAGATACACCTAATGATGGTTCGGGAAGGTGGTTGGTTGTAATGGTAGATTTCAACTTGTGTTTTTTATGCCCCCATTAGCAGGTTTAGCAACATCCACTAGTGGTTTTGTTGTGGGGCTTGTTGGCTCAACGTGTGGTCCTGATGGAATAATAGGTCATACTGCAACAAACTCATAGTGTGCTACTAGTTTTGAGGTCATCATTGGGTAGGGTGGTGTAATGTACAACACAAGAATTCCCAACATGAGCCAGGTAGATTCAACTAATCCATAACTTGCATCCCTTGCACTCCTGAGGGGGGTTTCAAAAATAGGATTTGAAAAATAAGGATGCATTAATGGACTTCATGTTTTCTCCACAACATAACTTGTAGGAAGTGTTTATGATGATGTCGTTGGGTTGGGAAACTCACTTTTGGAGGAACAAATAGTGCACATGAATCTATCCATAGAAGTGAGGATTTCAAGCAGAGAACTTGAATATGCCCCTAAGAAGTCACAATATTTGTATACACTTAGGCATATATCAACATAAGGTGGTTGAGTCACCACACTTATCATGGCTACGAAATTTTTAGGGATGGTGTTTGCATGAGGGTTGTAGTAGTTGTGCTAGGCGAGGGTGATGATTTCTTCATTAATGGGAAACATCATGATGCAGGAAACTAAAAAATAAACCACCTTCATGGCGTATATGTAGTTATGACCCAAAAGTATATTTTAGTCAAATTTGTGCATCGAATACCTCAATTTAGTCATTACCTTTTTTTTCCTGGCTCGATGGGGACATTTTGGTAGTATACACTTACTGTGATGGTATTCAATCATATGTACGAAGGGAGATTGATGAGGGGACCAAATTGGGTGATCCAAACCATTTCCATACATATATCATGTTACGCATGTGGATTTGTTGTCATCGATAATGCATCGATGGATCATAATGTTTTTAACAATGACTTAGACTGGGAATGTGACTAAAAAAGGTAGTTTTGGTTCACCTTTGTCGAGGTAAAAAGTCATGAGGAATGAGTTATAGGGGTCAACTACATCGATTCCATTGAGTAGTGCCTTTATTTTTAATTGGCATGATTGGAGTAATTCTAATGTGGACATAGTAGTTGGGGACTAAGCTAAGTCATCTACACTACTATAATTGTGGGCATATTTCATTTCAGGGTTATGGGGGGTACATTGAAGTGGAAAATTTGGGATCCTTAGGATTTTTTCTATGATGGGGTATGGTATCCACAAAGGACCTCCCAAGGGAATAGGTACATCCCCCCCACCCCCCCCACCCAAGTGGCAGAAACTTTGGCTCGAGTTTGAAGGTTAATATATGCGAAGTTCATGTAGATGTTTTGGTAGGAATCATCATTTTGGGGCATGTTACTATTGATGGGTAACCACTCCTTGATTGGAAAATGGTTGTTGTAATACAAATTGCTGGGGATATGGTGCATTAGGTTCCTAAGGGGGGTTTGTTGTTGTATTGTTTTTTCCTCCAACTGTTAGTAGTTGGGGATAAGAAAACAATGGTGACTATAGTCACCATACTCTCCACAGATTCAGAAAGAATAATTGGTCCTCATGGTTACATTTTTTTCTTGTTTTGGGGGTTTTTAGTCCCCATATTCTAGTTACCTAGGTTTTGGTTCTACTGGAGAAGGAGGTTTCCACCTACCCCCTACTATTGTTTCTGCTTATTCTTACCTTTCTTCCTCACCTGATTTTAAGGGTTTTGGGGATTGATAATGTTGAACTACTCAAATTGTTGAGATTGTTGAGAAAAAAAGGTTGTACCAAATTGATCCCTATGTGGGGCATGGGGGTAGATCCAAGAGGACATGAAAATGTATAATAAGTAATACATGTGTCACGCTAATAGGGGTGTTAAGTAAATTACCGATCTTTAGTAATGTGGGGAACAAGTTAGTCACATGTCCTTACAGTCTACATAGGGAACATGTTCGTGTGACTCTCATGGGAGGAGTATCAGTCAGGAGGGGATTTTTAACTTTTTTGAGTTATTCCCCTTACTTTAGGCTTAGATACACCCAATCATGGTTTGGGAAGGTGGTTGGATGTAATGGGGGATTTCAAGTTGGGTTTTTTATGCCCCCATTAGCAGGTTTAACAACATCCACTAGTGGTTTGGTTTTGGGACTTGTTGGCTCAACGTGTGGTCATGATGGCGTAACAGGTCGTACCGACAAAAAATCATAGTGTTGTACTAGTTTTGAGGTCATCTCTAGGTAGGGTGGTGTAAGGTACCACACATGTATTCCCAACATGAGGCCAAGTAGAGTGAGTTGATCCATAAATGGAATCCCTTGCACTCCTTAGGGGGGTTGGAAACATGGGATTTGAAAAACAAGAACCGCTAATGGACTCCATGTTTGAACCACAACATGAATTGTAGGAAGTATTTATGATGATGTCGTTGGGTTAGGAGACTCAATTTTGGAGGAAAAATAGTGCACATGAGTTTGTCCATAGAAGTGATTATTTTAAGTGGAGGACTTGAATATGCCCCTAAGAGATTAGAATATTTGTACACACTTGGGTATATATCAACACAAGGTGGTTGACTCACCTCACGTATCATGGCTAGGACATTTTTAGGGATGGTGTTTGCATAGGGGTCATAGTAGTTGATCCAATCGAGGGTGATATTTTCCCCATTAATGGGAAACATCATGATGTGGGAAACCAAAAAATAAACCAACTTCATGGAATATATGTATTTATGACCCAAAGTGTATTTTAGTCAAGTTGTGCATCGAATACCTCAAATCAGTGATTACCATTTTTTTCGCCTGGCTTGATGGGGACATTTATGCAATGATACTATAATTGTGGGAATCTTTCATTTGATGGTTGTGGGGGGTACATAGAAGTGGCACCTTTGGGATCCTTAGGATTTTTTCTATGATGGGGCATGGTATCTATAAAGCGCCTCCCAAGGGAATAGGTACATCCCCTTGCCAAGTGGAGGAACCTTTGGCTCGAGTTTGAAGGTTAATAGCTGTGAAGTTTATGTAGATGTTTTGGTACATGACTCATCATTTTGGGGCGTGGTTCCTATTGTTGGGAAACCAATCCTTCATTGGAAAATGTTTGTTGCAAGAAAACTTGTTGGGGATATGGTGCATTAGGTTCCCGAGGGGGTTTTGTTGTTGTATTGTTTTTTTCCACCAACTGTTAGTAGTTGGGGATATGTGAACAGTCGTGACTATAGTCACCATACTCTCCATAGATTCAGAAAGAATAATTGGTCCTCAGGTTTACATATTTCCCTTATTTGGGGGGTTGTTAGTCCCCATATTCTAGTTACCTAGGTTTTGGTTCTACTGGGGAAGGAGGTTTCCCCCTTTGCCCTACTATTGGTTATTCTTGTTCTTACCTTTCTTCCTCACCTGATTTTGACGGTGTTATACCTAAATCTTGTCATCAGCATGTGATAAGATCCCAAACTTCAGTGTTTCCCTAAAACCCAATTTGTGAAGCCAAGAACATTGGTCTAGACATCAATTTTGTATATGAAAATCCAACACCGCTTATACCCTTTAGTAAAAAAGCGGTACCTTCTTCAGCACTGCCTGTAATGAGTTGGAAGCTAGCGGTGAAACCACCTTTACCCTTTAAGCAAGGCACGGTTCTTCCTAGAACCGCTCTGTCATGGTGAACAAAGAGTGGTGCCCTTGGTAAAAAGTGAAAAAGAGAAGGTCTCACGAAGCTTCTCGAAAGAAGGCTTCATGTAACCCTTATCCCTGATCACTAGGGTCAGTTGGGCTCGAGATCCATCCTGATAGGATCTCCTAGCCAACTCACCCATCAATTTCTCAACTATCCCTATCCATTGCAAGCCTATAAAAGCAGGCTCAATTCCCATGGTTGAGGAGGGAGTAATCTTATGCCGTTGCTTTGATATTTTGGCCTAAGTCATTCAAGAGAGATTGAGGGAGCGATTTGGAGCTGTAGGGGACAAGATGTTGGCTTTGTGAGAGAGCATATCAAAACTAAGGCATAGTCACTGACATAGATCTATAGATGATGTTCTACTATCTTTGATCTCTTATGTGTTCGATGTGCTTTTGCAGGTATTTTCTTGGATACCTTTTGTCATAAGAGAAGAACCACATCACTCCATCAAATATTGTATTCCAGGTGTCTGTAGCTTCTAGGGAAAGTAGTCCAACCTTATTGTGAACCATTTGTTCTGGATCTGAACCATTCAGACCAGAGGAATAACTTCTATCCGTAGAAGGTGCAACAAAATTCCTAGCAACAAATCTGGCGACTCCACTGGGGAAGAGCTTCAGCTGATCTGATCTTCCTTAGTATTTTCAAAACACTTGTCCGAAATCCAAATCTCCCGTTCTTCATCAGTTCAATCAGATCCACTAGCTGATCTAGTGGTTATTGGTTTGGTATCTTCAAATCTGTTTAGATCTGAGTTTTTTGACATTCTGTGCTCTTAAATACTGTTAATTTTTTATTTGAATGCCAGTTGCACACTGATCTAACTTTGATTTTTCATGATTTTTTTGTTTTGCAAATATACATGGAACCACGCATGGATAGTAGGAAATAAGCGGTGCCACTGCCTGCAATCAGTTAGCAGGGAGTAGTGCCACCGCCTGTCAGCATAAATTAGGAAGTGGTGCTCGAGCATAACCGCTCTGTCAGTGACCCTCTGGAAGCAGTGCTAGGTAGGTCTTTCCAAACTTGTTTTCTCCAAGTTTTTTGCAAAAAATTTGGTGATGTTTCTTTCAGTTCTAAGTGTCTGGCTTTGTATTGAAGAGATATGAATGATTGAGTGTTGAATTTGGTGTGGTAAAAGGCTTGTTTTGTTGAAATCAAAAGAGATAGGATAGGTTCATCTTTCCTTTGCTTTGATTGCTTGGTTTTGATTTTTTTGAAAGGAATGCTGTTTGAGAGCTCAACATAATTTAGATCTCAGTCTTATTGATTAGACAAATCTGAAAAGAAAGACTTGCTTGATTGATAGCTTATTTCATTTTTCATTAAAAAGTTTGTGAAGGACTTATTTTTGCTTCGAAAAAAGATTTTTTTTTGTTGAGAGTTGTTTATATTTTTGTTGGAGAACGAGCTATTAGACCTCTGATTAGCCTCATCAACTTTTGGGTTTCCATATTTCTTCTCTTTCTTTTATACGTTGATCTCATCAAAAGAAAAATATTAGTGCTTTTAAGTTAGATCTTTCTAGTTTTTAAAGGAAAATTGAAAAATTGTTGATTGTACCTTTGAGTGTGTTTGGTCTTTCTTCTTAGAAAAAGAGATATTACCTTACTTTGCTTGCTTTCAAAATTGGTTTGAAGCTTGTTTCTTGTTCTCTCTCTCGAAAAAAGTTTGGTTTAGTGTAGTGGTTTGGGAAATTTTTTGTTTCAAAAATGAAAATTGAAAGGAAAATACTCTCTCCTTCCCATACGTAGGCATGTGTTGAAAAGTAAAGTGAAATTATCTGCATTTGATATTTGCATGGCTTTACATTTCTGTCAAAATCTCATGCATTCACCTAACCGCTCAAGATAAAATTAATGGTAGTTATAGGTCTAAAATTATATAGAAATTTGAGTGATAAGTTAGTGACTTTTTTGGGCGTCGTAAAACGTAGGAGCTGTCGTTACTTTGTCTGCACTACAAATCGGGACTCGCGTGATTCTTCCACATACCATCGGTATATCGAATGACCTTTCATGTACCCTTGAGGTATATAAAAATTCACTTCACGTACTCGATTGTATATCAAAAGGCCCCTTGTGAACGGTTGTGCATGAGACAACACTACTACCGATTTGAGCTCACATGTACCTTGCTTATATCGGGAGACCCTACTAGGATTCCTTATCCAGCTGAGAAAAACCCTTTGGTTGTCTTTTTTGGAGCAATACACCGAGAACAACAATTGGGGAGATTACTATGCATGTACCTATAGTATATCGTGAGTTGCACCTGCTTGAAAATCCTGGTAAGAGATCGACTATTTTGAGCTCATCCCATCACTTAAGTTTGCTTGTGGCCTGTAGCTTGAGTAGGAGAAATTTTTGTGTTATTTTTCTTAGTTTTTGAGACCCTAGGTGAGTTTAGTAACTGATACAATCTATATGAGTTTCAATTGAGACGATCCAGAAGGAATCAGGGCTTACCACCCAATTTTCCTCCCGTTATGGGAGAAAGTCCAATGGAAGCCATCGACCAAGGAGCTGCAACTAGTTCCCATGAGGAAGAAAATCTAGTTGTAGAAAGTGGAAACGAATTCACTTCTTATATTAATCCCTTGGCTCAATAGCCTCCTATGGCTGACACTTCCTTTCATCCTCATATGGAAGGTCGTACCGATAGTCCTTATGCACCTGAATATGGTCCTAATGCTCCATTTTAGAGAACTTCTATGGGTTAAGCCATTTCCTCATTTGGGGTTAATAGAACCTCTCCTAAACAAAATTCTCCAGGTGAAGAAGAATATAGACAAATCCAAGCATCTATTCACTATGCACAAGAGTTTCAAGAGAGAATGCATAGGCTAGACAGAGTTTTGGCTGCACTTGCACCTCATACTAAATCTATATCAGCTAGATTACCCCGTAATATGGATCCTTGGCCTATGGCTGAAATTAGAGCTTCCACTGATGGTCATCCAGCATATGGTGAGACTTCTCTCAATCTAGGTCAAACCTCTAATTCTGCTCCTGTGGTTTTGAATTCTAGGTCTATCTCTAGTCACCCTATAATTTCTATGGCTGGGGGAAACCTTCAGTTCCAGTAGTGTCTGTACCTTCTAACACTGGGGGGAAACCCCAGACGCGACCTACATTACCCACTAGTGGAATTGCTACTAATAATAGACAGACCTCTACTGCAGGACAATATGCAGTATATGTTCCTCCCACCACTACAAATATGGTAAGCCATACTTTAAGTTTAGGTCAGCCCCTAGCGACACAAACTACAGTTAATAAAACCTAGTGGGGTTATGGTTACTCAGCAAATCAAGTACCTATAGGGAATATGAATTATCAACATACCCCTACAGGAATTCCTTACACTGGAATTCCTTACCCTGGGAATACATTTACATCATGCGGGAAACTCAACTGGTCTTACATGCTAGCAATAGGAGGAATACCCATTCATACTGCTAGAGGCATAGGGGGACCACAATACAAATTTCATCCCCCCGAGGGGCCTAGGAGTCCTCCTCCTAGTGGTCCTAGAGGTCCTAGCGGTCCTCCTCCTGGTGGTACTCTCCTAGTGGTCCTGGAGTTCATGGTGGTCCTCGTCCTAGTGGTCCTAGAGGTATCGGAGGTCCTCCTCCTAGTGGTCCTGGAGGTCTTGGTGGTCCTCCTCCTGGTGGTCTTGGAGGTCTTGGCGGTCCTCCTCCTGGTGGTCTTGGTGGTCCCAGAGGGCTAGGTGGTCCCGAAGGTCCAGGAGGACCAAGTGGTCCTGGTGGCCCTGGCGGTCAAACCCCTTCAGGTGGATCTTCTAGGGGTTCATCTCATCAGCCGTTTCAACAACCTGTATACCAGTCAACATATGGTCCTGCTAGTGGATACATGCCTTATCAATACCACTAGTATGTGGAACCCAATCGTCAGTTACCTTTCCTAGCAACTTTGGACTTACCTAATTTGTCCAAATTGATAAATGATCCCATTCAACACAACCCTTACTGACCCGCGATTCCAGTAAAGTTGCCATTGGACATTCCAAAATTCGATGGAAAGTAGGGAGATAATCCCAAAAACCATGTTATCACCTTCCATCTGTGGTGTTCCTCGAATTCCTTGATGGATGTTTCTGTTTGTTTAAGACTCTTCCAGCACACATTGACCGGTACGGCTGCGAAATGGTACATTGAACTTCCACAACATTCGTTTGTGGACTTTAGCTCTATGGCAGCTATTTTCCTTACACACTTTCAGCTACCCATTCATTATGAAATGGGTATGGATATTTCAACTTCACTCCATCAGAACATCTCCATGCACATATCGAATCATATCCATGAGTAGAGAAGGTGGAGAAGACTCATTAAAGCTCCCATCCCAGACCAACTCCTAGCTGATTGGTTCAGTAAGTCATTGTTTCCTCCTATTACCCAAGATGTGGCTATGAGCGGTGCTGTTACCTCCTCGCCCCAACATAGATCCCACTAAGCCACTGACAAAGATTCCTATTGATGGGGTGGTTAGTTCAATCCTACCCTCATCGATAGCCAAACCTGCAAAATAAACAAATGCTTCTACCACTACTCCTTCGACTCCTACGATTTCTGCTGAGGCGAATTCTATTCAAAGTTAACAGGGACCCAACAATAAGAAAAAGGGAAAAGGTAAAACAAGAAAACTGGGAACCAACGACCAATGAGAATGATAAAGGGAATAGGAAATCCAAATATCCCTGCTTATTGTGTGGAGGAGATCACTTCACCAAAGGCTTTCCTCGTCATGACGAGATCAGTAAATTTTTGAAAAGTAACCCCACACCAGCAGTTATTACTGATCCTTTTCCCTCTCAACAACAGCTGATAGACCACATTTCTAATCATGGAACCTATAATTCCACGGAAGAAATCAGAATGATGTCTTCCGAGACTGTCATTTTTAGTACTCGTAGTAAATCTTATGACAAGCTAATAGAGAAAAAGGACGAAAATCCTTCTTCTGAGAAAGCCCCTTCTACTAGTTCTCCCCCATCTTCGTCTAATGGCCCTCTCATGGTCAAAAAACCTAATCTTGACTTAATTTTACGACCACCTAAGGCTACCCTCAGAAAATCTGTTTTCAATCCCAATGCCCGAGCTACACAATTCTACAATGTTGTTGAAGATCTAGCTCAGGCACCTTGTGTGATGTCTACCCTTGAAGTACTCCAAAGTTGTCCAACGCAACGTAAAAACCTGCTAACAACTTTAGGGGCATTAGACCTAGATAATACCAATTTGATTTATTTCAATGTAGAGAACTATAAATCCAGACTGCCTCACCAACTCGCATTTCAGATTGATTCTAAAGTAGTTGGGAGAAAGGTCGATTAGACCATCCTTGATGAAGGAGCTTCGACATCAGTCTTGTATATATCCTGCTAGAGAGTGATTGGTTCTCCTGAGGTTATGAAATCACCTACTACCTTGAAATATTTTGATGTACGAGGTTTTTATCCCCATGGTCTATTTCCAGCATTATCTGTCGAGCTTGGGGGCAAGACTGTTTCCATTCAAGTGGAAGTGGTTGATGCCATGTTAGATTAGAATCTTCTATTGGGGAGGAATTGGATTTACGCTATGACCACTGTCACTTTGAAAATATTTAGAACTCTCCAATTTCTGCATATGGGGAAAATTGTGACTGTCGATCAACTTGATTATTGCATGACGAATGTTACAACCCCCACGAAAAATAACATCACTATGCTAGGTCAGTCCCCTCCTCCTTATCAATCAATTGGGATAGGTATGCTAAAATACTCCACTGTCATGGGTGTTTTTTCATCAACCCCTCCTAGTACAAAAATAGAAACAATAAATATGATTTCCACAACTAAATTTAGTACCAAAGGCAAAGAAATTGTTGAGTCATCCTCGCTTGGCCCGCATGAAGCAATGTATGATGCTATCCAATCCATTTTTGATAACCATGTTGATGACCTTTATCTCATGGATTTAGATCCTTACCACCTTCCTTATTGGTTAGAACCTTCTCTTCCCACTTTAGATTATCTTACATAGACTTTTCCTTCAGATCAGTCCATCATGGAGATTATGAGTGAGAGCGAACCCGTATGGGAAGATCATCATCATCGATCTTATTTTCTTTCCAACGCCACTTCGGTAGGTTTTGACCTTGAAATACTTATCAGTATTGATATTTTCACCCCTCTGCAAATGCCTGTATTGTTGAAAAATAAGGAATCTGAAGGAAACCTATGCAACATTACTAAGACATCCCCAATTGACATATCAGTCAAACTCGAAACCATTGAGCATGTTCATGTAGGGAAGAACTACTCAATAGAAGAAACTAAAGCGTATAGATCATTATTCAAATAATTCTGAGATATTTTTTCCTGGACTTATGAAGAGATGCCTAGGATAGACCCGTCTATCATGGTTCATGAAATTAAAACCTATCCCACAACAAAACCTGTTAGGAAGAAATTGCGTCAAGTCCATCCCCGGAAGACTGCAGCTATTAAAGCCAAAGTAGAGAAACTTCTGAAGGTAGGATTTATTTATCTTGTACCCTTGATAGAATGGGTATTGAAAATTGTCCCTGTGAACAAAAAGCAGGGCAGCATTAGAGTCTGCATCGATTTTCGAGACCTGAACAAAGCTTGTCCCATAGACAATTTTTTGACTCCGCATATCGATTAGATTATCGACAACTGTACTGGAAGTGTCATCTTCTCATTCATGGATGGATTTTCTGGCTATAATCAGATTGAGATATTGCTCGCTGATCAGCACAAAATGGAATTTATATGTCCATGGGGAACTTTTGCCTATAAGAAGTTACCGTTTGGCCTTAAGAACACTGGAGCTACATTCCATCATGCCATGTCCTATGCATTTCACGAGATTAAAAACATTGTGGAGATGTACCTTGACGATCTCCCAGCACATTCACAACAATGGGAAGACCACCCTGGGCATCTTAGAGACATTTTTCTGAGATATCGTCATTATAACATACGACTGAACCCACACAAATGTGTTTTTTGCGTTGAGACATGACGTCTTCTTAGATTTGTGGTTTCTAAGGATGGCATCCAGATAGATCCACTGAAGATTGCTACTATATTGGCCCTACCTGCCCCAACAAATCTTGTTGAACTCCAAAGTTTGCAAGGGAAGGAAAACTTTCTCCGCTGTTTCCTTTGCAATTTCACTGAGAAAACACATGGTTATATGCGTCTCCTGAAGAAGAATAATCCATTCTTCTAGTATGACCAGTCCCAATGAGCCTCTAATAATTTTAAGCATGCTCTAACTCATTCACCCATGATGCACCCCTCGAATTATTCAAAGGATTTTCTCTTGTATTTTGCTACCTCCACTACTACCATTGGTATGGTTTTAGCACAGGAATATCCCAATGGTCAGGAGCACGTGATATATTATGCTAGTAAGAATCTTATTGATTATGAAACCCGATACTAGCGTGTGGAGAAGTTAGCATTGGATACTATCATTGCTGTTCAGAAATTTTGTCATTACATCCTGCTTTGCACTACCATGGTACTTGTAGATCAGAACCCTATGTACTACATTCTCACTCGTCAGGTGCTAGGGGGAAAATATTACCGTTGGATTGTCATCTTACAGGAATTTGACCTTGAGTTTTCCAAGGTCACTTCAAAGAAATCCTTGGTCTTTGTAGAGCTGATGTGTGATATTCCTTGTGCTTTGATCGATACTGAGCCCAATAATTCATTTTTGGATGAATTCCTGTTCTTGATAAGCACAACCGACCCATGGTACGAAGATTTAAGAATTTATCTCCAAACTCAAAGATTTCAGCCCAATATATCCTGTGACGATCGTCACCGTATCCGTCACCACATGAGGTACTACCTTATCTTAAATGATACATTGTATAGACATGGTATCGATTCCATTCTCTGATGATGCCTTACGCATGAAGAGGCTGAACAGGTCCTTAATGATTTCCACTCTGAAGCATGTGGCGATCATCTTTTTGGGATGTCTACAACCCATAAAATCTTTCACGCTGGCTATTTCTGGACTTAAATGTTCAAAGAATGTCATGAGGCTATTAAGAAATACCCACACTACCAATACTTCTATTTGAAAAAGTGCACCCACCCTGCTCCTTTACACCTCGTCATTGTAGTTGGCCCTTTTGCCAAATGGGGAATCGATTTTATGCATTGTAAGCCTACCTCAGCCATGGGGCATGGTTACATCATCGTAGCCGTTGATTATTTCACAAAATGGGCTGAGGCTATGCCTACATATGTGAAGGATGGTAAGACTACCCACCTCTTCTTATTTAATCATGTGATAGCTAGGTTCGGAATTCCATAGTCTATTGTCACTGACCACAGATCACATTTATGGAATCATATGATGATCGAGTTGAGTACCAAGTTGGGTTTTAGCGATGAAAACTCAACACCTTACTATCCACAGGCTAATGGTCAGGTCGAGGCCATTAATAAAGTTTTAAAAACCATGCTACAGAGGATGGTTGGAGATCATAAATCCAACTGGAACCTGACTCTCTTTTCTGCCCTTTGGGTTTACAGAACTTCGGTAAAAACAACAACTGGTTTCACACCATTCCAGCTAGTTTACGGACTAGAAGCTGTCCCTCCTATCCAATGACAGATTCCATCACTAAAACTTGCAGTAGAACTTCTACCAAACACTTCCACCGAGGAAGAGAGATTTCTATACCTGACTAATCTTAACGAAACTAGAAGAGATGTCGCCTTAGCTAATGAGGCACATAAAAAATGTGTCAAGGCCCAGTACAATAAACCTATTCAGCCTTGGGTTTTCAATGAAGGTGACCTAGTTCTAACCTACAATTAGAGACATGATAAACTAGGTAAAGGGAAGTTCGAGTCAATGTGGTATGGTCCCTTTGTCTTCAACAAAGTTTTAAGAAAAAGGAGCTTACGAGCTCGTAGATTATGATGGGATACCCTTCGGGAAACCTCGGAATGGGTTGTACCTGAATAGGTAATATGCTTAAATCATTTTTGTATGGTACCTTGTATATATGTATATTATTGACTTTCAGTGTGTTGTGTTTTGATTCAATATGGTGTTGAGTTTAGTGTCCAAACTGTTTATGCCATGTTTTGGCTATGCAGATTGGATGGCTTTTTACGGCTTTGCTGATGGTGCTTGTTGTCATACCCCGTGTTAGCATTGGAATTGAGCCAAAGGTTGCGGAAGGCCCACTCCCAGGTAACAACATAACCACTTTCAAAGAGAGAACTGGCCTTCTGCTCTTTCGAGAGGGATCTCTCACCAAATATTAACAATGCTAGATATGTACAAGTGAAACTATAAATTGTTTGTAAAATTGGTTCAAACAAGACATAGAACCATTGGGCAATGGAGTCAAGAAATGTAACAGAAATAAGAAAAACCTATGTAGGTGATTTCAACACAAAGGAAATATAGCCATTCAATTACAGTCAAATTATAATTGTTTGGTGGAAAAGAAGAACATGAACAGACCATCAACACAGAGCATTGGAAAATGAATTTTGTATTAACTTTAGAAGAAAGCTTTGGTGAATATTTGAAACAACAGATGGAGCATAGCATGTATGAATTCCAAACTGTTATATGCTTATTTCAGACATGAAAGAAAACATAATGGAAGAGATAAACTGGAAAACATTCACATGAGAAACGAAGCCACCGATTGTAATATAAACAACACATGAATCCCTGTGTAAAACACCGACCTCAGCTTTGCAACTTTATTAGAATACTCTTGAAATCATACACAACAAAATTACATCGGTTTCAACCCTTTCTCCTTCTTCAGGAGGTATATTTATAGCATTTTGAACTTCCGAGACCAACATCCAGGAATCAAAATTTGTTACAAACTAAAGAACATCTTCCAACAAACTTCGAACGTGGCCTACACACCACTATTCACATAAGACAAAAATAAAATGCGGACTACTAGAAAAATAGGCTGAAAATCCCCTCCTGCATATCCCATATGGTGACCGCTGTGCAAAAACTGAAATAGGTTTTTGTAACTGGCCATGTTCCCAACAAAACCCATGTCTTCTTTTCATCTGATTCAGCTCCATCTCCTCAGGATCTCATTTTGAAATTGATGGCTCAGACAGTGAACCTGTAAATTTATGGAGAAATACCCTGTGAAGATATTTTAAATTCTCCTAACCTGTGATACCTGTGTAAAAAATGATGAAGGTTTTGTATATAGGCCTGTGATGAAGAAAAACCTCTCTCCGTTTCTTGAAATTCAACTCCATTTGGCTGAAACAATTCTTTGAATTTGATGCCTGAAACAGTCCTTTGAAAAACCTAAAACATAGCCTGTAAAAATAACTTTGTTTCTCCTAACCCATATGACATGTGTAAAAAATGAAGGAGGTTATTGAATATGATCCCGTTCTTAAGAGAAACCTCATTCAATTTTGGAAATTTTTTTATGGTTTTCTTGAAACAATTGATTGAAATAACTGACTAAAACAGTCATTTAAAAATATGGAAATTTTCTCTTTGAAGATGACTTTGATTCTTTCAATCCACAACACCTGGATAAACACTAAGAGAAATTATTATATATAGGTGTGTTATGAAGAAAAACCTCTCTCAGTTTCTGAAAATTCATCTTGGTTCGGCAGAAACAATTGATTTAAAATAATGACCAAAACAACGATTTTCCTAAAAAACAACCATGCTCTATGGCTTTAATTTTGAATTGAGCTCATTTGATCCACAATTAGTACAGTGTTCATGAGCATTGCTTTTCCAACCTTCCTTCACATTCACCCAGCGAAATTATTTTAAGTGGTTGATCAAATTTAACGGATAATGGATGCTTACCATGTGTGTGAACTTGCATGCAGCATAAACATTTTGCTAATCCCAAAACCTAATTTATCCTTGCTAGTTGACTATGCGAAATTTGTTTTATCCATGGATTTTCCTCACGTGCCAATTTGACCGTCCAAACCTATCTACCATTTAACATCATTTCGCTGATTGAAAAATTGAATTGCTCCGTGCAACTTCACATCGCAAAATTGACCTGAGCGGTCGGATGATTTAGGTTTTGATTTGTGCCGTTGATTCATTTTTCTTCAGCAAGATTTTTAAGAGATTGCCATAATCTCTTACAGTGTGGAAACTAGGAAAACTGACAGAGCTGTGCAATTATTTTCCAATGAAATTATTGTTGGATGATACATGGATAAAAAAAAGAATATAAGCCATCGATCAACCTTTGTTTTAGAATGCCATAATCAACAATAAACTCTTAAATTTATTTATTGATTCTTCTGCAATAATTCATCATTCCCATGCTTTCATTCAACAATCATAAAATCTCCACCAATAAATCACCACGCTGGGATTGAGCAAGCAGATGATAAAATTCAAGTCTGTGATATCTTATTTCTTCAAAATACCAAGCTCCAATTCCTGCATATTTTCCATTCCATCTTTACAGAGTTTGTAAAATTACGATGTGTAAAAATATAAGCAAAGGAATTGAGAGTGCCATTCTTGTTTGCATATGAAATCATACATACGACCATTCTTGGATAACTTCGTGGCTTGTGAGTTTTATACCTCGTGCATATAAAAAAATCATGTGATAATATCCCACATGTACGGTGCAAGATATGTTTCCAATGTTTATATGCATTGCTAGTTTCACATAATATCAAGGAACAACTTGTGTATTACTTGTTGGGAGCTATGCGCTTGGACTTTGGTAGAAATATTTGCTTGGTGTGTGGGCCCCACACAATGAGTGGCCTTGTGCCAACAACATTTTTTATAAAAACTTAATTTGTCATTTTAATAATAAAAAATAAACTTGGATAAAATATAAAACTTGACTTATAAAACCAAAATTTATATATAAAAACCAATGCTTATAAATTTTATTAAAAATGAATAAAATCCCATTTTTTAATTCATAGCAATTACTTTCTTTTTGCTTAAAGATTCTAATCTTTTTCTCGCGCCACCTTGGAATTTTTACAAATTGTTTTAATGATGAATGTGTGAAAACCATTTGATCCTCAAGAGAAACTCAGAATTTTCAGGCAATGAGGCTTACTGCGGCAAAACTAAAATGGTGCTAATAGCTGGCTCCACGAGGGATGCTATCCTCCCAGCGAGGTAGCAAAGAACCCCTGTAGACCAAGTGCCAAATCTGTTGGGTTGCTCCCAATTTTCTCTTAAGTCCTCAACCTATTTTGAATTGAACAACCAACTGAAACCATTCTGCGAACAAATCTCACTCTTTCAACCTGTCACCTGTCACCTGCCACCTGTCCACATTTTGAAAATTGAAGACAACTGTAACTACACATCTGAACTTTAAAACCGAAACTGAAATTAAAACTAAAACCTAAAACAAACTGAAAGCTTCTGAATGGAATGCTTGCCATTTCGATCTTATTCATCTTTACTTACCTACCCTACTTACTAAGCATCAACGTTCAATCAAGTAATTTCTGACTTCCAATGAAGCCACTCAAGCAAATGATCCCATAAACCAACTTTTTCTTCATGCTTGATAAAAAACAGAACTGAAAGACCTAATGACACAAAGTTATAATAAAGAAATTTATCTTTACAGTAGAGATATAACCATCCATTACCACTGCCAAGATTCTCCATGTACTCTGCCACTGGATCATAAAAAATATGGCAACCTTCAAAAAATTCTGTCATTATCTTACCATGAGAGAGCTGTCCCAACTGTAAATTCCCTTGCATGCTGTCAAACTGATCTTCAAAAGAACCATGCAAGGAAAACACGTGACAATTTCCAGGCGAGACGTCCACAACTTCATCTAAAATTTCCGATCTTACAACTTCATATTCTTTATATGCTTCAACAGAAACATCATTCATTTCTTCAATAGGATCGAGCAAATAGATTTCTTCTTGACAAAAAATTTCTGAATTTGAAAAACAAAAAGAAACATCCATTTGAGAACCCCCATCTTCTTCTATGTTATTCAACTCTTCGTTGCATACTGCTGGTTTTTCTAAAGGCTGGGATTGATTGCATAACTGTCGTTCTTGCTCATCATCCATTCCAAGGAAATTTATACATTCATCCACAATATCAAATTTCTGTTTTTGATCGAAAACTTTAAGTCCCCTTTTTAACCACTCAAATGAAGGAAAACACAACAGAAAACAATCACTTTCAACATGTTTAGTTTCCACTATGTTTTCATACTTGTGATCTTGGATTGCAATGAAATTTTCTTTGATAATAGAAATTGTGATAGGCTGATTGCATTCTTCAGAAAACAAATCAGTACACCCATCTCCTTTCAAATCACTAGGCTGATCATCTTCTTCAAGCAAGGAGACCTTCATATAGTCATGTAAATCTTTAGGTGAAATATGAATTTGATCAACATGCAAAGGTCTTCCTTCAACCGCTATTTCAAAATCTGATTTCTCTTTACTTGCATTTTCAGAAAATGAACATGTGGAGGGACTACAAGACTGATATTTTTCAGAATCATCATCTTCTGTGTAATCAATCACACAAGCATTGTAACTTTCAAGAGATTGCTGTTGCGAAAAGGAAATTTCTGATTGGGAAGGGGAGGCCTCTTCTTGTAACAAGGTTCGGAAGTTGAATAATATGAGGAAGGATTTGATTGATAGTCCCAACCTCTCTCTTGGTCACACACATAATGACAAGAATGCTGCAAATCATCATCAGTTTCAGGAAGAGAGATATAACTGGTTGAATCTGAGCTTTGGTCTATGTCAACTTCAGTTAAGGAAGATAGTACTAACTGCTGGGAAATTTCTTGAATATCAGGGAAATTGGTTTGTCTTTCTTTTTGAGATGGATATTCATGTAAGATATCTAAAACCTCTTCATCCAAATACTGATCATCACCACACTCATCTTTCACATTTTCAATGAACTCTCTATCTTGTGTGCAACAGTCTTGAAGTAACAACAAAGAAGGATAATGCCTTTTGAAATGTTCATGAGATACGGTATGAAAGCCTTTAAGGGAGGATAAAATCCCTGTTAGAAATCCCTCATACCAAGACCTTGCATATCCTTCTAAACTAAACATGAATAGTTTCATTAAAGAATCTTCATGCCATCCCACTCCTATCTTATGCATATGCTTATGAAATCTAAATAAATGGATGGAAGCATCATCACCCTTTTCATCACTGAATCTTGGAAGATATGTTTGCCAATTTACTAGAGGTATTTTATTGGGATAACCAAGAATGGAAGCAAGATTCATAGGAGCATACCTTGCGGCCCAAGAAGTCATCATGATGGTGGAGAAACTGAATCAACTCCTCAAACTTTGTAACCCCGTTTGATAATGGAGCTGCAATAGAACATTATGAAGAATGGATCCTTCGCAGATGGAGTCGCCAGGTGAAAAGAGACATGACCTTCTTAATGTCTGACCATTGTTCATCATCAATAGTCAGATCTAAACGCTTCGTTAAAATCTAGGGAAGATTTGAGACCTCTCCCCGTATTTGTCTTTCTGACCACTGGTCTCCCCAGTGGAGTCACCTTCCATAATCTTTCAGTAGATTTTCCAGGGCAAATGATGCAACCTTTTTCACATGTAAGAATCTCTGTTTTCCCATAGAAACTCTTTATCCTTTGAATCTTTGTCGTTCTTCCTAGGGATGATATTCAATCTCATCCCCGGCAATGGCGCCAGTTTGTTAGCACTGAAATTGAGCCAAAGGTTGTGGAAGGCCCGCTCCTAGGTAACAGCATAACCAATTTCAAAAAGAGAACTGTCCTTCTGCTCTTCTGAGAGGGATCTCTCACCAAATATTAACAATGCCAGATATGTACAAGTGAAACTATAAATTGTTTGTAAAATTGGTTGAAACAAGACATAGAACCATTGGGCAATGGAGTCAAGAAATGTAATAGAAATAAGCAGAACTTATGTAGGCGATTTCAACATAGAGGCAAGGTAACCATTTAATCACAGTCAAATTATAATTGTCTGGTGGAAAATAAGAACATGAACATACCATCAACACAGAGCATTGGAAAATGAATTCTGTATTAACTTTAGAAGAAAGCTTTGGTGAATATCTGAAACAACAGACGAAGCATAGCATGTATGAATTCCAAACTGTTATATGCTTATTTCAGACATGAAAGAAAACATAAAGGAAGAGATAAACAAGAAAAACATTCACATGAGAAAGGAAGCGGCAAACTGTAATATAAACAACACATGAATCCTTGTGTAAAACGCCAACCTCGGCTTTGTAACTTTATTAGAATACTCTTGAAAGCATACAAAGCAAAATTACATCGGTTTCAACCCTTTCTCCTTCTTCAGGAGGTGTATTTATAGCATTTTGGACTTCCTATACTGAAATCCAGGAATCAAAATTTGTTACAAACTGAAGAACATCTTCCAACAAACTTCGGACGTGGCCTACACACCACGATTCACATAAGACAAAAATAAAATGCGGACTACTAGAAAAATAGGAAAAAAATCCCCTTTTGCATATCCCAGATAGTGACCATCGTGCAACAACTGAAAGAGGTTTTTGTAACTGGCCATGTTCCCAACAAAACCCATGTCCTATTTTCCTTTGATTCAGTTCCAGATCCTTAAGATCTGATTTTGAAACTAATGACTCAGACAGTAAACCTGTAAATTTCTGGAAAAATACCCTATGAAGATATTTTAAATTCTCCCAACCTGTGATACCTATGTAAAAAATGAAGGATTTTTTTGTATATAGTCCTGTGATGAAGAAAAACCTCTCTCCATTTTCTGAAATTCAACTCCATTTGGCTGAAACAATTCTTTGAATTTGATGTTTGAAACAGTCCTTTGGAAAACCTAAAACATAGCCTGTAAAAATCACTTTGTTTCTCCTAACCCATATGACCCATGTAAAAAATGAAGGAGGTTATTGAACATAATGCTGTTCTTAAGAGAAACCTCATTCAATTTTGGAAAATTCATTATGGTTTTCCGGAAACAATTGATTGAAATAACTAACTAAAATAGTTATTTAAAAATATGGAAATTTTCTCTCTGAAGATGACTTTGATTCTCTCAATCCATAACACCTGGATAAAAACTGAGAGAGGTTATTATATATAGGTGTGTTATGAAGGAAAAACTCTCTCAGTTTCTGAAAATTCATCTTGGTTCGGTGGGAACAATTGATTTAAAATAATGACCAAAAAAACCATTTTCCTAAAAACTGTGAAAGAAAAGAATGGAACAACAGAAATAGTACGTGCAGATGATTGCCTTCTCATTATTCAGAGCTGTTTAAATAGGAAACAAAAAAAAAACAATACTGTGGGTGAATACCACAAGTAGGTAAATACCGTGGGTTACCTAACGCACTAACTCAACTACGGGTGAGATTATTCTCTTCAACACACCCCCTTAATCTCAACTGGTAGTACATCATGAGCATTGTCTATGCCTAAAGATGCCTGTTGGTCTATGTCTCAGCTAGGCTTACATTTCATTAAAAAAACTTCAGCTTGAATTTCTTCCTTGAAGTGTACTTGGAATTCTTTTTCTTTTTCTTCTGGATCTTGATGCTAAGTAGTTGATCTTCTTCATCTTTTGGAACATAGTGAAAGTCTTCATCTTCTATTTCAACATGATTCTTCTGGTTTTCATCTTTACCTACACACTGAACATTTTTGTTAGAAAAAATATGAATATATTTTAGCTTTTCTTAGAGAGAATTCACATCTTGGTGTTGCTCATTAATGACAACTACTTCATTTGCTTGATTCCACTACGCATCATTTAGTGCTTCTTCAAAAATTGTGGGATCAGAAGAAAACAGAGCATATTGTAGATGTTCATCAGTAACAGGAGCTTGCTCATAGATCTCCTTCAAACTTCTGGTTTTCTGGTTTTGGGGTGGATTGCATAATGTTGTTTCTTTTTTGATCCTATTAGCTGGTTGTTGCTCATTCTCAGCAACTATTGCAGCTTCTATGCTGCCATCAACTATCTCTTGCTCAAAGAGACTATCACTCACATCATTGAGTACCGCTATAGTGACAGGTTTTCCTTCACTGTCATCATCAAACATAACTGGATCAACATCCTTTGCTAGGATTACTTGATCACTAGATACCTCTTTGACACAGTCATCTTGACTGTCTTCCACTTCAGTGTGGGATTCCTGGTGCTCTGCCTGACTTACAAAGTCATCTTCCTCTACCATTGGTTCCTCACTAAAGAATTCTTTCAGTGTATCCCATGCTCTCTTTGGAGTATTAGCTTCTACAATGTAATGGAATAAGAAATAGTCTATACTGTCTTGTATGAGACATAAGGCAACAACTTTCCTTCTTTCTTTTTCGAATTCTGTCAAAGCATTAAACTTTACTGGATCAATGGGATCCTCTTCAGCTATGAAGTGCCACAAATCTTGTAATTTTAACACATTAATTACTTTGATTTCCCATACATCATACTCATCTCCATTAAAACTCTTCCATAAACCTTGTGGTGTTAAGATATTTCTTACCTCTTGATATTCTTCTGGGACTACTTCGGGTAGCACCATATTCAAGAATAGATCTTCTTTTCTAGATCACAACCTTCAATAAGATTAGCTCTAGCAAAATAAGCACTGGGTGAGATCTAGTGAGCCCAGTCCTCCACGGATCTTGTAGATATTCACCCCCCCTTTTTTTAATGATCCATGCAAATACAATGCTCACTATGAGATCTGATGCAAATCATGGAAAAATAAGATCTGAAAAAAAAGATCTGGAAAATAACCCAAATATTAGAGTGCAGATCTGGAATGAAGAGGGTTTACACCATATTTCACACATACAGTCTATGTAAGATGAAGTTCTAAGCGAATATTCCTGGGAGATCGAAGGCAAACCAGGAGAACAATATTAGCAACACCAACATAGGGGGGCACCGCCTTCCTACACAGTCGTCGGTTCTTAAGCTGTCAAGATGAGATCGGATGGAAAATGATGCATAGGTCTAATTAGATGCCAAAAACTTGATACGAACTACTAATAGCACATACACGACCTGAATTGAGAGGACTACTCAGTAGAGAAGGATGATCTCCATGCTTGTTCTCTGAAGAGGGCACACTTTTCCATTAAAGCGATGGGACTATACCATGCAATGCAAGTGGTACTTCTTAAAAAAACACTAGCAATCAGTGGCAGATCCACATCCGTGATTAAAAATCGTCAGCCTGAGATGAAAAAACTAGATGCAAATGCACCCAACAGAGATTTATCCCAGTCATCTCCTGTAGCTTCAACCGGCAATGGAGATCCATTTTTGAAGAGCTTGGAGGTCTGCACTAATCAACAGAGATCACGGCCTTCAATCACAGGAACCCTCAACAGTATCGCCGCTTGATTGGGAGCTATCAATCACCTGTGATGAATGGAAAATAGGATATAGTGGATATGCTCTGTTCAAATTGTGTGAATCTGGGAGAAATGGAAATAGATCTGCAACTATGCCATGGAGCGGATCTGCTGTGTTCGAAGCTACTGCCTGGAGATTGCAGCAACGAAGATAACAAAGAAATGATATCTTTGTTACAAATGGCTTTTGAGCTAGAGTGCTTTCCACTCTGTGAAAAGGCTTACCCCAACAATGAAAGGATCAGGCCTTAGGCTCTGATACCATGTGAAGGAAAAGAATGGAGCAATAGAAATAGTACGGGTAGATGATTGCCTTCTCATTATTTAGAGCTGTTTAAATAGGAAATAGAAAACAACAATACTGTGGGGGAATACCACAGGTAGGTAAATACCATGGGTTACCTAACTCACTAACTCAAATATGGGTGAGATTACTCTCTTCAACAAAAACAACCATGTTCTATGGCTTTAATTCTGAATTGATCTCATTTGATCCACAATTAGTACAGTGTTCGTGAGCATTGTTTTTCCAACCTTCCTTCACATTCACCCAACGAAATTATTATAAGCGGTTGATCAGTTTTGTCGGATAATGGATGCTTACCACATGTGTGAACTTGCATGTGGCATAAACATTTCGCTAATCTCAAAACCTAATTTCTCCTTGCTAGTTGACAATGTGAAATTTGTTTTATCCATGGATTTTTCTCACCTGCCAATCTGACTGTCCAAACCTATCTACCATTTAACATCATTTCGCTGATTGAAAATTTTAATTGCTTCGTGCAACTTCACATTGTGAAATTGACCTGAGCGGTTGGATGATTTAGGTTTTGATTTGTGCCGTTGATTCATTTTTATTCAGCAAGTATTTTAAGAGATTGCCATCATCTCTTACAGCATGGAAACTAGGAAAACTGATGGACCTATGCAATTATTTGCCAATGAAATTATTGCTGGATGATACATGGATAAAAAAAAAGAATATAAGCCATCGATCCACCTTTGTTTTAGAATACCATAATCAACAATAAACTCTTAAATTTCTTTATTGATTCTTCTGCAATAATTCATCATTCCCATGCTTCCATTCAACAACCATAAAATCTCCACCAATAAATCACCACGCTGGGATTGAGCAAGCAGATGATAAAATTCAAGTCCGTGATATATTATTTCTTCAAAATACCAAGCTGCAATTCTTGCATATTTTCCATTCCATCTTTATAGAGTTTGTAAAATTACGATGTGTAAAAATATAACCAAAGGACTTGAGAGTGCCATTCTTGCTTACATATGAAATCATACATACGACCATTCTTGGATAACTTCGTGGCTTGTGAGTTTTATACCTCGTGCATATAAAAAACTCATGTGATAATATCCCACATGCACGGTGTAAGATATGTTTCCAATGTTTATATGCATTGTTAGTTTCACATAATATCAAGGAACAACTTGTGTATTACTTCTTGGGAGCTATGCACTTGGACTTTGGTGGAAATATTTGCTTGGTGTGTGGACCCCACGCAACTTGGTAATGAGTGGCCTTGTGCCAACAACATTTTTTATAAAAACTTAATTCATCATTTTAATAATAAAAAATAAACTATAAAAACTTAATTTATCATTTTAATAATAAAAAATAAACTTGGATAAAATATAAAACTTGACTTATAAAACCAAAATTTATATATAAAAGCCAATGTTGATAAATTTTATTAAAAACGAATAAAATCCTTTTTTTTAAATTCATGGGAATTACTTTCTTTTTGCTCAAAGCTTCTAACCTTTTTCTCGTGCCATCTTGGAATTTTTATAAATTTTTTTAATGAGGAATGTTTGAAAACCATTTGATCCTCAAGAGAAACTCAGAATTTTCAGGCAATGAGGCTTACTGCGGCAAAACTAAAATGGTGCTAACACCCTGAACCTTGCTTCAACTGCTTGGGTTCTCTATTCCCTAGATCATGACCTGATCAGTTTAGGAGCGGTTTGCATTGGTCCTGCTACCAACAACACAGCCGAGTATCAGGAAGTTATAGGTCTACTGACTGAGGCTGCATATTGAAACATTAATGACTTGGTAGTGTTTATGGATTCACAATTAGTGGTTTGTAATCTAAACCATGTTTATGCCATCAGAAACCCTGTACTCCTCTATTTATTTCGGAGAGTACATTTATTAGAAAGGTCATTTGAGTGTATTACTTACAGGCATGTCCTTAGGTCAGATAATATAGTTGCTGATTCGTTAGCAAACTACATCCTATATTGGTATATTTCCCATTCATAACTTGTAAAATAAACATGGTTCATTGTAAAATAAACTGTAATTGACACATAAAACTCATGTAAATATGATTTCCATTTGAGACATATAAACACCAGTAATAAGTATGTATATTTATAAACTGTTTTTTACAAAAATGTGGTCACAAGACCTCATCTGAAGCACTATGGCTTTCAGGAAATACAAAATCATACAAAAAACCATGAAGCTAGTAAGATTTCAGTAGTACACCACGCAGTCCACTATTTAGTGATGCTCATGATAACACATGATAGCGTGTGCGACCCTGCGAAAAAGTCAACTGAAATGGCCTGGCACCCCTATGGTATGTCTCTGATACCTCATGGGGATATCATCTATTGCCGCATTAGGAATGTCGAGAGTCAACTGATCTAAGTTATCCTCCAACTCAGTAAGGTGATCATCACCCCTGTGAACGAATTGAGCCCCAACTCATCTATCCATAGGAGAATATCCTCCAGGTCATGCACCACCAACATCTGCATGTAAACATTAGGTCTTCTCACTACACATACAAACATAAAAATGTGATTACCATTTTAGGGTTTTGTTTCTTACCCATATTACCCCCATTGGGAACCAGGTGGTAGTGGTAGATTAGGGTCACCTCTGAAGTCTGTCCCTACGTAGGCGTAATCCTCTATCATGAGGATATGATCTTGCAGCCAACAGAAGAAAGCGGCCCCAAATTTCAGCTTGAATCTGCCGCCACCTGTGCAAGCCATGACCTTAACCCACCTCAGCATGTGTGGGTCTCTGGCCCTAAGCTCAGTAAAAATCACCTGGGTCTCATGAGAGGCACCCTCTTAAAGAAGAAACAAGCTAAAATGGACCCAAAACCGAACTATTTTAGTTCTCCCCACCGACACTTTGTTAGCTGATCTTTGAAGATAGGAAGAAGTGCTTTTGCGCAGTTGTAAGCTGTAGGAGCCATAGCTTCCAGGGAATATAGAATGTGTGCCCGGGATGCCTGATGAGGTCCTTGGCTTCCATCCAACCTCTGCATGATAAACAAAACTGTGCGAAGTGGCATATCCACCACAGCACTAATCAAGATCTTCTTACCTGACATTTTCGTGCCAGGATGACAGTGACGATTGATCAAATCCTGAGTAGTCATAGTTCCTCCTTGGGAACCAGTAAGAGAGATAGGGGCCCCTTGTCTAGACAACCCCATCAGGAATTAGATTTCCTCTACCTCTATGGTTAAAACATGAATCCCTACCTCAAAATATTGTTGTTTTGGGTTCCACATTTGAAGGATATTTTCTAGCAAATGAGAGTGGGGAATCATGCTCGGTGTCCAAAAGAACTTCAGAAGGCCACAACCCCATAGGGAAGCCACACAAACTGCATCTCCTGTAGCAGTAGCATCATCTAGGTCATGTTTCCTTTCTTTCTAGATAACCATTTTCTGATCCAACAAACTTGCCAAAAACAATTTAAGAGCCATTTAGAAACATTTCTCATCATTGAAATTTCCTTTAAACTTTTATTTTGGCCGATATTTTAGTTTTTTGATTCCCACGGCTGGAACTGCCTCTGTCCAGTTAAGACAGAGCAGTGGCACCACCTGTGGATAATTGAAGAAACGTGGTTCTTATCGAGCACCGCCTTTCCCGTAAGGGCTAGGAGCGGTGCACGGATTTCTCATTTTAGGTTCAGCCCATGAGCTCAAAAAACCATGAAAACTGAAAATTGAAAACCATCAAATTAAAGAGAATGGATTTAGATATTACCTGGAATCGACAGTATGAAAAATAGATGGTGGAAGCTCCCGGAATTTTCAGCTGAATTTTTGGCTCCAAACTACCCAAAATTCTCTCCAAGGTTGGTAAATAGTGAAATGAATTGTTTTTACTATTTACTTTGACTTTTATAGCCTATTTTTAGGGTTTTTTATGTTTTAAAAGCCATTTTTATAGAAATACCCTTTTATATAGTTCATGAAAGTCATTTTTTAAATATTTTGGGAAACTAATGGTCGTTTAAGTCTTGTAGGGACAAAAATAAGCAGTAAAGTCTATTGGGAAGTTTGTTTTTGACTTTTTCGTACTCTCGAAAATGGAAAAAGTCCTCGTGCGTTCATTTCGATATTTTGATCACGCTCTCAAAAACTAGTATGAAAGTTCCGAGTCTTTTTCTGATTCTTTTGAAACACGTAAAACTCTTCATCGTGAAAATATACCTAATGGAGTCTCCTTTAAACTCTTTTCAGATTCCCTAAATATGAAATGATTGTCGAGTACTTGTCTTCTTCATACTAGTAAAAGTATTTGAAGAGTCGTCTCTCCAATGGTAGGTTATCACTTTTTCGGTTCGGATAGACTATTTACAAAAAAGGAACACTCTAACCAATCATGACTGGAAGAGTTCTCTTGGCTATCATTTTACGCTTTTTCGGGCCCTAGAGACTAAATCATACGAAAAAGGACCCTTTGGAGTCTTCTTTTGTCTTCATTCAAACTCTCTAAGCGTGAACGATACCGAGTTAACTTTCATTGGACTCGTTAAATTAAACACTGAGATACCCTTTTTTGGGAACGAAGCCCTCCTTTCTCAGGTTCGTAAAACGTATGAGAATGGACTTGTCTTCGGATAAGCTACAACAAGTGTTTGTTACCCTGTTTGGACTTGTAAAAATGAAAAGGGGAACTCATCATTCATCATGGGGAAATTAAGGGAAGGGAATCAATTCATTTTGCAAATAAAATACCAGTTTGTCGTCACCTTTTAACATGGTACTTGTTTGCATTTCATTCAGTCAATTGGGTAATCAGCTTATCTCTGAGTCGATCCACTTTCATGATTTATGTCACTCCTTTTAGTCTTTCAAAGAATGCATTGTCCAATTTCATATTGTGTTCCACATCGTCGAGTCAATGATGCCAAGTATTTTTTCGTGCCGCCCGATGTTCAAAGGGAAGTTAAAAGTTTACCTCTGCAGTTAAAACAACCTTTTGTGCTAGTACCTTTCGAGTCAGTCCGATGATTACATTATATACAACTTTCCAAAACATTTTTTCAAGTTGCATGTCGTCAATGTGGGATTCATCATGGCCCTCCTTCGACGAGACTACTCCTGTCGACATCAGCTCATCATCCAGGAATTAGTCTTAGAAACAAGTTTAGTAACTTGAGATCTGTATGCCTCAATGACAGATTCTCTCGCTCTAGACATAGGTTCACATCATTGACTTTTGATCAAGAGATTCGACTAAGTGTTCGACATCAAATCATCTATTCACACTTAGTATATTGTACTAGAGTACCTTGGGAATCATTAACATTAATGGTGATCTCCCTCGCACTTGTTAATGGTTCACATCATTGACCGGTAATCAAGTGGTTTCTACCATGTTTGACTTCAGATCATTCTAATCACATAATATAATCGTACTTTGTGGAAGACGAGATGAAGACCTTGGGTATCTATTGGAAAGCACTCATAGTTTTCTCCCCAGGTTGCGATGGAGTATATTGTGTGAAGTACCAGCATGGATCCACATTTGTATGGTCGTGGCTATGCTCAAATTTGTGTCTGTATGACATAGATCTACATTGTATGTCTGGTAGCTATGTCTAGGTTTGAGTCCTCTATCACATGGATCTACGCTGTATTCTAATAGCCATGTTTGTTTATCTCTCTCATGGATCTGCCTTGTATTGGTCTGCATCCATGATGAAGACACATTTTGCTCATGAGTCAAAAGTATTGATGTATTGCAGATGCCTGGTTGATGATCTCCGATCAAGCTGTTTCTTGCCTCAAAGTGATAACTTGCTCTTTCAAATCTCTCACCTATCATATCCCTCTAGCCTCATGTTTTGGGGGGGCATTTTGTTATACCTAAATATCATCATCAGTATGTGATAATATCCCAAACCTTAGTGTTTCCCTCAATCCCAAATTGTGAAGACAAGAACATTGGTCCAAACATCAAATTTGTATATAAAAATCCAGCACCACTTCTATCCTTTAGTCAAAAAGCGGTACCTTCTTCAGCACTACCTTTACCCTTTAAGCAAGGCATGACTCTTCCTATAACCACTCTTTCATGGTGAACAAAGAGTGATGCCCTTGGTAAAAAGTGAAAAAGAGAAAGTCTCATGAAGCTTCTCGAAAGAAGGCTTCATGGCACCCTTATCCCTGATCACTAGGGTCAGTTGGGCTCGAGATCCATCCTTGTAGGATCTCCTGACTACCTCACCCATGAATTTCTCAACCATCCCTATCCATTGCAAGCTTATAAAAGCAGGCTCAATTCCCATGGTTGAGGAGGGAGTAATGTTATGCTGTTGCTTTGATATTCTGGCCTAAGTCATTCAAGAGATCTTGAGGGAGCAAGTTGGAGTTGTAGGGGACAAGATTTTGGCTTTGTGAGAGAGCATATCAACACCAAGGCATAGTCATTGACATAGATCTATAGATGATGTTCTGGTATCTTTGATCTCATGTGTGTTTGATGTGTTTTTGTAGGTATTTTCTTGGAGACCTTTTGTCATAAGAGAAGAACCACACCAATCCATCAAAGATTGTATTCCAGGTGTCCGTAGATTCTAGGGAAAGTATTCCAACCTTATTGTGAAGCGTTTGTTCTGGATCTGAACTAGTCAAACGAGAGGAACAACTTCTGTCCACAGAAGGTGCAACAAAATTCCTATTAACATATGGTTTTGGGGATTTGCAGTCTTAAACTACTCAAATTGTTGATATTATTAAGAAAAAAAGGTTGTACCAAATTTACCCCATGTGGGGCATGGGGTTAGATCCAAGAGGAAATGAAAATAGATAATAAAGGATGAATGTGTCACACTAACATGGGTGTTAATTAAATTGCCGATATTTAGTAATGTGGAGAACAAGATAGTCATATGTCCTTATAGTCCACATAGAGAACATGTTGGTGTGACTCTCATGGGAGGAGTATCAGTGAGGAGGGGATTTTTCAAATTTTGTTGAGTTATTCCCCTTCCTTTAGGCTTAGATACACCTAATCATGGTTTGGGAAGGTGGTTGGTTGTAATGGGGGATTTCAACTTGGGGTTGTTATTCCCACATTACTAGGTTTAACAACATCCACTAGTTGTTTTGTTGCATGAATTGTTGGCTCAATGTGTGGTCATGATGGCATAATAGGTCGTACCAACACAAACTCATAGTGTGATACTAGTTTTAATGTCATATCTGGGTAGGGTGGTCTAAGGTACCAAACAGGTATTCCTAACATGAGGCTGGGTAGAGTCAGCTGATCCATAACTGGCATCCCTTGTACTCCTCATGGGGGTTGCAAAAATGGGATTTGGAAAACAAGATGCACTAATGGAATCCATGTTTGATCCACAACATGACTTGTAGGAATTCTTTATGATGATGTCGTTGGGTTAGGAGACTCACTTTTGGAGGAAAAAATAGTGCACATGATTGCATCCATAGAAGTGATGATTTTAATAGGAGGACTTGAATATTCCCCTAAGAGGTAAGATCATTTGTACACACTTGGGTATATATCAACACAAGGTGGCTGACTCACCTCACTTATCGTGGCTAGGACATTTTTAGGGATGGAATTTGCATAGGGGTTGTAGTAGTTGATCCAGTCGAGGGTGAAGATTCCCTAGTAATGAAAAACATCATGATGTGGGAAACTAAAAAATCAACCACCTTCATGGTGCATATTTAGTTATGAACCAAAATTATATTTTAGTCAAGTTGTGCATTGAATACCTCAGATCAGTCATTACCATTTTTCCTCCTGGCTTGATTGGGAAATTTTGGTACAACACTCTTGGTTGTGATGGTATTCTATCATATGTGCGAAGGGATATTGATGAGCGACCAAATTATGAGGAATGAGTTAGAGGGGTCAACTACATCGATTCCATTGAGTAGTGCCTTTATTTGTAATTGGAATGATTGGAGTAATTCTAACGTGTTCATAGTAGCTGGTAACTAAGCTAATTCATATAAAATACTATAATTGTATGCATCTTTTATTTGAGGGTTATGGGGGGTACGTCGAAGTGGAACCTTTGGGATCCTCAATATTTATTTGTGATAGAGAAAGGTATCTAAAAATGTACTCCAAAGGGAATAGGTACATCCTCCCCCAAGTGGGAGGACCTTTGGTTCGAGTTTCAAGGTTAACAGTCGTGAAGTTCATGTAGATGTTTTGGTAGGAATCATCATTTTGGGGGCATGGTTCCAATTATTGGGTAACCACTCCTTGATTGGAAAATGGTTTTTGAAATACAACTTGTCGGGGATATGGTGCAATAGGTTCCATCGAGGTTTCTTTTGTTGTATTTTTTTTCACCAATGGTTAGTAGTTGGGGATAAGCGAACAATGATGACTATAGTCACCATACCCTCCATAGTTGAGAAAGAATAATTGGTCCTTAGGTTTAATTTTTACCTTGTTTGGGGGGTTTTTAGTACCCATATTATAGTTACCTAGGTTTTGTTTCTACCTAGGAAGGAGTTTTACCCCTTTCCCCTACTGTTGGTTCTGATTGTTCTTACCTTTATTCCTCACCTGATCTTGAGGGTTTTAGGGATTGGTAGTGTTGAAATGCTCAAATTGTTGGGATTGTTGAGTGAAAAAAGGTTGTACAAAATTGACCCCAATGTGGAGCATGGGGGTAGATCCAAGAGGACATGAAAATGGATAATAAGCGTTGTATCCTAGCAATGGGATATATGCTTGTTGCACTCATATGATGTGGATGTAGGAGCAAGTTGTGCCATTTGCATTGGAGGTGTCATTGGTACATGTCTTGCATTAGGGTATATAGGACTGTAGGGAACATATTTTAGCTTGGAAAATTAAGGATTTGGGATAATAGTAGGAGGTGTTAAAACAATGGGGATGGGTGGATATTGCACCTCCCCAGGGGGTGGTATAGAAGTGAATGTAGGGGAGATTTTCCCTATTGGGAAATGGACCCAATAACCCCATATAATGAATGCATCGACCTTGCTTGGGGGGAATCCAATGAATGATTTCAAGGGGAATTGAGAAGGATGGTGTATAGGTACCCAAAATTTGCATAGATAATATCAAAGTCTTGGGCCTTTAAGATGGTCTCTTACGTAGTTTGCTGCAAGGAGGTTGCCACATATTTTTATATGGATTTTTGGAGAGATTTGATAAGACAATCTAATAGGAAATGAGGTTGAATATATATTTTTCACAAATTATGACACCTATGCCACTCATGGATGGCATCCATTATGTGGGTAGAATTGTTCTTCCAAAATTATGTGAGAATTTTTAAACCAAGGTCATGGCGAATTGGTAACTAAATTTAGGTGAGAAATGCAATGGTATTCATCCCAAAATTGTCATGGGAATCCTCTACTAGGTTCATTCACCAATTTTCAATTGTAATAGTGAGAGTTCATTGAAAGAGGCGAATTCTCACAGAATACTCCACTATGTTGTTGGAGGAACACCATAGGTGCAAAGACATGATAGGGTTGGTCGGATCATCTCCTTGTCTCCATTCAAACTTAGGTATATATGAGGAGATCTTATCAGGCATGGATATCCATGTCTCATCATGAGTTATTGGGTCATTGATTAGATGTGGTATATCATGGATATTTAAGCTAGCCATGAATCATAGGTTTATGTTTGTTGTCGCCATCGTACTCTATGTGTTGTTTCCTCTAGGGGAAGAGTGGGGAGTATGCAATGTTGATATGTACTCTATATGAAGAAGAGGATGTTGTGTGACCTCCTCTTGGAGTGGGAGAAGAAAGGTGGCATTTCCTCTGTGGGGTGGAAATAAAGGGGTGATTATTCTGTAATAGGACGAAGCAAAAGGGTCTAAATTATCTCCAAGAGGAGAAAATTAATAAAGAAAGGAGTAGAATCACCCAAAGCATCCAATCAACGTGTCCTGATAGTGACCCGACTAGAGTATCTCCCTTGTGAACAACAGGGAGAGAGTGGAAAAATACCCCTCGAGAGAGGGGGTAGTCCTTATAATCAATGAGTTTGCCTTAAGGTTTTTTTTTCCTCTATCATGTAATTCTAGTATAATAAGTGAGAGTGATGTTGGAATAAACACAATTGAAAAAATGAAAAAATATACCAACCACAATAGATGCAATATGGTGTAAGAGTGAGTGATATGTGTAATTATGGCTTAGTGCAAATCATCCCACATGTAGGTTATTTTTAAATTACGAGTTAAGTGAACTTATATTTAGAAAGAAAATAATTGTAAATTATCTAAATAGGCTCACATCCTTCCTCTCAAATTTAACTAGTCCTTTCAAAAGAACAACTGCTGGTGACAATGGGATCCACAAAACAAGTGATTAGTGAAGATAATAAAGAGTTAGTTATACTGGTGATGGTTCTATGTTCCAAAAGGAATGGAAACACTTCCCAAAGGCAATATCTAAATTCAAGAGTCAATGTCACTCACCATTTCTCTTTGGATATATCCCGAGCTTAGCCACTAGGATACCCGTCTCAAGAGTGGATAAGTGGTTCTTTCTAGTAAGTATAGTGCTTTCCCACTAACAACAAGTTGAGTGGCTGTTGTAATCTCACATATCACATAAGGTTACCAATAATACATACTAAAACATAACTATAAATAAGAGACAAGAGACAAGAATAGATAGGAAACAGATTATATTAATGTAATGAGTTCATACAAGGCAGAGAATTGAACTGAGTTCTTGCTTGGCTCAAAAGCCTAATATATACAAGTTACAAACAGTTACAAAATAACTACCTGTCGGTTCGGTGAACCGACACGACTGTTAGTTAGCCGACTAATCTTTCTAGTTAGTCGAACGACCGACTTAGTCGGCTGATCGAATAAGTCGACCCATCGACTTAGTCGGCTGATCGACTAAGTCGGTCTTCATTCAAGTCGACTTCATTGACTTGCTCCTTCTACATCTCCCCCATGAACAAAATGTTTCTTCGTCTCGAAGAAACAGGGAGGTACAAAAAATGAACTCTTGTCGAACCATTCAAACTTTCTCTTGCTGTGGACTGTGCAGAAGGATGGTCGGTCTCCTCTGGACGCAGACTTCAACGATAGCTGGAGCTGTGATAGCCAGATGATGCTGAAAGTCGGTCCAACTCTGCAATGCCTTCTGGATATCGATTGTTAAGGTAGTGAGACTTGAAAGGATCGACATATTTTCAGACATAGGCATTTCTGCTATATTTTCCATGTTGGGACCCAACAAGTTGTTTTTCTCTTTTGCAGCATTGATGAGTCTTTTCATCTGTGGGCAGATAATGTCGACTTTCTCTAAATTGGGAAGGGCTTGTTGAACCCACTGATGTGCCTCTCGTTCTAGTTTCTGCAGTTTGTTGGTCTCCATCACAATTTATTCTTCAATGGTCTGCCTCAGTTCTGCTTCTGTCGACTTCCGACCCTCCAAAACCTGGATTCCCTGTCACACCTTCCTTGTCTGCTCATAGACCTGCCCATAGTGATTAGGCCAGTCTCGTAATAATTCTTCAGTGACAACTCATTCTTCCATATGATCCTGTAGAACCTTGTATGCTTCCGATAATGCAGTGTGCTGGGCCAGGAGCAGTCAAACAGTCTCCTCCTTTTGTTCTTCCTTAGTCTCTTGCATCCGGGTCTGGACGATCGATACCATTGTCTCGAAGAGCTGATATGCTCTTTCAAGTGGTCGATCTGTGTCGACTTCGATAGGGCCTGGTATCACGGTCTGTGCTAGAGCTCTGCATCTGTCAAGAAACTCGACTTCTTCTGCATTTTTGGCTACAAGCTCTTTATTTTTTCGATCTGTCCTTTTCTTTGACTCTTTGGCCACAGTTTTAAGGAATTGGCCGACCTCTATGTTGTCCAAGGAACTTGCATCCCTTAGGCTAATCTAGAGACCGGATATTCTATGCTGCTCTTTCTTTTTCTTCTGTTTGTCTGTCTGTTGCTCTTGGGTATCTACAGCAATTGAGGTTGGGTCTGTGGTTGGTGGAATGGAGGTCGAGGGTTGTTCTGGTTGGTTAGGTGGTATAGAATTCGGGGGTGTTTCTTTTTGAGGAGGTGGTATGACCACTTTCGGTTGTGAAGATAAAGGTGGCTGTGATGGGTTTGGCTGTAATTCTGGTGGTGGGGATTTTGACGGTGGTGGTGGTGGTGAAGGAGGTTGTGATGATGGTGGTGTTGGGGACGGAGTGGGGGTATGGACAGGGGTCAAAGGGTTGGCTGGAGTGTGTTGTGAACTTTGGTCAGAAGAGATACCTGCTTCCGAAGGTGTAGTGGGTAGGTCATCCTGGGCGTCGGTGTTGATTGGCTCTGTGACAGATTTTGATGTTCCTATTACATCACCTTTTGGTCTTGGGTGAATGTCGTCATAACAGTTGCATAGGGATTTTTGCTTGCATAGAGAGGAGCTTTTGTTTGTATTTTCTGGGCCGACTTAAACAGTCCAGGAAGTGGACGGTCATCGTTTGAAATGTCGACCTCCTTAGTTTTTACTTTGACATCCAGCCACTCTGGTGCTTTAGCTTCATTGATCGGCCGACTTCCTTCTTTGAACTGTGAGAATGTAGCCGAAAAGTCAGCTGCAGTCATTCTGTCAAGGTCTGGTTTGTCAGTGGTCTCGACTTTCAAGATTGAGTAGATCGGTTTGGTTGTGTCAATGTGGTCAGTCTTCCATCTAAAGCTCTTACCTTTTGTGTGTTCATTTTCTAAGTGTAAACGTGTTGACTGTGATTTTGATTCAGCTTGTATTTTGTTACAGTCCTTGATTTGTCGATGGTCTTGGACGGGTTGTTTTTCTGTCGGTTGAAGAAACTGTTTGATTTGGTTGGCTGTCCCAGCCAGTTTTTCGTTTTGAGGTATGAACTAGAAGTCCTTAACAAAATTTTCTTTAAGTTCATGCCAAAAGAAGGTTTATCCTCTAGCTTCCTCCATCTTATACCATTTATTAAGCAAGTCGGCTAGGGTTGAAGGGAACAAATGTGGCTAGGCTCGCTCATCTTTGTATCCAAGACGTCTCCACTCCTTTTCACAAAGCTTGATGTGTTCTTCTGGGTCGTGGCCTTGGACAAAGATAGGGATTTGAGCTTCCTGGGTTAAATGTTTTCCACCAAATCGTTCGACAAAGAAAGTTGAAGCAGTTGTCCAAGTCTGCAATTTTGTCTGATGGGTATTCCACCATCTAGCTGCTTGACCTGTAAATGTTTCCACTGAGCTTTGAAGTATGCCATGTTCTCCAATATTTTTAGATACTTGTTCAAGATGCATAATTGGGGATTCTCTTTCCTTATACCTGGGCAGTTGGATATTATGTAAGTTGGTTGGCTGTAATGTAGGTCGTTCCCTGATTTTGTTTTCAAAGACTTTGGGGATAATTGATACAGTGAAGCACTGTCAGGTGGGTTTTTTCTGTACTTTTTGTATAGTTCAGCACCCTCTTGCTTGTGTTTCATAATTTTCCATTTCCCAGTCATATAATTCAGTATCTGAATTATATCCAATTGAGGCTTGGTTACCTAAGTGAAGTTCCCCATAGATTTTTGGCTCAGTATAGTCCGTATTGTTATGGATCTGGTAAAGCTGTCTGACATCGACTTCCTCATCAATCGGTTCGGTCCAAGGTTGTCCTTGTGATGGATTAATGGGTACAATGACTTTTTGACCATTTCCTTTTAAATTAATTCGTTCTTTGTCTAAGGATATGGATGCTTTCATCTTTCGTCCCCAAGGTCAAGCAACTAGCGTGAGAAAGGAGCTAGATCCTTCTTTTGGGTCGATAATTTCAAAATCAACCTAAGTCGAGATTCCTTTGATGGTCGTGTCGACATATTTCCAAACCCCAATGGGTTCAATGAGGCCTTGGTCGACGATTTTTAGGTATATGCCTGACTCATAGAGTCGAGGTCGGCCCATCTTTTCCCATGTATCCCTGGTCATGATATTTACCTGAGACCCGAAATTGAGCACCACTTGTCGGATGTGATAACCTTCGATTTCCAGGTCGACAAGTGGGTCGGCATCATTTTTGTCTTTTTGATTTAGGCTACAAATGTTCTTAGTTTGTTTTCCACAGTTAGTACTTTTTATCATGTGTAATAAATCAATGAACTGGGCTACGGATTTGTCTGTTTGGATGAGATGAGTTAATTGTTGTGTCGGGCCAGGTCGACTGGTAATAATGTCTTCTTGCTGTGCAATGTTTTGAAATATGTGGGTGGCTTCTTGATAGGTTTGTTTTTCCTTCAGAGGATTCGGATAACCATTTGTGTTGTTAATTTTACTAATTTGAGGGTTATCAGGCCCTGTTTTTGTGCCTTGGCGAGTGACAATATGCAGATTTTTAGTAGTTAATACATCATGCTTTTGTACACAAGGCAAGACATTAACATTTTTATTATTATTGATTTTTTCTAACATGGTAGGACAATCCTCCAGAGAGTGATTGCCTACTCCACAATGTGTACAGAATTTAAGCTCAGTTCTATCCTTGTACGGACAGTCTGCGCATCGGTGCCCTTCTTTATAGCAGATGAAGCACTGGGTAGATCAACGCGGTCGTATGTCACGATTCCTGACGAATCAACATCTTCCTCCAAACCCTTGTCGTCGATTGTCGTACTGGCACTCATATCGTCAGCCTTCGTATCATTTCCCATTCTGGTCATTGGTATTATTTTGCTCATTGCTTTGCGCCATTGCATTCGTCTGGTAGACCGCCTGATAGTTCTATCTGTTTTTTAGGTTTAATTGACAGTCGGTCGTATTGTGACTTTTTGTCTCACAGATGGCGCACCAGGAAGCTTTTGCGTTCTTCATGTTAAACTAACATTCTTTTGTAGAATGATCTCCGACCTCCTGGAAAATGTCGCAAAATACTTTAGTTTGCACAAAGTGGACGTCTTGTCGGTTGTATTCATGTCGACAATTATCTTTCGAGTGTCCGGTTGTCGAACATTTAGTACACCAAATTTCTTGATTTTTGAGGGTCAGTTCTTTCAAGGACTTCTGCACATTCTCAAGCTGTTCTTCTATTTGGTGGTCCGTCAGATAGGCAGGTATGTCTTCGTCCATTTCCACCTGTAGAGCTTTGGTCAGCGCATATTCATATGTCTTGAACGTTTCCAGACTGATGTGTCGGTGTAATTTTTGTGATAATCCTACAAGGAACCATTGAATTAGTAGTTTCTCGTCAATAACATAATCTAATTGGCTCAATAGGTCCTTCCAGCGTTTGTCGTAATCGCGGACAGTCTCCCCTGGATTTTGCTGCGTTGTCTTGAGCTTTTTGGAGGCTAGGTGCTTAGCATCTGGGGTATTGAAAAAGGATAAGAACTGTGCTTTAATCTCAGCTTTCATTCCTCTGGGTTGCCTTTCTGAAAAGGTCATGTGCCAGGTCAGGGTCATTTTCCGTCAGGCTCCTGCGAACTGAGCCATCTGTCGGTCTTCATCTTTCACCTGGTTTGCATCCTAGATCGACTCACAGACGAACCAATGTCGTCTGGGGTATTCATCCCCCTCATAGAGAGGAATGTGAGCTTTTTCGTGACCCATGTCTGAGTCACTTTCACTGCTCTCAGAAGTTGGCGGGGTCAGAGGCATGGGTGGTGGTGAAAGTGGTGGGATTGTTGATGTAGTCGCTCCTACGGAATTTTGGTCGACGGAACTGGTACCGCCGTCGGTGGTCGATTCGTCTTCGACGTACAGTGGGTTGTTGTGGATTTCTATTGTCGATGGTCCACTGAAAATTTGTGTGCACAGGGCTGCGTGTTCAATTCCTTCAAAATCTATACTTGGAGGGGCGGGGGTGCTCCTTCCTGTGTTGGTAAGAGCAAGTGGATACTTCGGAGGGAGGGTGCCGCTTGAATCGTCACCCAGTTCCCTTCGAATGGTCGGCGTATGACAAGATGTTGTCCGGTGTACGTATCGTCGCCTAGTTGACTCCAGATACTATAGTCACCAGCTCTTAGTCAGAGGTCGTCTTCGACAATAGTCTGTATTCTGGTATGTGGATTTAATGGGGAAAGGGTCGTTCCTTCACTGGGAGCTGTTAATTGGAGAGATTCTGGCTGCTCTATCCATACTTCTTCCTCCATAGGGGACACCTCTTATTCTACGCCCTCTTCCTATCGGTCATGACCCGACTCTGGCGGATTCTCTTCACGGTCGGTCTCCCTAGTGTTTTTTTCTTTGCGCAGCCCGTCGACTCTTTCGCGTCTTGCTTCCCTTCTCTGCTGTCTTTTGTCCCTTTCTTGTTTCTTAATGTCCGGCATACTTCCGTACAGTACTATTTCTTGACATCTTCTACGGTCGACTTTTCATCACTGGTGACGTCTATCCTCCTTAGGTCGACTAGGATCCACTATAATCTACCTCCGACACAAGACCAGCTACCCCCCATAGCCTACCCGATGCTTTTTAGTAAGCCCGGATAGTTTGAATCACTTGCTCAGGAAGTATTCCCACTCCCTTTCTGCAATAAATTTCTCCCACTTCCTCTGTTTTTCCTCCCATTTGGTGTTTGATGGCTGTTCGCACAGTGGTGGTCTAGGTTCGACGATGTGGCCTGCTCCGTTCTCTATCAAGAATTTGAACAGAAAGGTCGGCAAGGAGCACAAGAATTTTTCGGTGAAATCTATGTAGAATTTTGCATTGACAGTTTCTACCGACGTTCGGTCTTCAACTGCTTGCTCCTCACAGAAGTCGTCGGTGATTTTATCAAACCACTCCGACAGATTTGTTCGTCCCCCTCGGAATAGTTTATCTAGCAACTGCTGTTCTTTAGTCACGTCCGGTCTTCTCATCCAAAAGCTGCTTCAACAGTTGTGGCACAGACTCGACGAATTTTTCATGTGTCTCTGTGAAAAATCTGGCTCTAGCTTCAGCGACTGTTAATCTATTTCGTCTTGCGTAATTTTGCAAGTAGTTCGCAACTTTACGGTCCCACCAGTCCTTGATCTCCTGCTCTGGTATCATATGTGAGCATATATTTTAGACATGTACTACCGGTAACGGAACCAATGTTGTAATCTCACAGATCACATAAGGTTACCAATAATACATACTAAAACATAACTATAAATAAGAGACAAGAGACAAGAACAGATACGAAACAGATTATATTAATGTAATGAGTTCATACAAGGCATAGAACTGAACTGAGTTCTTGCTTGGCTCAACAGCCTAATATATACAAGTTACAAACAGTTACAAAATAACTACCTGTCGGTTCAGTGAACCGACACGACTATTAGTTAGCCGACTAATCTTTCTAGTTAGTCGGCCGACCGACTTAGTCGGCTGATCGACTAAGTCGGCCCATCGACTTAGTCGGATGATTGATTAAGTCGGTCTTCGTTCAAGTCGACTTCGTCGACTTTCTCCTTCTACAGTGGCTCATAGGGGGAGCGAGGTAGTTATAACTTAAATTTCACGTTCTTGGTATTTGTGTATTTTTATCCAAGTTGTCTTTTGACACCTGTTGATAACAATATTTGATAGTACTCTATAAATTAACAATGCTTTGTTTCAAAATCCTATGAAACTAGATTGGTGGGAATTGTTTGGATTCCAATCCTACTCAATCCTACCAAACTAAAAGATTGTTTTGTGACCTCTGGTGGACAATCTTATTTGGTTAGCAATTACAAGTGTTGATTTTATGGGTCCAATGTTGATTAAGATATGTAAGGGAGATATTTCACAATTCATTTTCTTTGTGATTCACCAAGATCACAAGTAATGCGAGGTGAAGAGAATAATTGTATTGGAAGATATTTTAGGTCCCTTAGTGTGTGCTAATGATGCAAACACATGTGATATAATCAAATTGATTATTGCAACTAACTAAATAGCTCAAAGAAAATGAAAATGGATATTGTCACTTGAACTTTAAATATTCTAATTTTTCTTTCAAAAACAAATTACTAATGTATTAAAAGTGAACAATAGATGTATTTTACACTTCTCCATCTTTTCCAATCCACCAATGTCACAAGAAGTTATAGTTGAAGAGAATACTTAGGGAGATTAGAGTCCTTCAGTGCTTTCTTGGTGAAAATGTGGGTCTACGCTATGAATAAATATGTAATGTAAGTAAAGAACATAATATATTTTGAATACTTGTGACAACAATGAGTCCCATTGAAAGCCTTGAGGTTGGTTACCTAAGCAAATTTTGAGGGATTGCCCCTTTATGCTCTATTTCTGGGACTTGGTTGCATAACATGTTACTTCCTAATATTAGGCTAGGTGAGCTAATTACTATATAAAAATGTAACTACTACATGTTAATTAATTCTATTTCATTAGTAAGTAGTAATTTGGGCTATAAGATTGTGAGAAGCGCATAAAAATCAAGTAAAATGAGACAACTACACACAAAACGCATATACAAGTGCATAGTAACACTTAAAAAGCACTCACTAGTGAGAAGTAGCGTGATTACAACACGAGAAGGTTACACAAATAGTGAAAACATAACTATGTAGGAAAAGTTCTATTAACATGTGAATACAATGCAACTATTGAATGCTTATGTGCGCATACTCCATGTTTGCATCATCATGATCCATGCATGTGTTGAAATAGATATTACTGCCAAAATGAAGCTGAATTCTAGGGATGAGGGGTATGGACCTATTTACCTACAAAGGACAGCAAACCATAAATTAGATATCTTACAAATAACAACCTAGTTAAGAAAAAATGGATAAAAATGAAGTGGAATCACCATAAATACCGTTGTGGGAAATGGTAGAGAAAATCAATGTCTTTTTACAACATCAATATCACTCAGTCATTGATAATCAACCAAGGAAGGTCTATCTCTTAAAGGTTGTCTACAAAATCTATGCTGGTGATAATGAATGGATAAATATGAGTATTTCAAAAGAAACTCACTCTAGAAAATTTAATGAAATTCTCACATCCAATCACACTTATCCACAACCTTATTTAACTCTCCTATATCAAAAAAAATTCTTGAATTCAAATATTGTAGTGATCAACAACATTCAAAATCTCATAGATCCTATGAATATGAGGAAGGACAAGTTCAAGTTGTGGTGCAAGTTTAGTTGTAACAATCAAAATCTTGAAGAGAAATCAACAAATCAAAAACATATCATCCAACCATGATAGAGAGGGATTAACACAAATCAGCCTTAGGATAGATATGAGTTCATCCACTCATTTCTATAGAGGATTCCTAACTTGTATTTTAATAAAAATATACACTTGAGAATTTATGCTTCATAGCAGAAAAAAATAACTTACAGTTAAAGTGAAATTCATAACCACGCAAATCTTCCTACATAAGCCACTGAATAGTAATTTAATACTTCAAATAAGTGAAACTACAATTCTAAGGGTTGCACCTAACCTCTGATGAGGGGAAACACCTTGTGTAGATCATGCATAACAATGTTCATGAGTGAGTTTAAAACATACTAACCACTCATGCGCTTCACAATGGGGAAGAATCGAAAAATTTATAGAAAATCACAATAATGCACTTTTATTTAATAATTAGAACTTTTCCTCATTCTTACATCAAATACATATTTATACATCAATGAGAAAATAGCATGTTCGACTCGATAGAGTCAACCTTCTCATAATAAGTGTAACTAAAAACCCATAAACTACTTGCTTGGTCCACGAAATCTGAATTGCTACTATTCTTGAGGAACTAATCAAATCAAAATCCAAACTATCTTGGATTCAATCAGCTTCTAAAATTGGCTTCCATGATCCTCACGTCCACATAAGCAAAACAGAGCATTGTCTTCGATCTTGTCTTCACTCAGTCTAAACTAGTCCTTTAATGATCCATATGAGTATACAGATAGTAGAGGTTTACTATACCTTCCTCAAACATTGTGGATCAACTCAACGATATATGGTTGGTGCATGGCGAGAAGAAAAACTATCAGTCTTTTCCTCAACATAGGATTTGTATGCTCATTATGCAATTCAAGGATAGGATTTTCATCCTAATCTTAAAAAATGTAGCGCTTCATTTGGAACCTACATCAGAAGCTCAATAGGCAGTGACAAGTGCATCTTTCACTTCCAAAACCTATTTAAACATGGAATTCAAGATCAAAGAGTACAGATGCCAAAAACTTGTGCCATTATCCATAAAACAGGTAACTAAGTTGTAAACAAGTAACTAGTAGTGATGAAAAGATAAGGAAATGAAGGTCATAATAAAGGAATTTCTCACACACAACATATCCCCAAACTTAATACCTTGCATGTCCCTCTGCAATCAATTTTAACTCTTAGCATCTTCATTTGTTGGAGGTAGAGACAATACATAAGTTTTTCTCTAGTCATAATATGGGTTCCCTAAATCTTCTAGAGCTTTAAACACAAAATATACCATAACTTCAGCCCAATACTCTTCCTTCCTTTTATCTGTTGTATCCCACAATATAGAAAAATGAAATTTTAAACCCTACCGTTGGGTCCCTAAATATTTGACACGACTTATATATCTGGGGACCTTATCCAGAGCTAGACCAAAATTAGTTAGATAAACAGGATCCCTCTTTATCATCTCACTGGTGAGTTCCTTTTGTCTCCTCAATCTATGTAGAATAGCCTCTAAAATATTTTATGCAATCCACTATTCATATGAAGTGAGAGCTAATTTTTTCCTTTCTTCAAAACTAGCCATGAATTCAACATCCTGCATCTTCTCCCCTTTCTTCCTATAGAAACCTTGAGGAATACTTTCTGGACATGTCTTCAATCCCTCCACCTTCTCTACATTCTTCAAATAAGAGTTTGCTTGACTCCATACCACATGGTTCTTAATATACGATTAAAAAACCCTCAACTGCACATCTCCAACCAAAGAATTTGGATCCCATGAATTGGAAATACTAGGTTATGGATGTAAATCTCACACAATAATTTTTTGTCTTCTTCATTACACGTGAGATTCAATTGTGGAAACTAAGCTTCATCAGCCATGAAGCACTTATTCTCGTAATCCAGTTCTCTTGATTGCAATACATGAGTGGGAATTGTATAAAGATGGAGTAAAAAGGAGATGGATATGGATATCTCCTCGTGAGATGCCCCAAATAGCACATATATTTCTTATCAATTATATTGAGTTCAATTTCTTGATTGCGATTAGATATTTATAACCTTGTGTGTCTCAATTTAGTTTTCTTGGCCTCCCTTTATGGTTCCATAACTTCATGTGCTAAGAAATATTATCAACTTTCTTCTAAAGAAACTCCACCTACACTTGTTGTTCCATAATCCTCTATTTAAGTACTACATTGTTGGTTCCTCTCATACTGGCCCGAGATTGTTCTACCCTTGTCGATATTACCTCTTCTATCAGAGTTTCCTTACCCTTATCAAATTTCAATTTTCCACCATCACATGCAATGGATGATAGAAGATTGTTCTCCACATATATGGCTTGTAATAAGGTATCTAGTCCATGTTGACATTCTCAAATTTTAAATCTCTCTTTCACTTCTGCTAATTTCTGTTACAACTTATGATTGGCTTCTATCAAATTAGAGTTAGCTTTTCTTACCTTATAATAGGATTTATGGAGGTGATAGATAAGAAACAAACATTTTTTCTTGGGGAAGACAAGCTGTTTATCCTTCTTCTATTCAACGACCCCTTTTTCCCTTTTATAATATTCTTGTTCCTCTTTATACTCTTGATTACATTCATCTTATTGTTATGGTGCTAGCTCCAATAGACTATTCACCAAGTCTACTTGGAGTTCTTTCCCTGGATCAACATCAATTTCACTGACTGTATGGGATCATTTTTTCTTAGGGATTGAAGTCTCATCAGTCTTATACTGGAGATGTATAGACCATCTTAGCATTAAGGAAGACATCAATATTATCATCCTTGTTTAAAAATTGGATTGGATCACGGGGACCTTATTTAGTTGGTTGTAACTTTTTTTTTTGTGACAAGGGGAATCGACAACTGGGGACAAAGCTAGTACTCGCGTGACACAGGGTTACAGGATCTATTCTTGCTACCACTATACCCCTAGGTGCCCCATAACCTCCCCCAATCATGGGACACGGGTAAGCCCATGTGTGATTTGAACTCATAACCTCCTTTATAACATGTGACTTCATATCAAGCGAATCTCTAATGAGCCACACCCATGCAAGAAGTTGGTTGCAACTTTGTTCTTTTTAGAGCCAACATCTCATTTTTCTTAGTATGGAGGTTCTTTCATTTCCTTATCCTCGATGCCCTATTATTTGAGACCTCCACTGGTTGAACTGTTTCTTGAATGTCACCTTTCTTATTTTCCTCTGGGTCTTCATAAATTCCTTCTAACAATAAGACCCATGTACACTATTTTTCTTGTAACACATCTTCCACCAGAAGACTAATCAATCCATGGTGTGTGATACTGGTGTTAGGGTTCAAAATATCCTTCACCTTCATCTTCATTAGCTCCAAATATCGTATGAGGAAATAAGTCATGTTAAAGTTTCTATGTTACCGAAGATGGATGAGGAATAGGAAGTTGTAACCATATAGGAGTTGGTGCCTACCTTTTCATGTGAAAAATCATTGAATGCAGTAGCCTACCTACCTCCATGGCTCAATTAGTGAACTTATTCGAACCCCTTTATCATTTCCCACTAACTAGTCATTGATTCTCTGAATAAATTCATTTATCAAAGAAACAGATGATCCCCTTGTTTCAAACCAAAACTCTCCTTCTATTTTCATCCTTGTCACCCTTTCTATTACTTCGAACACTATTGGAATATCAAATCCCTGCACTTTAGTTACTGAATTCTTTAATGTGAAGAATATTCAAGAATGATACTAGCATTGAATCCATGGACCTTCTCTATGTAATCCATCCAACCTGTTTCTATAAAAATTGCTACCACTCTGGCATCTTAAAAAAAAAAACTATAGCATTAGTAGGTTCATTTTTTAATGGTGTCCCACCCATGGTTATTTCTCAAATGTTATTCCTATTGTAAAAGATGGTTTATTTGAAAATTACTGTGGTGAGGAAAAAAAGTCTCGAGAGACTACTAAGGAGAAGATCACAGTCTACAGGCTTAGGCTACTAACTTTGGAAAGGTGATAGTGTCATAAAAAAATAGATAACCCAAATGAAACTCATTATCTGTGGTTTGAAATGATGGTTTATGAAGGGTTTTATAGTTTTTCAAACAATGATTTTGGAATGATTTCTTCTATATGGATAACCATGTGTGGCTAATCATAAGATTGAAATCCATATGTGTGACCATACTCCCTAAGATAATGGATAACAAACCAGTTTGATCTAGCAACATACATTAATGATGAAAATTTTAATCAAGAAAATAACAATTATGAAGGTTCATATGAACTTATGATGGTTCCCCCCAACTCATGATAGCTCGAACAAGTCCCCTAGAAAAAGGATAAATAGAAAAACCATAAATACTGGAAAAAGTATAGAATAAATATCCTTTTATCCTTTATTCATATTTAAATAAGGTTTAAGAAAGAATAATATACCTCCACTTACCTATGAGTTATCCAATTGAAGGATAATCACTTAGACACTGGAGATGGTGATGTTGTGAATAAGTGAGTTGCAGATGTTGTAGATGATAGTGATATGGAATGGAGTTCTTGTAATTATTGTGGATAATATAAATGAGAATGTTGTAGATGGTCTGCTGGAACAATGGAAATGCTAAATAATTGAGTATGTTGTAGATGTTTTGGAAGAAATTGTAATGATGAGGATGTTGTAGATGGGTGGAAGTGTGGGAAAAATTAGTTCTATGCTTCAAAAGAATATATTAAATCTCTCAGTATTAATGTTTTTAGCATTTTTATTATCAACATCTAAGATGACATTGTACCTTGAGTTCTTCCAAATGCAGAATTAAAACCCTAAATCAATTAAATAAGAAAGATCTAGAAATACAATTTATTTATAGAGAAATAAATAATCGTGCAATAATTTTATTATATATATATATAATATTATTCGTATTGTATTCCAGAATCATGGGTTTGAGGAGATACTCACTTCCTTGCACCAAAAATTTCTTTTCACAGTCAATATTTTGTGTTAACCATCCTTTTTTATTTTTCTTCTTGAAACTAGGAGTGGGAAAATTGGTTTTCCCCACTTCCAAGTATTTTGGTTCCAGCAAGCTGGTTTTCCACACAATATTTTATTTTTTTAAATGATCATATGTAAATAATTTAATGGTAGATGTAGAAGGTATAACCTCTTGATCCACGACTTGAAATTCTAACATAGCATTAACTTGTTTGATAAAAGTCTCCTTTGAAATTGCTTTATGATATATTCTTACCCAGTGACCATTGGAAAGCAATAGGATCCTCTCATCTTCAATAGTTGTTAACAACAAAATTCCACTATCATAAACATTGTCTACTTTGTATGGGTTCATCCACCTTATGCATATTTTACCTTTAAATTTCTCAAACCTCGAGTCATAGAGTCAGGCCCAATCTTCCTTTTGAAATTATTTATTTTTTATCAGTTTGTCATTCCATGTAGCTCGATGTTGTTGAACAACAAAAATTTGATGAAAATCCTCAAACAATATTCATTCAATTCATTAAGTTGATCTAGATGATGTTGTTTTTCTTGAGTGATATCTAATCTTATTTCGCGAGCAGTCCTAAGAGTTTTGATCTCAAATTCAATAGGAAAGATAAAAAATTTACCATAAACCAATTCGTAAGGAGTCTCCCGGTTGTATTCTTCCATTTTTTTTGTAATCCCACAAGGCTTCAGGAAGCTTGGAAGTCCAATTTGTTCGATGGATATTTAAATTATTTTTCATGATTGACTCCAATACTTTCAATTTGTGCTTTCAACCTTCCCATTATCTTGAGGATGATAAGAGGAGGAAATCTTATGCTTGATTCCATTATGCTGAGTCCGCTCCTGGATTAGTTGAGAGGTGAATTGTGATCCCCCATATGCCATTATCTCTCAAGGAATCCCATAACGAAGAAAAATATCTTCAAATAGGAAGTATTCTACAACCTTCTCTATAACCTTTGTGACAACCTTTGCCTCAACACATTTTCTAACGTAATATGTAGAAACCAATTTGTGAACTTTGGAATGATATGGGGGTTTGATAGGCCACACAAAATCCAAGATACATGTTTTAAAAGGTTCAATCAAAAGTTGGTTCAGAAGTGGAATCTTTTCAACTCTCCCATGCTGTCCCATTCTCTGACAAAAATCACAACCTTTTGCATATTTCTTGGCATCTCTAAATATGGTAGGCCAGTAGTAAACCTTCCCTAAGGATTTATGCCTCGTTCTATTATCTTCAAAATGATCATTGTAATCTTCGTCAAGATAATCCTTAAGTAATTCATAAAATTCTTCATTTCTTACACAACTTCAAATAATCATATCCAGACATGTAAAGAAGAGGAAGCCATCAATCCACGAGTAATGGAAACTTTGTCTAATAATGTGTTTTTGTTCCCTTGGATAAAGGCAACTAGGAATTTTCCATGGAACCAAGTAATTATCAACATCTGCATACCAAGGTGTGTTAGTTGAAATTGGAAAAACGTGTTCATGAAGAAATTTATCTTGAACTAGAATAGGATCACTATCATTGTTAAGGAAGGAAAGAAAAACAATAATAACTTTTTCCTTACCAAGCTTACAATGATAGTGATATCAAATTATTGCAAAGGTAAAAACCATCTAATAACTCTATCATTGGTGAATGATTTATTCATTAGTAACGAGTTATTGAATGGTTAATATGGACAAATACATTATAGCATGTGATATAATGGCAAAATTTGTTAATTTCATGTACCGCAACTAAACTCTTTTTCTATTACCATGTAATTTAGTTTAGTTGGATATTTTTTTTTACCGATGAACTAAATAGCTTAAGGATTATTTTCTTCATGTTGTCCCAAATCTGCACCAATAGTTGAATCTACTGCATCAATGGAAATATGAAATGGTAAATTCCAATTAGGGCCCCTTCGGAACGATGCTTCTAATAATTTTTCTTGTAAAAATAAAAAATCTTATTAGCATTCATCATTCCAACAAAATGCATGTCCTTATAAAGTAATGCAAATAATGGAGATGTTAATTTAGTAAAATGTTCAATACATCTACAATAGTATCCCACAAGTCCAAAAAAATACAGACCTCTCTTCTTGTGTTTTAGGATCTGACAAATTGATAATTACCTTAATCTCTTACGAGTCCATCTTAGTCCCTTCAACAGAGATATAATACCCCAACACTATAAATTTTGTAAGGATCATGTGGAATTTCTCCCTAATAAGACATAGGTGAGTTTCTCTGCATCGAATAAGTATTTTCCTTAAATTAGCCAAGGATTCTTCAAATGTATTACTGTACGTTGTAAAATTATCCATGTAAATTTCATCACAATCCTAGATTTTATTAAAAAATGTGCATAATACAGCCCTTTGAAAAGTGTCTAGTGTGTTATATATCGTAAAAGGTAAACACCCTATAATAAAATGTTGCCCATGGACAAGTGAAAGTAGTTATATCTTGGTCCTCAAGGGAGATCTAGATCTAGTTGTATACACTAAACCGATCAAGGAAATAAAAGTAATATTTTCCTACTAAAGTATTAAGAACTTGGTTAATAAGAGGTAAAGGGAAATGATATTTTTGAGTATATTTATTTAATTCCCTATAATTAACACAAATTATCCATTTCTTGTTTTTCTTTGGAACAATTACCAAAGGTGAGACCCATCAGCTATCAAGAATGAGGTAAATAAAATTTGGATTCAAGTGTTTTTTTCAGTTCCTATTTCATAGTATATCTTAAGAGAATATTCCTCCAACGCTAGGGTTTTCTATCTGGTTGGGAATATTGCTTTATATAAATATAATGGGTACACAGATCGGGGTGTATTCCCTTCATCTCAGTGTACTCCCATTCCATGGGGACTTCACTTGTTGACCAATATCCTATCACATTAGTTCATATTGTGGGTTTTAAAATTATCAAAAAATGAACCAATATATTGCAGGTATTGGGAGGGATGAGGGGTTTAAGGTTGGGGTGGGTAGGGTGGTTTAGAAGGATTGAGGTATAAAAAGGGGTGGGGAGGAGGTTTTAAGTATTGGGAGGGGGTTTCAAGAAAAAGATTTTGGGTCAATATCTCTCGAAATTAAGGTTATTCTTTAATATCCCACGATCGCACGTGCTATGTGAGAGGTTCACTAAATGAAATCCTCATGTCCCATTCACATTCTTCATTATGCTCTCTCATAATAGAAATCAATTGTTCCTTTTGCTCAGAAAGTAATTGTGAGTTGATATTCAGAAAATTACCTAGATCAATTATACCTATATACCAGTTAAATTAGTTCCATGGTAGAGAACTGAAGCTGGAATATCCAAATGAAATTCTTATTCATGTAATTTTTGAGTAGAGGATTACATAATAGCTTTTAGGAACTAGGATTTCAACTTAGAGGATGAATTAGGATGGTTAACAAAGACAATGATTAGATCATTATCAGTCTCATATTTGAATGATAATGATTTTTCAATTGTTAATACAGGCTGTATGATTTGTGCTTCTCCTTACTCTTCTCCTATCTATAAGGGTTCTTCACATTATGTGTTAGGTTGAGAAATGGGGTATAATGTAACTTTATTAATGGAATCCCCATGATATATGGTTATATTTCCATATATATATATAGCTAATATACGCATTAGTTTTATCTATTCATGGCATGCCAAGTATGAGAAAGTGCCTCCCAACCATGTTTTAGGTTGCAGAACCATGAAATCAACGGGATATTCCAAGAATTTATTGAGATGACTATGTCCTCAAGGACCCCTGTAGGTCAAATGGTTGATCGATCAACTAACTATAGGATAGAAGAAGTTCCTCTTGGATCCAATCAAAAATTTTCACCCAGTTCAATGGTTATTATGTTGATTGTATCCCCAATGTCTACCAACAAATTAGGGAGATGGGTTCCCCTGATGTAGACACTCACCACCAGATTTCTAGGGTATTTATTCTTAGGGGTTGCTTCTTTTCTAAGAATGATATTATCTAACTTTCCAATGAAATGTATGGTGGAGGGATATTTAGATTTCCTTCCTGGTTTCTTATCATATTGTTCCTTGACATTATTAACATAAATAAGGATGTACCTTATTACTTGAAATTAAGCGATTTTGATGCACAAATTTCTTATTTCTCATAACAAATCAAACTTGGGTTCGGGTCAAGGTATTTCCATTCCTAATCTTTTAGGGAAAGGAGGGGATGGGGGAACTACAACCTAATCGAGAGTTTGAGAGTTAGAGGCTTGAGGAGTTTTTGAATGTTGTTTTTGTTCAGGTTGATCTATATCTATTTATTGGATCTCATATTCTTGATATTCTATGATGTTCGTAGAATTACCATGATCCAACACTCTTCTAGATCTTAGAGTGAATTCTCTACATTCTACTAGAGAAACATAATAGGAGGGAAACCCTTGAGTATCATCATCATATGCTATATTACTCATCTTATTGTTGTTAGGATTTGGGGTGGGTTGCATAGGAAGCTGTGTTCATGGAGGGGTGTTTAGAGGAGGTTGCAATTGCGGCAGCTGAGATAGTTGCATAGGGTTATGTGAGCTACTTGCGAAAGGTCCTCTCTAACCCCGATTCCAAGGATTATTGTGAGGCATTTAATCCTTCCATTTCATCCAAGGTGGATAGGGGTACCATTAGGAGGGATTTGAAAATTGACAATTATGTTGATTAAACTAGTAAGCAATTGAAAATTGCATAAGATCTTGTTGCATACCTATAGGTCTAGTTGGCGAGGGCCTCTTCGGAGCTACAAATAAAATTGGTTTAGATTCAACCTTTTCCTCCTTAAATAATTCTTTCAATCCATGCAGAGATGGACCTTTATTAGTTGGGTGACTTTGTTCAAATATTCCACTTACTTAAATACAATTGAGAGGGAATTCCATTAAAGGATGCTTTTGTTGGCATTTTTGAAAGAATGCGGCCATATCTTTTTCTAAGTTATCTTCTTCTATTTTTCCTAAAATGTGTCAATTTGTGATGCTAATGAACTTAAAATGTTAGTTTTAAAAAAATTCAACATATTACCTATCTATGCTCAAGTGATTCCTCATGAGGAAAATCTCGCAGATTTTGGTAATTCATCATGTATTTCCTTTCCATACTCGGTTGTTCCTCTTGAGTACTTCCTGTAGAGCTCATGTATTTTAGCAAAATAAGTCTTGGAAATATCACCTTCCCCCATTATATTTAAAATATCAATGTATTCATCCTTTAATCCTCTGATAAAAATTGTCTTATATGCTTCCTTATCTAATTTTATCTGTCGATATATTTGTAAATCATATAAAAAAACTTTCAACATATCCTTCTAGAATTTCATTATCATGTTGCATCATTCTAAAAATTTCTTCTTGTAGGTCCTTAGCATTACAATAACTTGGTACTTTTTTAGGAAGGCCTTTCTCATATCATCCCATGTATGAATAGTCTACCCCTGAGTCCCATAAACCATCGTAATGTTGTATTTTTCAATGTAGTAGGAAACAATTTCAACTCTTCGGCATATGAGAGATAATCATAGCTACGACATAAGAAATCAAATTAAAAAAGGAAGGTATATAAATACCAAACCATCACTAGTAGAAAAATGGCTGATAAATGACCAGGAAACCAAAAAAATGGTTACCAAATGAAATAAATGACTAAACCACTGAAAAACGTTGGTCACCACACTGTTTTTAAGTGAAATATGACCAAATTTGAGCAATTTATAGTGATCACAACTAAAAATGAATAATTAGTCATGGGATAAAAAAATGACTAATTTAGTCATGGAATATAAAATATGACTAATTTAGTCATGGAATATAAAATATGAATAAACAATCTAAGTTAATAATTATATAAGATGTTCATTGTTAAAATTTATGAAATTTCATAAATTTTATCATCCAAATTGCAATTTTTCATTGTTTGAACAATGGATAATTCTCTCTTGTTCAAAAGGATCCACTTCAAATGTTGTTTTTATTGACCAATTTTAATCCCCAATTACAATTTGTCTGAGGAGCATTGTTAATCACTAGTATGAAAATGGGTATCCAAATGAGAACATATTAAAATTTGTTATAAGGTCATTCCATATGTACTTTCGTATCTAGGGTGATGTTCTTATCATGTCCATGTCTTGTTTCACTATTTTTTCTTTCATATGACCCCTTTGAGCCACACCTCCTATTTTCTCATTATCATTATGAATCCTCATAGTACAAAGTATAGGCCCTTAAACAGCATCCAATACCCTAATCCATTAACCCAGACTAGAAAAAGACTCCAATCCCTTAACCATGATTAAATTACATATTTTTAGAAAATTCCCCAAAATAGCCAAAAACATTTGGCTCACTTGCACTCGCGTCGAAAACAACCTAATGGTCGTTTTCGTGAAGGTGCCGAAATGGATCGTCAAACCTAGTGTTGACAAGATCACCTCCTCTCCACATACACATGCAAAGAATATAACATATACCCAATATTATCCCACTTATTATTTTATTTGCATAGCAATGAGTCATGTACTCATAAATTCATATGTTCAGGGCATCAATTCCCATAGATTCTCTACACCACGAGAAATTATCTATATAGACGAACTTTGTTAATAAGTCTGCAACATTTTTCAAGGTGTCAACCATCTCCAGTATCACCTTCTTGTATTCAACCATATCTCTCACAAAGTGATATTTCACATCAATATGCTTTGCCTTAGCATTATAAGCAGGGTTCCTTTCCAACAAGATTACACTTTGGTTATCACAATATAACCTTACAACTTTCTATACAAAACCAATACTTGAACACAACCTCTGCAACCATACTTCTTCTTTGATGGCATGTGTGGCTACCATGTATTCATATTTTGTAGTTGAGAGTGCAACTACGGCCCGTCTCTTACTCATATAACTGATAGATCCTCCAAATAGGTTAAACACATACCCACTTGTATATATTATGTGATTAAGATCTCCAGCCCAGTATGCATCAACAAATCTATGTACATCTATTACTTTGTCTGGTCCAGTTCTTCCTTCGTATCATATTGCATAATCTATGGGGCCAGGGCCAGTATATGAATACCCTCTTTACAGTTGTCTAATTCTCTTTCCCTGTATTTGAGATATATATTCTTAAAACTCCCATTGCATGAGAAATATTTGGTCTAGTATAGACCATTTCATACATTAAACTTCCACCTACACTGGCATATGGAACTCATGATATATCTTATTCCTCTTCACGTGTCTTGGGACATTGTTCTACATATAACTTTATACCTACATGAATAGGAACCTTGACTAACTTACTTTCCTACATGTTAAATCTCTGTGGTACTGTCTCAACCTATTTTCTTTGATTAAACCATATATTCCTATTTTCACAATCTCTTCTTATCTCCATTTCCAAAATGAAGTTTGTAGCACCGAGATCCTTCATGTCAAATTTGGAGGACAACTGAGACTTCAATTCCTTTATAAAATCTTTGTTGTTCCCGATCAACAACATGTCATCAACATATAGTACTGTGTTAATGACGTGATCACCAATCTGTTTGGAGTATACATAGTGATCTTTCTTGCTTCTCATAAACCCCAATCCAAGTACATGTGTCAAAATTTTGGTACCATATCCTTGGATATCGCTTTAGACCGTAAAGGGACTTCTTTAGTTTACATACCAACTATTTATTTCCCTTTACTGTAAATCCTTCTGGTTGCTTCATGTAGATTTATTCTTTGAGATCTGCATGTAAGAATGTTGTCTTCACATCCATATCCTCTACTTCAAAATCAAAAGCAATGACAATAGCAAGAAGAAATATAATGGAAGTTAATTTTTCAATTGGAGAGAATATTTCATCAAAATCAATTCCCTCTATGTCAAAATATCTCTTTTCTACCAAGTAGTCTTTGTACTTCTCCACTTTACCTTTTGCATTCAACTTCTTTTTAAACAACCATTCCCCCCAATGGATTTTCTTCCAGATGGTAACTCGACTATATCCCAAGCTTAATTTTTGTCCAAGGAATCCATTTCTTCAACCATGGCATTCTTTCAAAGACCATTATCTTATGAATAAAAAAATTCCTTCACATTTCTAGGATTGTCATCAATAATAAACAAAGAAAAATGAGAGCAAAAATCAAGAGGGGAATACCTTTTTGGTTTCCTTATTTCTTGAGATGATCTCCTCAAAACTGTGATATGAGGTTCTTCTTCTTATGATTCAACTTATTTTGTTCATGAGTCATATTCTTCACCTTCTAACTTAAACTCTATCTTCTCTGGTTCCTTTTCCATTGGAGTCACTTCCTATATGGGAACTTATTTTACCTCTCTAAACACAACATCTCGATTGTAAACAATATTATTAGTTATAAGATTCCAAATATTATAACCTTTCATATTGTATTTATAGCCAACAAAGATACATTTTTTGGCTTTGTTATCCGACTTGCTCCTTTTCTCCTTTGGAAAATGTACATAAGCATCACAACAAAAAAATTGCATATGCTTAATAGAGTGTTTCTTACAAGTCCATACCACTTGTGGAGTTTTGTCAACTAATGTTGATGTGGGTGATCGATTTACAAAGTAACATGTTGTCTTCACCACCTATTCCCATAATTCTTGTCCTATCCTATCGCTACTTAGCATGCTTGTTTACTTTTCCATCAGCATCCTATTCATCCTCTTGGAAACTCCATTTTGTTGAAGTGTGTATGCATTAGTCCTCTACCTTACTATAACACACCTCTTACATAATTCCTCAAATTCATTCCCACAAAACTCTCCACCATTATCTGTCCTCAACACCTTTATTTTCTTTTCTGACTGATTTTCTACAAGAGCCTTAAATTCTTTAAACTCATAAAATACTTCAAATTTCTTTTGAAGGAAATAAATCCATTTGATCCTTGAGAAATCATCTATAAATGAAACATAATACAGATATCTATCTAATGATGGAATAAACATAGATCCAAATTCATCAGTGTGTACTAACTCTAGAATCCCCTTTGCTCTTATAGAACCAGATGCAAATCTTACTCGATTTTGTTTTCCATATATGAAATATTCACAGAAATAAAAATCCAATGTGCAATCATTCATATCTTCAACCATAAATTTACCTTGTAATGCTCGAAGTCCTTCTTCTCTGATATGCCCCAATATTTGATTCCATAGTATTGCCTTTGCTTCTAATGCAGTCAGGTTTATGTCATCTTTACCTCCTTCCTACAACACAACATAACTATTACATTCATCAATGATGGTTCTTAACAATAGTTTATATAGAGTTCCATATCAAACTCCCCTCATCAATACCATTGATACTCAAACCATTCTCAAACCACCATCTCCACACATAGTCTTTACACCCGTAAAATCCATCTTTCTGACTAATATCAATTTTATTGATGGATTTGGAATGTGTATCACTCCAGGTAGAGTTCTAATCCTTCCATCCTTGAGTTTTAGCTTGACTCTACCATGTCCAATGATATTGGTTGGTGCATCGTCTCCCAAATACGCATCTCCTCCATTGTACTTTTCATATTCACAGAACCACTCCCTATGAGGTGTCATATGACATGATGCATTTGAGTCAATCAACACATATCACTATCTAAATGAATACGAGTGGAAGCTAGGTACACATCCCCTCCTTTTGATGATGAATTTTCCTTTGTGGAAGGGGTATCGGTAGATCCCTTTGCTTTCTCAACATTCTTAGATATGCAATCATTTTTATAGTTCCTATCTTAACTACATTTCTAGCACTTCCTTATTCCTTTTCCTGGGGATTTAGATCTACCCTTATATTTAGATCCCCCCCATATCCCTTATTTTTGTTTATCTTCTGGGGGCAACCTCTCACATACAAGAAATCCACACTATGATTATCCATGGTTTTCCTCCTCATATCTTCTAATAGTAGGGATGATAATATTTCATCAATTTTTTAGGTCGCTTGACTAGCACTACCTATTGCAACAATTAGGTTGTCCCAAGAATCTGGAAAAGAATAAAATAATGTAATACATTTATCTTCTTCAACCATTTTAATGCCAACACAGGTTATTTGGCTTACCTAAGTATTGTATACATCATATGCTCTGTCAGTGTGTCATTTTCATCCATTATGAGATGAAACAATTTATTTTGTAGAAACAACTTGTTCACAAAGGATTTTGATTGATACAAACTCCCTAGTTTCCCCCAAATATTTACCACACTATCTTCACTAGATACGTTCAACAAAACATAGTCTGATAAGCATAATCCTATTATACTCTATGCCCTTCTTTCCAATTTATCCCAATCATCTTGTTACATTCCAGTCGGTTTCGTACCTGTAAGCAAGGAAATCCATTATTCCCGATCTACAAGAAGATCCTCCATTTTGAGCTTCCATAGCTCACATCTAGTCATTAAATTTCTCAATCTTAATTCTTGAACCGTTCGACATTATCTTTCAATGCACACATCAATGCTTCAAATCTCCCACTAAACGTAGGTTTATCACAGATCAAAGATCTATTAACCGAGTTGAACCCTCAACAACAAAGGTGTCCCCCTGATGCCAAACAATGAGCTCTGATACCACATGTAATATTTAAGCCTCTGTAGAGAAGAAAATCATTGCCACATCCCCATACCCCACAATGCGGATTATTTAAAAAAATTGCTGCAAGAACCTCTTTTTTTCTTCTGATAAACACCAGGTATGGATGTTAACCTAATCTCCAACCTTCATTATGGCTTAGACACTATTACATTCGTTCTAACATTCAACTACCCATTCTGCGTCCAGAATGGCCATTTCTGAACTAAACTGGCCTTTTCGACTTCGACCTCCGACTTCTGACCTCAGAAATTGAAATTCCAGCAATGCAAGCTATTCGCGTGTCACCTTTACAATTTACGGCTTTTGGCTTTCTGCCTTTCGATTTCCAACTTCAAAAATTGGAAATCCACATAATGATTACCTTTATTCTCGGTTTCCCAATTTCTAAATTTCGACTTCCCGACTTCTGCCTTCCGGCTTCGTGAATCGAAAATCCAACTTTACTTAGAGTTTTCAGCTATATTTCCGCTTTCCAACTTCCAACATCTCAACTTTTGCTTTTCGACTTCGGGAATCAGAAATGCAGGTTTACTTAGAAAATTTAACTATCTTTCCTCTTTCCTAATTCCAACTTCCCGACTTCCGCTTTTCAGTTTCGGGAATCAAAAACTTGGCTTTCCTTAACACGTTAAGCTACTCTTCCGCTTTTTGACTTCCTCTTTCCAGTTTCGGGAATAAAAAACTCAGCTTTATGGCTTGAACCTTTTCCCACTTCCCGACTTCTAACTTCCGCCTTTCGCAGGTGGATTCAAAAGGTCGAAAAAGACATAATTCCATTACTTAACCACATTTTTGACCCCTTACCATGCTTTTAGCCTCCATGGACTTAGGAAAATGCATCAGAAATAACAAAGCATGTACAAAGGTAAAATATATAAACATTCAAGGCATAATCAAGCAAACATAAGGACATTCATGCATAAGTAAACTCTACTTGATCATTAACAATCATTCAACATGACTATAGCGATTCATAGACAATACATGGCATAAACAAGCATAATAGAGATACTTATCTTGATGATTAAGCCGTACTGCAACTAGCTAGGTGACTGAAACATTCCACCCAACCATATTCCAGTGTGTTCATTAATCTCTCAACACACTGCTACCCCCAAGACGGGCATGATTTCCACAAGGAATTAGGGAAACAAGCGGCTTATACAAACCCATACCAGAGCACACACACAGTCAAGCCAACCTTTAGTTGGGTTTATCAGACTGCCTATCCAAGCCATAGATGGGTTTATCAGCACTCAGCCAAGCCATCATTCATAGTGGGTTTATCAGGCTACAGGTTTACAAGCCAAACAATGCCGGGTTTATCAGGCTTACTCAGCCAATCCAACATGCAGTTGGGTTTATTAGACTTTTTACAGTCAATCCAACTTCCAAAATAGTGATCAATCAAGACATATATGGGTTTATCAGGAACCCAACCAAGCCATCATTCACAGTGGGTTTATCAGACCGCCATGCCAAGGATTGCACATGGCCAAACCACAAAAAGACTCATCCAAGCCACCAGATGGGTTTATCAGGAAATATTCCAAGCCATCATTCACAGTGGTTTATCAAGATTTCATTCACTCTGTGACAGGGGAGACCATTTGGAAACAATGCTAGGGAGACCACAGGTGACCACACTTGCTCATAAAATCGAGTGATATCCACTACTCATTCACTCAATGAAACAAGGAGTCCCCTTGAAACTCTATGCGATCGAGGATGGTAAACAACTAGTGAACAACCCAGAACCAAACACGGTTCTGCAAGTAGGGTGAAAACATGACACGCATGCACCCCCAAACGAATTCCATGTCCCCAACCGCGTGAATGAAATATGGGCATGCATCACGATGGAATGGTTCCAATGAGTGAATGAATGACTGAGGATCGTGACGAAAACCCCCGCAAAAAAATATTCCCTGAATGAGTGGGCACACATCATGTGCTTGCGTCCTACAGAAGCAAAAAAATCATGATCCCCCAGGCTACAGGCCTGCGCAGATTGCAGTCTTCCATGCCCTGCACTTCCCCAGGCATTAACTGCCTCATTTTATTTCTAGAAGGAATTAAAGATTGAGGAAAGAGGACGAAGGTAGCCGATGATTCAAGCTTCCCTCATTGACATTTGGCTTAACCCTATAGGCTCAGAGGTTTGACCAAATCCCCCACCCTGTTCCTTTATGAAATCATGCCCTCATCTCTTTACGTTGTAGTTACATATGGAGTTGTGGAATTTTTATTAATTTGTACATTTACATGATATATCAAAACGTACTTGTGTATAACCAACACCAAGACCATAGGAATCATCCTTGATCACCTATCACAAAACATACATCAATGGCAGGGCCTTGTCCTTGATCTCCTTGCCATGATTCATACAATATATACATCATGTACAGTCAAAATGTCATGGGGTCAAAACTGGGGTGTTACATTCCCCTCCTCCTTCAATTAGCATTGTCCTCAGTGCTTACAGAATTGAACAAAAATGCTACCCTAGAGTTATCCTCAGTGCTCCGTAGAATTGAACAAAAAAAGATGTGCCAATCTCATGGAATACTCTGGCTCCCATGTAGCCTCTTTAGGACCGTAGTGCTCCCATTGCACCTTTACCTATCCTATGGCTTGGTTCCAGAGCATGATGACCTTCCTGTCGAGGATGCACATTGGATTGATTTGGAACTATCCCTCAGGTTCCACCTGAATTAATCACATGGTTAGGATCATGTACATATTTCTTAAGCAAAGAAACATGGAAAACATCATGAGCTCTAGTGCTAGCAAGCAATGCAAGTCTATATGCAACTGGCCCTATTATTTCAAGCACTTCAAAAGGTCCACAATATCTAGGGGACAACTTGGAACAACTTCCAAGCTTCAAAGAAATCTTCTTTTCCCTCACTCTCAAATAAACATGATCCCCAACACATAATTCTCTTTACACTCTATGCTTATCAGCATATCTCTTATGCCTGTCTTAGGTTGCCTTCAGATTCTGCCTAATCTTTGTGATCTCTTGCTCCATCTCCTTGAGCAATTCTAGCCCAAGCACAAGGTTGTTCATAGAATTATCCCAAGTCATAGGTGTCCTACACCTTCTTCCATACGAAGCTTCATATGGACTCATCCCCAAGGATGCTTGTTGTCGATTGTTGTATGCAAACTCTACCAAGTGTAAGTAGTCTTCCTACTTGGTTGGCTTGTCCATCACTTACATGTGAAGCATGTCTTCCAACACTTGATTCACCCTTTTTGTCTAAACATCAGTATGAGGATGGTAAGCAGTGCTAAATTTGAGCTTTGTACCCAAATTTGCAAACAAATCCTTCCAAAAATTGGACATGAACTTGGAATCCCTATCAGAAACTATTTCCTTAGGAAATCCATGCAACTTGAAAATCTCCTTCATGAATATTTTTGCAATGTCATCAGTCTTATGAGTAGACTTGAATAGTATAAAATGTGTTTCCTTTGTCAACTTGTCCACCAAAACCATGATAGAATCATGTTGTCTCCAAGTCATTGGAAAACCTGTAATGAAGTCCATGGAATTGACCTCCCATTTCCATTCTGGAATTGGCAAAGGTTGCAACAAACTCGCTGGGTGTTGATTCTCAACCTTCACCTGCTGACATTTTATGCACCTTGAAATGTATTTAGCAATATCCTTTTTCATTCTTGGCCAAAAATATTGCTTTCTGGCTGTAGCAATTGTCTTCTGATATCTTGGGTGGCCAGAATATGGAGCTTGATGGATCTCGACCATAACAACTCTCCTCAAATATGCTACATGTCGAATATAAATTATGTTCTTGTAGGTAAGAATCCCATCTTCTTCCAATTTATATCCCTCATATCTCTTCTCAAGATTCTGCTACTCCGATTTACCTTGACCTGCACATACAAATTATCTTCATTGGTATGATTCACAATCAGCTATCTCACATCTGATTGGAAAATACTAAGAGATGCCACATGCTTTTCATGCACTTTCCTGCTTAGTGCATCAACCATTTTGTTTTCTTTTCTTTTTATGTGTTTGATTTCAAAGTCAAACTCACATAAAAAATCCAGCCATCTATCTTGTCTAGCATTTAGCGTTGGCTGATCAAAAAAATATTTCAGATCACAATGGTCTGTCCTTAACTCAAAGTTTCTTCCCATTAAGTAATGCCTCCACATCTTCAGAGCATGTACTATGGCCACAAGTTCTAAGTCATGATTGGCATAATTATTGTCATGATCTTTTAACTTTCTAGACCCATAACATACCCCATGGATTTATTGCATAAGAACTCCTCCAAGCCCTTGACCGCATGCATCAGTGCACACCATAAAGTCCTTTTTTGGGTCTGCAATTTTCAGAATGGGTGCACTTGTGAGAAGATTCTTCAACTACAGGAAACTTGCCTCACATTTAGGTGTCCATTAAAATCTCATCCCTTTCCTTTGAAAAGAAGTGATAGGATGTGAAACCTTGGAGAATCCTTCAATGGATCTTCTATAATATCTTGCAAGTCCCATAAAAGACCTTGCATTTGTCACATTCCTTGGAGTTAGCCAATTCATGATGGTCTCAATCTTTTCATGGTCCATAGATATGCCTTCATCTGATATGATGTGGCCCAAGTAATGAATTCTATCTTTATACAAGTCAAACTTACTCAACTTGGCATACAACGTATGCTCCCTCAACAATTGCAAAACAACTCTTAGGTTTTCTTCATGCTCTTCCTCATTCTTATAAAATTCCACAAAATAGCCAAAAAAAATTGACTTGCTTGCGCTTGCATCGGAAACGTCCTATTTCCCTGTTTCCGTGAAGGTGTTGATAGGGATCGTCAAACCTAGTGCTGATAGGCACACCTCCCCTCCACATGCACATGCAAAGAATATAATATATACCCAACACATGTGTCATGTTGAGTTGTTCCACAAAGTTAGTTGTTTCTCGCTATAAACATCATCATATCCTGATTGTTGTACCATTGGATTCAGCTTGTCATGTTGGTCATGTCCATGTTTCATTTGATGAAAATTGTCATCATTTGCCCATTTCAAAAGTCTATCAAAGTTTCGGCAAGTGCATGTATTTTGAGTCATGATTGCCAAAAACTGTTAATTTCTCGTCCTCCATTAATTTACAAGCCACAACCTTATACCATTATTCTCACTTTGCCTAAGTTGAGAGAGTTGAAAATACCCCCCTTGGTTATCTCCCTACATTTGAAAGCACCAATGACCCCTATTTCAAGAAAAAAATATCTCCCCTCCTTTGACATAGTGTGGTTGATTTGAATCTTGGATTATATAAACAAATTAAATGAATTAATGCATTCAAAATAACTATTGTGAAAAACTAAAATAAATATAGTATGTTTTTAATATTCTTTAATACTAATAAAAACATGAATGAATATTAATGTTAATGTTTTTTTGTAAAGGTGGAAAATATCTATATGTTATATATAAAATAAAAAGGCAAAATTATAGTCATTTTCTCATCATGCTTCATGGTGGCCTAAGAAGCTGAAACTACCATCCCAGCCATGCAAAAATACTATAAGGACTGTCATGTTAAAAAAATATGGCCCTCCGAATAGAGGGGAAATAGACCAAGTAGCAGTAGGAATCCATAGATTTTCTACTCATTATCCAATATCTATAAGGAATACTAGAAAGCAAACTATCCAACATATAAAAAAAAAAAAAAAAACACAAGAAGTGTCCAAAGCACCAGATGCACCATCTACATAGGATGTGCAACATGAGAAGAATCACTGCATTCTTCAATAATTGGGAAGCCTTTGTATTTTGAATAAGGGGACTCTACATCTGAAAGTTTGACAGGTAGAGGCTCTATATTCCACGACATGACCAAATATTCCAAGTACAATCTTCTAATATTCTTCATCGACATAATAGCAGGTTCAGTAGTATTTTGAGGTTCCAACCAACCTTCAGAATTGATGTCTATATGCATGCTTCCTTGTCCTACCTGTTCATGAGGCTCCATAGAGTCACTTTGAGAAACCTCCCCCCCAACACATTTTCTTCAAAAGGACCCTTCCCTGGTGCAACCATGGCATAAAAATTCTTATAAAACAAAGAATGCCCCCATTAAAATCTATCCTCTTGAACCATCCACTATCTTCTCCACAGTAACTCGCATTTCGAAAGTTGTGGCCTTGGAGTCTCTCCATTTGGCATGGATATCGTCCATCAACATGCCCATCATATTCTTTACAACCTAATAATTATTGATCTTCCCTACTAAGCCTTCCAAGGCTAACTATTGAGCCACAATACTAGATTCCCATTCATCAATCAGATCGTGGACCGACGTTGAAACAAAATATACATAACCATCGCTACCATAATTACCAAACCCCCTGCAACTAGAAGCACCCTGTCCACTTCTTCCTATTCTAGGATTACCCCTTTGGCGAGTAGCCATGATTCCCACAACATCATTCCTCTTCCCAAAATATACCTCCAACATATGAAATTGATAACATAAAACCACAAATTTGAGCATTGGCTCCAACTCTTTCCCCATCAATGCACAAATTATGCATACCACACACAGGAGTTGTCTCTCCACCCTCTGAGAATGAATGGATTATGTCCTAAACTCCATCACATCTCTAGATTGAAGATCCATAAATGAGAACGTGATTAAACTTTGCATTAACTTTTGAATTTCCTGCAATAACCACTTTACCAACCTTCTCTTCCACGTGTTGAGCTACATCTTAGCACCTGGCATGCTCCCCATGCGTGAACATGTGTTATCCATTCGGATCTAGGGAATATTAATGTTAATATAGGTTTTAATATTAATATATATTATGTTTTAAAAAGTATATTATACATAATATAATTGTAGTATGGATTTCTCCCCTAGTGACATGCAAAAGCACCTAATTTAGATCGTCCACATCGTAGAGTAGAGTTCAACAATGGAAAGGAGAAACAAGAACAACGATAATAATATTTTTTTAGAGTTTTTCAGATATATTCTACTAACTAATAAACATAAGAGAATTCATACCTTTTTTTGTAATGTGGGCCACCGTAGCCATCTGAGGAAATGGTCCCGCAGCTCCACAGTTTGGTTCTGTAGTCTCTTCAACAAATGGTTGTCAAATGGGTAAATGGATCCAAATGGGTACAGAGTGAACTCAACGTACACCATGGGAATGGTATGGCTAGAACATAGGAACAATGGCAAGTGAATGAAAATTAATGATGTGTGATGTGAGCAAAAGTGTGGCTAAAAGTATGTTTTGGGAACGGCCAAAAAGTGTGACTCAAATTGTTTTGGGGGAGGACTTCACAATGTATTTATAGGATGGTCCAAGGGTTTTTGACCCATGGTATTTTATTGTCCATGGTATTTATCTATCATTTTTTACCCATTCTCATATAGGGTTTTTTGGCCCTTTTTTGGAGAGACTAGGGATAAATCACAATAAATGCTCAACTTCCCTTCATCCATGGGGAAGTAATAATAATGTTTTGAACCATATTTAGTGGATTTTTAGTCGTGAAGGTCAAAATGGAGGAAATAATGGTGGGAATATGATGTATAATTATGGTTTATACCATGGAGAGCTAGGTGAACATTTTTTGGTGTTAACATATTGCCCCTTGATGTGTGATGGCAGGATCTCATCGTATGGTCGATAGACATCATAGGATCAAGGGAAAATGGTGACAATGGTGGAGAGAATGGATAGGAACACGGAGGAGTGGAGTCTACTCATTCAAACTACAGTGGATTTTGGTTTGTATTTCTTCTCAAAAATGGATGTGGTACATATAATCTCAGACACATATATGGACGAGGCGGGCATACCCATGCTTGTAACAATGTCTAAAATAAAAATGGGGATCAAGGCTAAAATAATGGGATCTGATCAATACATATACAACTAGTGATACATAATGGTGGACCCAATGGGATGCTGAATACAAATGCTGATATGAAGAACTGATACATAGGAACAATGGCATACTCATGGAATTCAATATCATCACAACTGATGCTCTGCTGGATCTGAAGGTGTACATAATTGGATCGACTCAATTAATGAAAGTCAAAATCTATGTGGTACAATACACAACATCAAGTACCGGAGATACGAGGAAGCATGACACTAAGGGGCTTCCAAACATTGTCGCCAATGCAACCCAGAAATCACAAGGGACATGAGACTGTATGAGTCCCAAAAATAGACTCACCAATGTGCTAGAGTTAGGTGTCAACCGGGGTCTTTGACCAAATAATGAAAGAACCAATACCATGTACGAATCTCAATGGTGTGAACTGTAGATAAATTCAAGCATGTGAGACAAAACCAACTTGAAAGGAACTAAGGAATCCTTTCAAGTGGTCCAACGAATTCATCAATGAGGTGGATGAAACTAGGTTACAGGGACCTCTGGGTCTATCCTCTAGAATAGATGTGTTGACGTTGATAGAGGGATACCTACAACTAATAAGGAAATGATGTTTCCTTGATAGAAGCGTGAGGGGGATAACCATATATGTGGAACAATAAGGGGACTGAGAAACTGAATGGGGAACAGGGGTAGGGGAGTACGGGGGACTCAAAATTCCTTTGTTTAGTGTATGGCGACAGGGATAACCTGGAATAAAATGATACTAACTGCTGGAAAATGGATCATAGCTGGGAAACCAAGGAGATAACTGCAATGGGAAATACTTCGGAAATACTCCCATAGTGTGAGATCATATGTGATGGTGCCTAGAGACATCGTTGTGGGCCTTCTTCATATTTTAAGGAGAATGAAGAAGGGATAGAAGTATGCTCAATATGACATTATCTCATGGATTTTTATCAAGCAAGAGACGGTAAATTGTCAATGGTGTTTTAATTTTTAGAGATTCTGAAAACAAGAAGAAGACTCCAGTGTGGTCCCTTTTTCGTACAGTAGTCTCTTGAGTCCAAAAAAGGATAAAAGTGTACAAAAGAGAGCTCTCCCAACCGAAATAGGTAGAGATACTTATTTACCATAGGTAGTCCAACTAGGTCAGAAAATGCTAAACCTATACTGATTGGACGGTCATTCAAATAATTTTAAAAGCATGGATGAAACCAAGTTTGCTCATCATTATTTCCCTGATGAGAGGGTTAAAACAGAGCTTAAAGACAACCCAAAATGAGCTTTTTGTAATTTACGGTCCCAATGCTTGACAAAGCATAAAAGGATACAAAGGGAAACATTCCTAGATGGAAGGTGCTAGGGTGGTCCTTTTCTTTTAATAGTCTACGTAGTCCAAAAAAGTATATCAATGAGGCAAGATAGAACACCCTTTCAAATATGTTAACGAGTGTGAAAGGAAGTAAACCTGATCGAAAATATTTTCATTCTTTTAGTAGTCAGAAAAGAGCTTAACAGAAACTTTGTAATGGTCAATCAAGCAAGGAGGAATTGTTTGATGTACCAAAGGGGGTGATTCTAGGAGCATGGATGATATGAATAATAGTGAAACACTAGTGGGGCTTCCTTGCGGGACGATGGATGGCGGTAAAATAAGGACAAGTTTTCAGTATAAATGGAGTGGATGGATCATAACTTGCCAGTACGTGTGTGGCGTGATTCATGTGGTGGCATGCAAAGTGAGGTGACTCCAGAAAATGGCCTTAAAAGTACAAGGGAGAGCATGAGACGTGGGTCTTGTCAAAATACAAAGGATGGAAACCGAACCCAGTGGTGTGAATGACGTATAAAATGGATGTTGGACGACTCTGTGGTGCATGGAAGAAAAACTAGACCAAGTGGAGGCCTATAAGAAGAGGGGACCACATGACATGTGTCATTTTCACTGTGCAATGTTGAGTTTGAGTAGAAACCCTAGAACACAACTGTTGATTTCTTCCGATTGGACCATTAGTTTTCCGATCCGTGACTTGTAGGTAAGAGCTCTCACTGAGCCTGTCATTTTCAATGGTGCATTTTTTAGTTTTCCTCACTCTAGGGGCCTTGGCTAAGCCTAAAGGATTCTAAGGGCCAGTTCACACTTTTTGAGGGAAAATGAGTGACCCAGGTCACACTTATCATGCAGACGGGCGTGACCCGGTCGTACCTGTCAGGAAAATAGATGTGACCCAGGTCACTCCTGTGTAGGAGATAAGAGCATCCCGGATTCACCTGTTCAGCCTTTTTGCATGACTTGGGTCACATAAAAAGGGAAAACAGGTGTGACCTAGTCCAGGGTGAGGATTTTTGCATGGCTGGGTTTGACAGGAACTTTGTGCATGTGCAGGATGCCTCGAGTTGGGTGGGGAGAGAAAGACATTGGTGACCTTCGAGAAAACGTGGAGGATGACGGAGTGGTACAGGACACACTCACTCACTGTGGTTTGCTGAAGTTCTTTCGGATCCCTTTGATGCGTTCAAAAAAACTATTTTTGGACAAGCTAGTGAGTTACTAGGATCGAGACTCTGAGTGTTTCATCATCCAGGTTGAGCATTTGGAGATCACCCACTGAGATGTATACTTTCTGACTAACCTCCCGCTACTGGGTGTGATCGACAACATCTCGTCGAAGCTCTCGAGGGGGGTGTTAATGGATGACCTATGTGCCATACATTTCTATTCCTCAACATATGTGCACAAGTCATACATATTGGTGTGCGACATAGAGATTCTAGAGACTCGAGTAGTGGTAGATATGGTTCTGCGCATATTGGGATTGATAGGACTGCAAAAGATCTCAGGCGGTTGGCTCTTGATGGTAGAGTGAGAGATGAGGGGCACCTCCAATGGGTGGGCCCAGATGTACTTGATGACGATTCAACATGGGATGAACCAGGCCAGTTTGGTGGGAGGGGATTTTTATTTCCCATCATTCTTTGTGCTCATTTTTCTTTGAGTGACTGCCTACACTAAGAAAACATTTGGTGGTGTGTGAGGGGGGACCTCGCGAGCCTCACATGAGGGGATGGTGTGAAATGATGATCAGCGATGGATGCATCTTGGTGGGTAGCTTCTTCACCTGGGATATTTTTGCACATTGGCGGCAGACGTGGGACCACACCCTCCAGCAGGGTACCAGCAATGTAGGGGCAGGGTGGAGGGTTTAGATCCACCCACTCACGGGAATAGACAGCAATAGAGTACAAAATTGTACTCACTGTGGCTTGACGTGGAGAGGTTAATAGACGAGGTCATCGACGATGGATGGAAGGAAGTACCTAGATGACGATTTGATCTCCGCGTGCTACAGGGATCCTCCAGAGTGGATCTCTCTCATGAGGAGGATTGTGGTTTCCACTGAGTATTTTAGAGTGGTGGCACAAGGTGACATGCCTATGGAGGAGGAGAGCTCCAAGAAGGAGGACTCAGATGAGGACATAGATTTAGAGAAGGATGAATTGCACTAGAATATTGTGATGTTTCCACCAATGCGTTTGAGCATGGGTATTTTTGTATGATATGTATGATCAGTCGAGAAACCCAGGGGAGCTTATCATTTTGTACTGAACATTAGGATATGATATATATATGCACATGTATGCACCTTTTTATGTGTTTTTATGGGTTTTTATGAGTCTCTTTTATGATTATGAGGATGCATATATGATGTATATGACATATGTAGGAATGACTATATGATGATGCATGATGCAGTTTATTTCTTGTATGCGATGATTGATGTGCCACTCTAGAACATCATTGGCCATTTGGAATGCTACACTATTGAGACTTCTAAGAACATGCATGAATGAAATGGATTCAAAATGTCTAACCAAGTTTATAGTGTGTAGGAACTTTCTAAAGAGGCAAGTATCATGTACTCGATAGCAGTTATTCAGCTGGGAGACAAGCAGCCGAGAGTCTAAGAAGACATCAAGGTGACAAATACCTAAATAAAGGGCGGTTGTTAAGAGACCAATGACACCATCACACTCATCCTGGTTGTTGGTGGCAATACCAACAAACATTCTGTCTATATGGACCAACTCATGTGACGGGGAATAAATAACCCACGCAGCTGAGGCGAGACTAGGAGACCATTTGGAACAACTAAGGAAACAGACGGTAAGACACATGGAAAAAGTGATGCAAAATAAGAAAGAAAAAATATGATACACATGTTTGTATGGTGAGAGAATCTAGGCATACAACCTCCTGAGGTAGATCTTGTTGCAGGGATTCTTCAAGAGGTGGCCGTCATTGTCAGCAATGATATATGCCCCCTTTTCGAGACATCTATGGATGACATAAGGGCCATACCACATGTGTTAACCCAAAAAATTACCCAATTAATCTCTACATGACCTACACCACAAATACATCCATGACATTTCCCTCATTTGACCCCCACACCCTTGCAAAGGCTCAAAAAACACAAAAAAGGGCTTAAAAATCCCTAAAAGGAGCCAACATAGCTCTCATAGGGGGGCTAAAGCCTCCAAAAAATGGCTAAAACCCCTCAAAGGAACTTAAAACCCCTAAAGGAGCTAAGAATTGGGTGAAAGGGGCTAAAACCTTGACCAAGGGCTTAAAACCCTAAAAGCTCATGAAACAACTATAAATAGAGGGGTGGGGGTCACTCTCAAAACATTCCTTCTCTCCCTATCATTATGCTGCCCATGTGAGTGCCTTGAGACCCTTTCCTCTCAAGTCATTCACCCCTCTCCTCCATATCTCCATAAGCCAAAACCCCATTCCATAGAGAGGTGCTTCCAAAGCTAGGGCATGGTGGCCCATTTCCACAAAGGTTGAAGGTATAACCATGTGTTTTTGTTGATAGTTTAATTTCCTAGCTCATGTTTATTTGTAGGTTTATTTTCTCATAGTTTGCTGTACGTTCTCCTTTGATTGCTTGTAGCCATTTCTTATTTTTCTAACAGTTTCCTGCAGGGTTTCCATGGCTCAGAGCTAACATTTCCTCACAGGGTTTTCTTCCATCCACAAGAACCCTACCCTTCCATCCTATAGACGAAAGGTAGCCATTCCTGCTCATATCTAGGGTGAAATCCATACTACAGTTTGGTGACCATACCAGGTCGATCCCAGAGGATCCTTGGGTTGTTTTTCAAGTTTTCTAGTTTTATTTTTGTTTTGTTAACCTAGTTTAAATTTCTGTTAAATCTAGTTTAGGTCTCAGTTTTTTGCATTTACAGTTCCAGTTGAGCCTCCTTAAGGCTGACCCGAGCCAGTTTGGTCATAGTACAAGTTACTCTCGGCTGTTCCTTGCTCATATTTCAAGTTTTTTAACTTCACGGGCTAGATCGCTCTTATCAGGCTGAAAGGGGTGACTAGGTCACTCATTTATCCCCGAAAGGAGTGACTTCCCTCTCAGGAGCCAGATTGCTCCTGTTTTCTGTTTCTAAGTGACCCCCTTGCCTGTTTTTGGAAAAAATTATCGACCCCTCGCTACATTTTCCCTGAAACAGGCGACCTGTCTCTCAGAATTCGGTTTTTAAGCTGTTGGGATTGTCAGTGCGGCTCATCCGCCACTGTCTAGTAGCCTGATTTCTTCTGCATACATTTTTTCTGCAAATTAATGATAGATTTGGCTGGTTATTAATGGATTTGAATCTGTTTTAGGTAAGTTAGTTTTCAGTTTTTAATTAAACATTGGAAATTAACCCCTTGCCTAGCCCTTCCTCCTCTACCCAGTTATCACTCTCTGGGTTATTTTGGGATAAGACGAAGGGTAAAGCTCGTATAGTAATAGGAACTTCACTTGTGATTGCTTTAGACCACTAAAAATGGGTGACTTGGAAGGTAGAGGGGGTGGTATGCCTAGGGGGCCTCACGGCGTTCACGTCCTCCCTGTTGACCAACCTTGCACTCAGAGAGTGACCTAAGGATATATAGATGGGCTTAGTCCCATTATGTTGAGAGCCCAACACTCTTTCCTAATCGAAAATGAATACATGTGTAAGGTAGTCACCTAGTAACTCTACAGTAGTTCAGATCCATTAGTTGCAGGTTTCAAGTTTTCTGTTAAAAAATTCACTGGTTTCATAATAGGTTGCCCATTTCGTAATCTTTATAACAAACCTGAAGCATCTGCGAAGTATTCATAAACCATAACTGCAGTTATAACAGAAAATAACCAAAACATGGACGATCTTAAATACATTGAACATGCACACAACCACATCAAATAAGATAACCAAACTCAGTTCATGACGCTGAGCCAACCATTAAAATCTATCAATTTAAATTAATTCAAACACTTGCATTCTTTGAGGACATAAGTCCCTGACTGCCTTAACCATGAGAAGTACTTGGGTTTAGCCCTAAAACTCATTGTGAGGAGTACCATGAGAACCCCAAAGTAGCTGGCCGCTGAGAGGAATTGCCAAGCGAATTGGACAATGACCCCTACTAATTGACTAGCACTTCCATGAGGAAAAATCCAAGCGCTGTCTCCTGGAATTCTTGGTGGCCGAGTGATCACCTGAAAGCCAATAGGAAGCCACTAAAATCGAGGTCCAGAAATTCATTACCAGATTACACCACTTGATCTACCAACCAGACACAATTGATCCCCCATGCTCTTCTTCACGCCTAAGAGGAGATCCACCACAGTTCGGGTCCTTGAACCAACATCATCGAGACCACTCTCAAAAACCCTTTACATCGTCAGAAGGCCACACATCCTCTGACTCAGACTCAGAATCATATCAATCTGAGATAAATTTACATACTGCACCATCTAGCCCCATGGCTGGCACAAACCCAAATCCACTTTCCGGATTGGTGATTAGTAGTGGACCCATGTCCATACCTCACACCACCACCAACACCCTTGCAAGTAATCCTAGTACTACCATGAAGACTATCCTAACTCAGATGCCTCCACCTGCACCCACCAGTCAAAATGTCCCACTTGTCATACCTAGGGCAGTGGCCCTTCTGCTCACATTGTCCCACTCACCATACCTGGGGGCAGTGGCCCGTCCACAACTGTGCCACAAGTACCCTCAGTCATGCAGGTACATCATGTTCCTGCAAACCCCACCACCATTGTTGGTCCTTCCCACATCAACCTTGGGTCAAACCTCCCTTTCATGGCATGCCTCAACTTGCCTGACTTGGCCAGGTTAACCAATGACCCCATCTGTCATCAAGAATTTTGGCCTCCCATGCCAACCAAGCTCCCCTCAGACATCCCTAAGTTTGAAGGGAAGGCAGGAGAGTGCCCCCAAAACCATATAGTGACGTTTCACCTATGGTTCTCATCAAACAACATCGTAGATGATTCAATTAGACTCAGACTTTTCCAACGCACCCTTACAAGTGCTGCAACCAAGTGGTACATTGAGCTACCACAAGCCAAGTACCCAGACTTCAACTCCTTGGCCTTTATGTTCTTGCAGTACTTCCAACTCCCTGTCAGATATGATGAAGGGGTGGAAATATTTCTATCTTGCCACCAAAATATTGCGACCCACATCACCGACCACATCCATGAGTGGCGATGACGTCGCAGCTCGTGTAAGATCAAGCTTGATGAAAGGATCTTCCTTGACTAGTTCTTAAAAACATTGCTGCCACCCATAGCCAAGGACATTGCATCTGAATGTCCAAAAATGGAGGAAGAGGCCATCTTGAAGGCCCAACAGTTTGACCTCATTTACGCACAGTCTGGATACCTTTACACCATCATTCCAGACGCTCCCTGTGCAGGCACCTCCTACCGGAATGCACCAGGGGAATCCCACCCTGCAGATGGAATCATAGGTTATGTCTCCCATCAATCACAGCAACACCCGACACCACCTATGATGGAACCACAACTAAGCAAAACCCCAAGTGTTTCCTACCCAAACCAAGATTTGGACTATGTAAGAATGATGTCCCAGTCTAGAGCTACAACCTCCTATGCATAACCTGTGCCACAACAGTAGAACCATGCATCCTACTTGTTTGACACAACAATATTTGGGATAGATACCCATGTTTGTAGAAACCCCAGACCCCCAAGTATACTATGAACCACCAGTGCAAGCCGCTCAAGCCCCCTCCCCAGCTCCGCCAACACCTTTGGGACAGGTGTTTGCACAGCAAAACCGTCCCAACCAACTAGCCCCCAATAACCAACAAGGGCAAGCCAGAAACAACCGAGCCAGGAATCAAGGAAATAACCAACCACAAGGAGGCGGTCAACAACAAAATCCTCCCAACAACGTAGGGGTGAATCGACCAGCTCAAAACCCCCAACAGCAAAACCCACCTAGATGCAATGCTTCGTTATGCACAAACCAACCGTGCAAACTATGCAGGGTCTACGGGAACTATACACATGAATTTCCTTTCATGGGTCGTGCTAAGCAGGCCATTCAGAATGAGGTTCAACGTGCGACCAATACGGAAACCCCAGCCCAACCCAACCTAACACCACTAGGACCTCCTCCTATGGTGCTTCAAAACCCATTACCAGTCCAAGGAATGGTAGCAATTGCATCTGCTCCCTAACCCAATCTCGCTGCCTTAGCTACACCTCCAATAACAGAAATAGGTGTTCACCACCTGCTAGCCTTGACAACCAAATAGGTCAATTTATAGACCAGACGAAATCAGTATGGAGCCAACACTGAACCTTCTGACCCATCAGCGACATCCACATCCAAAACAATTAGTACACCTCTTCACTTACCCCCTTTTCCCCCATGCCCCACCATACGATGGGTTGCCAACAATGTCGCAACTAGAGTTGCTATGAGCTACATCATCATAGATGACTTGGCCCAAACACCTATGTCCATGTCCACTCTTGAGGTACTTAAAACTTTCCCAACACAGCGGAAGGCCTTATTAGCTGCCCTCGGTGTTGTAGACCCCTTTGAATCCAAGTTGATTATGTTCAACACATAAAACGGAGAACCACGGATGCCATCAACCATTGCTTTCCAAATCCCAGTGTCCATTCAGAATTTGGTCGTACACCGGTGCATCATCGATGAAGGGGCATCCACATGTCTCACGTCGACCTTATCCTGGTAGAAACTTGGGTCCCCAATTCTACAACCATCCACTACTACTCTGTGGGATTACGATGGTCATGCCACTAAATCCCAAGGTATCCTCCCGCATGTCCCCATCACGTTAGCCAAGAAAATAGTATTGATTGACATAGATTTTTTCAATGCTTAGTTGGACTATAACCTTCTCCTCAGAAGAAGTTATATGTACGCCATGAGAGCCGTAGCATCAACTGTTTTCCGTCTCATGATGTTCCCTCACGACGGGAAAATCATGACGGTTGACCAATTAACTTATCACAATCCACAAGGGCTAACTACACCAGCCAATTTTATCCTTACGGTCAATACCATTGATCCACAAGGGCTAACAACACCAACCAACATTATCCCCTTGGTCAACACCATTGTCGATGACATACTCGCCTCCCCATTATTGAATGTGGGCCCTGGGCTATTTGCCAACACCACCATGATGACCTCCTTCCCTTTTGTATCACCACCACTGACACCAAATGAGACTACTGATTTGTGCATGCTCTCATCTAGCACTTACGAACGTAAACATCAACCGCAGCCACAACCCCAACAGCATCCGCAAAATCATCCACCGCCGCAACATCATTCGTAGCCGTAGCACCAACCGTAGCCGCAGAACCAACCGCAGCCGCAGAACCAACCACAGCCATAGCTCCATCCGCAGCCACAGCTCCATCCGCATTCGAAACCCCATCCACATCCACAAACTCAGTTGCAACCCCAACCTTAGTTACCAGGTAAACATTGGGGTTCATTCCCACTCAACACGATCCTTTTCCTTTTCCTACCATCTAGGATCATGAGTAAGTCTGTCTTGGCAACTCATAATTTACAAGATTTCACACTGGGAGATCTTGTGTGATACCTTGAACCACCTACCCTACCTATGAGGCCCCAGGATGTGTTGACTCATTTCCATCCAATTGAGATGATGTTGCACCTACCTCCAGGTCCATCAAAGACTCCTCCTATCTCCAGGCCTGCCCCTCTTCCTCCAATAGAGACTGGGGGCAAGGCCACCAAAGCTAGAACCAATACCATTTACATGATCTCTAGCACTAGTTTACCTTTCGTCTCGTCAGCTGTGGAAGATCCACTTGATCTATCCTGGCACCACTTACGCGATGACGAAGAGATCTATAAGACCGCCTACAGTTTTACCCCATTCCCTTTAAACCATAGTGTGGAATCAATTCTTCCCATAAAATACCAGATTTCGTCACCCTGCCTTTCCAATGGCCTTCATCTCAGCAAGGGGGCATGCCTCTTCGCTAACTCAAATGGTCGACTCTTGAAGAAGCCATGCAACGGACTCCACCTCAAGAGAGTCTATGCCTGATATAACCACTATGAGTCCCTCATAGCGTAGTTTTTTCCTTTTATGTTTTGCAACGTTTTTACCACAAGTCATAGCCCCCCTCCAGTAATAGTTCTACATATGAGGATAGCTCATTGAAGGGTATAGTACCACATTTGCACATGCACACAGTATGTCACATGTATGAACTAGCTACCACCATGCTAGCATACTATCAGGTCCCTAGACCTGTCGTAGAGGTCCAATCAATTTGCATACCACCATGAGAATTTCACATTGTACGTTGAGCTAGCTCCGTACCCATAGGCCCCCATTTGGTTTAGTTTTCCCCTATGCATCATGGAACTAGGGGAAGCACCATGAGCTTCTAGTTCGAGTCACCCAGAGTCTGTTGGAGACACCCCTCACACCTCCGGGTTCAAAATTCCATCCTCTATATTTTAGTGAGACCATAGTCTCATGTTTAATAAGTAATTTTTAGGGCCACTTCCTGAGAGTTACCTTTGTTTACGTACCACATTGTGATATAAGTGTCTCCAGACCTATACTTTCATCACATCACCACTGCAACTTATGCGGGATTCTGGACCATCTCCTGAAGGCCACCTCAGTTTACATGCCCTTCGCATGCAACTGTCTAATCTGTCCACCACAACTTACATAGGTGCTCGGACCACTTCCAAGAGGGAGGATCATTTATTTCACATGAATTTGGAATATAAGTGCCTCCGGACTTGCACTCACACCATATGTAGTCCATTCTATCTACCACAACTGACACAAGACTCTCTTGACCTTTGTCCAAGAGCCACCTCGATCCACGTGCCTTTGCCGCAATCTATCCCATGCATGTATTGGTATGTTCAAGAGCCACTTGCTCCATCCATACTGCATAGTTGACCTTTGGACCATTGTCCATAGTCCTGAGAGGAGGTCACCTTCAGTTCCCCCTTGATCGGTTGACCGTACTAGAGTTTCTGTTAAGCTCTTTTCTAACTCCTAAAAGAATGAAAAGATTGTCGAGCACCGTTGCTTCCTTTTCCACTTGTTAAAGTATAGGAAAGGGTGTCTACATTGTCTCGTTTATCTCCTTTTGCGAACCATGTATACTACCATATGAAAAGGACCACCTTGGCACATTCAAGCCAAGACCATTCCCCTCTGCATCCTTTTATGCTTTCTCGGGCAGAGGGGCCGAACTTTACGAAAAATCTCACCATGGGTTGTCGTTAAGCTATTTTCCAGCCTTCTCATCAAGAAAAGATCGCCGAGCAAACTTGGTCTCATTCATGCTCGTAAAAGTATCTGAATGATTGTCCAGTCAGTATAGGTTTATCCTTTTCCAACCTGATTGGACTACCAATGGTAAAGAAGTCTCCGATCCCCTTCAATGGATGGGTGAGCTCTCTTGTGCACACTTTAAACCTTTTTCAGGAACAGGAGACTATCAATGAAAAAGAGACCCCACTGGAGTCTTCTTCATGCTTCTAGACTCTCTAAAATTGAAAGCACTATTGAGCATTTAATTTCTCGGGCTCACCAAAAATCCAAGAGATCATACCACAACGGTGTCTTTAGACACCACCTCACATATAATAGTTTGGCAGCATTCCCACTTTGGGTCACCTTTGTTCAGAGTATTCTACGATGTGTCTTCCTTGGATCCCATCAATTCCAAAAGTGTCTACCTCCACCAAGTATTTCCCATCTCCAGTTACATCCTTGGTATTATAGTTATGATCCCTTTCCCATGAGTCAGTTTCATTTGTTTCCTAGTTCACCCTGCCGTCATACTCTGAACAAAGTAAGTTTGAGTCCACTACACTTCCCTTGCCCCTGTTTCACTCCCTCCTCGGTCAATGGGTCAGTCCTCAGATTGTCTCACATCTTTCAGTTATCTCCCTCGCGCTTTTGGTCAAGGAAACACCATTGCCTTGGTCAGTTGTAGGTATCCCTCTATCAACGACAACACATGTATTCTAGAGGATAGACCTAGAGGTCCCTATATCTTGGTTTCATTAACCTCATTGATGAGTTCCTTGGACCACTTGAGAGGATTCCTTAGTGCCTCTTGGGATGGTTGTTTCTCATGTGCTTGACTATAGCTACATCATCGCACCATTGAGATTCGTAAAGGGTATTGGTCCATGCAGTATTTGGTTGAAGACCCCAGATGTCACCTGACTCTAGCACATTGATGAGTCTATTGAGGGACCCAAGCAGGTTCATGTCCCTTGTGATTTCTAGGTTGCATTAAAGACAGTGTTCAGAATCCCCAGAGCAATGCTTTGGTATAGATTCATGATTGATTCAACATATTGTACCACATAGACTCTGACTCTCTATCACTAAGTCCCTACAGTTATGTACCTCTTTAGATCCAACAGACCGTTAGTCATGACGATATAGAATTCCATGAGAATGGCATGGGTCCAATGTAGCAGTTCTTCAGATCAGTATTGTATTAAGCCTCTTATTGAGGCAACCATTATGTAACAATAGTTGTACATGATTGGCTCTTGCATTTTAGAGCTTAGATCACATTATTATTTTGACATCGTTACGAGCATGGGGATGCCTGCCTCCTCCATATACATGTCATACATTATTTGTATCTCACCCATTGATGGGAACCATATCAATACAAAAACCAAAAGCCACCATGCCCCAACCCAAGAAGCACCACCTCTCCCCAGAAAATCCTATGATGTCCGTCGGCCATACAATGAGCTCCTACCCTCACACATCAGGGGGCAATCTGTTAACCCAAAAAATTACCCGATTAAGCTCTACATGACCTACACCACAAATACATCCATGACATTTCCCTCATTTGACCCCCACACCCTTGCAAAGGCTCAAAAAACACAAAAAGGGGCTTAAAAACCCCTAAAAAGAGCCAAAATAGCTCTCATAGGGGCTAAAACCCCTCAAAGGGGATAAAACCCCTCAAAGGGGCTAAAACCCCTCAAAGGAGCTTAAAACCTCCAAAGGAGCTAAGAATTGGGTGAAAGGGGCTTAAATCCCCAAAAAGGGGCTAAAACCATGACCAAGGGCTTAAGACCCTAAAAGCTCATGAAAGAACTATAAATAGAGGGGTCGGGGTCACTCTCAAAACATTCCTTCTCTCCCTATCGTTATGCTTCCCCCTCTCCTCCATAGCTCCATAAGCCAAACCCCCATTCCATAGAGAGGTGCTTCCAAAGATAGGGCATGGTGGCACATTTCCACAAAGGATGAAGGTATAACCATGTGTTTTTGTTAATAATTTAGTTTCCTAGCTCATGTTTATTTGCTCATAGTTTGTTGCAGGTTCTCCTTTGATTGCTTGTAGCCCTTTCTTATTTTTCTAACAGTTTCTTGCAGGGTTTCCATGGCTCAAAGCTAACATTTCCTTGCAGGGTTTTCTTCCATCCACAGGAACCCTACCCTTCTGTCCTATAGACATAAGGTAGCCGTTGTTGCTTGTAGCTAGGGTGAAATCCCTACTACAACATGGATTTGAACTTCTATTTTCCAGTCTTATCATGGGCTTGGTCGTAAACAAGGACTAGGTCCCCCTCGCTAAAGGTTCCTGGGTGGACGTGGGAGTCCTAATGATACTTCGACCTGGTCTTTGTTGCTTCAATAATTTTGAGAGCATCATAATGATCCTCATTCATGCATTCAAGCATGAGTAGGCATTGTTGTAATGGTGAAGTATCAGGTGGAAGTTCGATGGCAAGGAAGAGTGATGGAATCAGGCATTCAATGGGAAGAACCGACTCCATGCAGTGAGCTAAGTGAAATGGGGTAAACCGGTGGCGGTTTTAGTTGATGTATGGTAGGCCCAGAGGGATGAAAAGATAAAGTGGTTCTAGTTGGACTTATTTTTGTTCACCATTCGTTGGAGAATGGTTTTGAGGATTTTTTTGACAACCTCAACTTGGTCATTTCCCTGAGGGTAATAAGCAGATGAATTTTGGTGTTAAAACTTTAGCATGGCAGATAGCTTTGTCCAAACAATGTCCTTGAAATGTGAACCATAGTCTGATACTAATTTTGGGGGGACACTGAAAGGAGCGATAACATGGTTGAAAAATAAAAGTGATGCAGTATCGACCTTAAAGTTGAAGGTATGCATGGCTTTGGCCCATTTGGTGAAATAATCAATGGCCATAATGATGTATTTATGGCTTTCGACTGAAGGAGGATTACATATCATGAAGTCGATTTCCCAGTATGTGCGAGAGTAGGATGTAGCTGTACAGGAGGTGTCCTTGAATTAGGGGAAAAGAGTTGGAAACTGTGACAATGTTTGACTACATGAATGCAATTACCAAATATGGTAGGCCATAAATAACCGATGTGGAGGATCTTTGAGCAGTAGTTAAACCAAAGAAGTGGCCACCACAGGATCCACTATGACAGTCATTCAGGACTTGTTCAGATTCATGGTGGGTGAGGAAACGATGCAGGATAGTTTCCACACCATGAAGATACAAGACATCCATGATAAGGAGATAACGAGCATCTTGGTTCTGGATGCGACGATGATCTTCACGGCTCAAACGGGGCCTGAATTTTTGTGTGCGCAAGTAAAGGAGGATGCTCCCATACCATGGGTCTTTCGTGGAGATGACGAATAAGGATTCATCAGGAAGAGTAATTGTGATAGGGTATGATGTAGATGACAAAGGGAAGTCTACCATAAAGGAATCTAATGCAAAATATTTAGTGCTTTTGCGTGTGACAAATTATAGGTTGTACTATTGGAGAACGATGATCCACTTGGCAGCTTGACCTTGAACAAGGCAGCGAATCAAGAGATAATGCATGGGGTTGGAATTGGCCATGACACACATGCAGCTCATGAGGATGTAGTGGTGTAGTGATTCTGTACCTAAAAGATGATGATGAGGGCCATCTTCTCTTCACAGGAGTAACATAAGGGTGGTTTGAAAAGCTTTTGACTTACATAATATATCACATGCTCTTGGTGGGCATTGTCTTCTTAGACCAACACTCCAACAATAGCATTTTCGGATGTCGACACATAGAGGATGAACTCTTTGTTGAAGTTAAGAGGATACAACAATAGAGCGGAAGTCAGAGCATGTTTCATTGCATTGAAAGTGACTTGTGCATGCTCATCCCATATAAAAGGAATGTTGGTACAGAGAATGCGTAAGGACCCATGGACTTTCATTGCATAGTCTGGAATGAATCAACGAAGGAAATTGGGCTTTCCTTGAAGACTCTGCAATTGGTGTAGAGTACGTGGAGGGGGAAAATTCAGGATGGATTGAAACTTCAAAGGATCCATGGTAATACCTTTGTGGGACATGATCAATCCTAGTAACCGACTGATGGGGACACAAAACACACACTTAAGGGGATTCAAGCAGACTCTATATTTACGACATCGTAGGAATACTTTCCATACATCATCCAAATGTTGTGAATGCTTCCTATATTGATTCGTGAGGTCATCTAAATAAACCAAGATAATATGAATGAGGTCATGGAAGAAAAAAATCATGGCCTGCTAAAAAATGGCTCCATCATTTTTTAGGCCAAACGACATGAAACGATATGCAAAGGTGCCCCAGGGGGTAGTGAAAGCAGTTTTGTATTGACATTCTTTGTAGATTTTAATTTGGTTATAACTTGAAAAATAATCCATGAAGGAAAATAGTTCATGGCCGACGTAAGTTTCAATGATCTGATCAATGAACGGAGTGGGGAAATTCAAGTCTTGGAAGTCGGTACAGACCCGGATGATACCCTATTTTTTATTAACGGGAACCAGATTTAAAACCCAAGTCATATACGTAATGGTGTATATGAAGCCTGCTTTGTGTAGCTTCTCGATCTTAGATTTGATGGCAGGGGCCTTGGATAGGTGGATGGGCCATTGATTTTGGTGAACAGGGGAAACATCATGCCATGTATCGATACGAGGATCAACGATTGATGGATCAATCCCAGGAATCTCGGTATAATAATAAGCGAAAATATCACAAAACCCCTGAAAAATGCTTTGTATGAAGCGACTTCTTCATGGGAGAAAGACGGTCAAAGGGTAATATCTTCAACTATCTCAGGTTTAGTTGATATATATATCTTTATGGTTGGTGAAATATTATACATGTTCCCTTCTTCAAAGGTGTCTGGGGTCGGGATTGGGTTTTTAAACCAATCCACACTTTTGTGGATGAAGTCTTTCGCTTCGACAGAGAATTGGTCTGACGATGAAGAAGGCTCATCAGGGATGAAGAAGGAGATATGGTGCAAATCATCCTAAGGATATTATGGAGTTGAAATATCTTGAAGGATCTCCTCGTCATTGTGAAAGCAACGTGTGGATAGATCCGATGAATATTCTATGGCCAAGGAGGTGGAAGGATTGCTAGAGCTAGAGATCATGTAAATGGTGTTGGTGGTGTCTGAGGAAGATGCCAGATGGTGGATTTTCTCAAGGATGCTGATGTTGAACTTGTGGGAGTGTTTGCAAATGTCACTAAGTAGTGACCGATACTCACAAAAGTTTGGGAAAATGGTGGGAATAATGACCATATAAGCCACAAACTGGACATGGATAGTTGGTGTAGAGGGATTTGTTCTTTACCATAGGTATGTCTGGTACATTGACCATGGGAGCGTCATCAGTCTCGACTATAGTGTGTATGTGGGTGTGAAGGATAGGAAAATTGGGACAATTTTGTGTCACATGGACTTGGACATCGCATAATGCACACATAGGAGGAGGACATGGTTAAATTTTTGTTTTGGGCATCTTCCCCCTAGTCTTCTTGGGAGGAGGGGGGGCAAGAGTAGAGACATGAGAATTCATTGGTGTAAAAGGAGGTGGGTATGACATCATATCAATATTGGATGATATTCAACATGACCTGTGGAAATGGAGGAAGGGCGGGGGGATTAAGGTACCACATGGGAATACCCAAAGTGAAACCTAGAAGGTTGAGAGTAGCCATGACTGGCTTGCTCACAATACCATATGGTGGAAAAAGGAAGGGGATCATGTGTACAGGGAATGAACCCCAATAATTCCCTAAGGACTGTGGTTTAGGTTGTGACTATGGCTATGAGGAGGTTAGAACACTACTAGATGTGATAGTGCATAAATATGATATATCAGTTGCTGAAGGAGGAGGTGGTGAGGAAAAAAACGTGTCCGTCAATGGAGCATTGGAAAATAAGCTCAGGCCAACAACATATAGGGAAGGTATGGAAAATTTTTTGATGGTATTGTTGACAGTAGGGAGGATGTGTTTTGGTGTGGCCAATCCCTTAGGGTAATAATATGTTAGTAGGTCGATGGTCACGATGTTCTTGTCATGGGGGAACATCAAGAGTTGAAATACGATAGAGGAAATGACTCACATTTCATACATATACCTATGTCCTAGGAGGAGGTTTTAATTGAGTTGGGAATTGACAACCTCAATGTCAATAAACAATGTTTTTCCAGTTAAATCGATGGGGACATTTGTGAGAATGCCTTGTGGTTGAGCAGCGTGGCCATTGTAGGTACAGAGGGAAGTGGTGGAGGGTTGAAGGGTTGGGGATCCAAATTTCTGCCAAACAAAGGTTAACATAACATAGGTGGATGCTCCCTTATCAAATTTCCATCAATGAATAACCACATTATGAATTGTGACTAGAACTTGGAAGGCAACGGATGATGGCATCTGGGGTTCTCCTTGATCTAGGTCAAAGGCGATCAACTGGGAATCAGAGGGATCGACAATGCCTAACACTGATAGGAACACATTGTGTTGCGAAGGACAAGTTTTGAGGACTTCCAAAGTGGACATGGAAAAGTAGTCGACTATAATGTAGTTAAAGAAAGCTCTGGTAGTGGCATTGTTCATGATGCGATGCAAGGGGAACCGCATGAATTTTGTAGTGCTATTCATGGGGGGCTTGGAAGATGAAAAGGCATATCTGGAGTGGTGGAGGTAGATTTCACATAGGGGTTAATGGTTTTCATGGTGGATTCATACTGGTTTCTTTGAGTATGGAGGTTGACATCATACGATAACATCATGAGGTGATGGACACCAGGATCAATGGGTGGGGCCGTAGAAGTGGTTGTGGGATTTTGTGGTGCCAAGGGTTGGGTTGCAACCATCCCTTAGCTGGGTAAGGGGTTTTGGATTACCATAGGTGGAGGAATTGGTGGTGTTGGTTTTGGCTGAGCCAGAGCAGCCCCATTGGGGTGACATTGATTATCAGTTTGGAGTAACTAGCATACATGGTTCATATGAGGACAATGATGTGTGTAATGGCCGAAAGTGTTACAAATGGTGCAAAGACGGTTAGTCACCAACTATGGGTTCTTCCCAGCTCTAGCAGGATGCTAATGATTATGTGTAGGAGGGTTGGCTCCGTTATTGTTTGGAGTGTTGCACATGAAAATATCACATTGCTTAGTCAGCCTTCAGATGACTTTCCTGTTGCCTACCAACTTCCCAAAAATCCTGATCTGGATCACCTTGACCATTTTTTGCCCTAACCTAGAAGGGACGAATCTCTTTCACCTTTTACACAGAGCACCGTCAACTTATCCATCAATTGAGCAAGAAATGATGTTGACCCTTTGCAGTGGGAAAAACCTAGGTCAGCGCTCTGTTTAGTTTTCCTAAAAGCGCCGATGGTCTTAAAAGGGGAAAAAAGAAGTTTCTAGAAGGTTACGTATGGAATCCTTTGTGGAATTAGTTCCTGCATGTTTGGGAGAGGTGGCATTCAAATCCCTCACCTATAGGGATCTTATTCTATCATTTTTTCAAGTCATCCTATGTATTTTTGGCCTGTAAATGAAGCTTCTATGAGGAGAGTGGGAGAGACCAGAAAAAGCATCCTTATGCTGCTAGTTTGAAGTCTAGATAGAGGAAAAATAGAGGTAGATTATAGCTAGAGAGGTCTTCATTGGAGTTTGTAGACATTTGTTGAGACAGAAGCTGTTGAGATCAAGGCATTTGGTTGTACTTCTTCTCACCCATTATTAATACAAAAAAATTTCCCTTTCCTATATTTGGTTATTGTGTTTGTGATTAAATATTATTGAATTCCTTGATCATCAATATGGATAGTTGATTATCATGATGCTCTCATCTTTTCGTTTGTCTTGTGATCCTTCTTGCAGGTATTGAATCATCTCAAGGGCTTCCCAGAGAAAACATAAATAGGTCTACGGTTGAGGTATATGATGTGTTATATTAATTAATTTGACTATTCAAGGGAAGGATATGTGGCTGTGATTCTTTTATTTTGTAGTTGTGTTTTGCATTATAGAGGAACAAGCAGTGTTGGCACTGGTTGAGAATTTCTAGTAACAAAATTGGCGACCATACTGGGGAGGTGCAAAATTGATCATATTTGGGGAAGATCCAATCAGATCTAGTGCAGATCCAGTCAGATCTACAACTCGTTGGTAACCATTCTCTCTGCTCTTTGTAGTTTTAGTCAGCAAGGTAAGCTACTCATTTCATTTTATTTATGATAATTTGCCTCAGTTCTAGATTATAGTTTTTACTGTTCTCTGGGTAATTGATTTTTTCTTATTGTTTTCAGTTAAACTGAGACATTTCTGTTTCTCTTTTAGTTCTAGATTTTTCAGTACACTGTCTGAATGACATGCTTCTCCGTGGTTGATAGAGCGCTGATCTTTGTTTGGGGCACATTTCCCCTTGACTGATAGAGTGCTTCCTTCCTTCCACGGCACCCCTCCCTTCAGCTGAAATATCATCATTCTTCCTTCCAGGTTTCTTTTCCCTTCAATTGACAGAGCGCTATAGGCGCCTAAGTCCTGAGTTACTAGCGCACCGATTCGACTTGTGAGGTAGGCTTCAAAAATTCCTTGTAAAATTTGTCTTTGTCTATTTGGAAAAATTTTATCTTGCTGAAAAGTCTGTGTGGTTTGTTTGCTTCTATGAGATTTTGCTGTGTTCTTTGCATCTGCCTACTTTTTGAGACTACTTTGTGAACCTGATTCTCTTTTGAGCTCAGTTCCAAAGGTTTGGTATTTTTTATAGGGGAAAATGGTAGATAGTTTCAGTTTTGGTTTCAATGAAATATCTGGAAACTTTTACTTTTGAAAAGAAAATCATAGCCTCTTTTAAACTAGTTCATTTTAGACTGCTTTGAGTGCCTCATATTTTCTAGGGAAATACAAAAAATAACCATTTTAGTTTCTTCTTGTTTATGCTTTAGAAGTTGTCATTTTTTTGCATAAATAGATTATAAGAAATAGATTTTTTGACATTGTAGCAAAGATAGTTTGCATGCACACTAGAGGCTTAGTTTCTTTGTCAAAATTTTCATATATCTTTTGAGTGCTTGTTGAAAAATTTTTGTGTTTGAAAAAGCTTCATTTTCTTGCATTTCTCGATTCAAGTTTGTGTTGTTGAAATGGCATTATTTTAAGGTTCTTGAAAAAAGAAAAAGAGAAAATTTTCTCCTTACCCTAAATAGTTTTCATCGGAAGTCAAAGAAGTGTTTTCTGTTGCAGATAGAGTTAATCTGCATTATTGGAGACAACATTTCCACAAACATTCACCTAATAGTCAAGATAAAATAAATGGTAGCTTTAAGTTAAAATTTGTATAGAAAGTTGAGTGATAGGCTAGAGATGTGTTTGGGCATCGTTAAGCATAGGAGTTGTCGTTATTTATCCACACTACATCCTGGGACTTGCACGGTTCTTCCACGTACCGTTAGTATATAGAAATGGTATTTCACGTAACCTTGAGGTATATAGAAAGGTTCTTTCACATACTCGATTGTATATAGGAAGGCCCCTTGTGAACGGTTGTACATTAGAAAACACTACTATCGATTTGAGCTCCCATGTACCTTGCGTACATCGAGAGACCCCACTAGGATACCCTATCCAAACTGAGTTAACCTCTTGGTCGTCTTGGCTTTACGGGCGAAGCTTGTAAAGTATTGATAACCATGGTGAGAAACTGGACTTTGAACCCCTCCTATCATTTAAGGCTTCTTGTGACCTTTAGCTCTGTGTAGGTGTTTTTTGTGTGATTTTTTCTTTGACCTAGGTTAGAAGACTTCCAGCAACCACCATGGTTGAGAAGCTTGCGCGGCGTTAATCCCGTAGGTTACAGGGTTTTCCTCCTGACTCTCCTCCAACCGTGGAAGGCAATGAAGGGGTAGCCGTGGAGATACCAGCTTCGATTGAGAATCGTATGGAATTTACTCCACCTAGAGAAGATTTCACTATTTACATGAATCCTTTAGTCCAATTGCCTCCTACAACGATGCTTCTATGCATCCACCATTGGAAGGCCATGGCGATGCTTCTGCCCCACCTGATTATGGTCTGGATGCTTCTTTCTAGAAGACTTCTATGGGCCAAGACATTACTAAATTTAGGTTTAATAGACCTTCACCAGGAAATCCTCCCTTGGGAGAGGAGGAACAAAGAAGAATAAATGCATCTCTCGATCGAGCTCGAAAATTTTCAGAGAGAATAGAAAGAATTATTCCTCCACTTGTGTCTTTTTATGAAAATTTACCGACATGATTACCCCGTAATACAGAACCTTGGCCTAAAGCTGAAATTAAACCTTCTTTTGATGGCCACCCAACTTATGGTGAGAATTCTCGCAACCCATGGCCTGAAGGATATCGTTCACTAGCTCAAGCGTTAGGAACTATTGAAGAAATTTTATTTCAAGGTAATCCAGGTCTAAACCACAACCCTATAGTGTCACATATTCAACCTATGACTAGACATTCCATACCTATCTTGGTTGGCGGGAAATCCTCAAATCAAGCCATGTCAGTAAACTCTCACGCCGGAGGGCAAACCCCGGTGCGAGTTACGTTACCTATCAGTGGAACTATGTCTAGTTCAGGACAAGTTGTAGTTGTAGAACAACCTATAGTGGTTATACCCCCCACCAATACATATGTTGTCCCCCCCCATCCAGTACAGGCCAACCCTTAGGGTCACAACCTATCAATAATATGGATTCTTGGGGATATACTTATCCAGGAACTCAACAACCTATGGTTAATCAAGTTTATCCAACAACCACTACCTGGGTCTATTTATCCTGGAATTCCTTACCCCAAAAACTATTTCGTCCCTTGGGGACAACCAAGTTGGTCAAATATCCCATCATATGGAGGGACTTTTTTGAATACTACCAGAGGATATGGTGGAACTCCCCCTTGAGGACCATAACAAGAACATGGAGGACCTGGAGGTCCTAGAGGACCTGGTGGACCATTTTGTACACCACCACCACCTAGTGGAGGAGGAACACCACCACCACCTGGAGGAGGAGGACCAGCACCACCATCTAGAGGAGGAGGACCACCACCACCACTTGGCAGAGGCGAACCCCCACCACCACTTGGAGGAGGAGTAGGACCACCACCACCACCACCTTTCGGAGGACCCCCTCCCTTGGGGGGCCCACCTCCCCATGGTAATTCTAGAAACCAAAAACCTTTTCAACAAGCTTCGGGGGCATCATCTATAGCCATCTATCAATCCGCATATGGTCCTACTAGTCAACAAATGCCCTATCAATATTACCTGTACCCACAACCAAATCAACAACTACCATTTCTGGCCACTTTATATTTTCCAGACTTGTTGAGATTGATAAATGAACCAATTCATCATGACCCCTCTTGGACTACCATCCCAGTCGAGCTACCTTCCAATATCCAAAAATTCAATGGTGAACCTGGTGAGGACCCAAAAAACCATGCTATGACTTTTATCTTTGGTGTTTGTTACGAAGAAAAATTCCTATGGCTTGGGGTGTACCACAACAGTCAGAGAAACCATAGAAATCAATCCATTCCCAATATGCAATACAAATAAAACATCTAACACTAAAGGATATCGAAACATACATTATTCCAAACTGTCGATGTAGATCCCCGTTGATCTTTTTCCAATCCCGCGTGTGTTAACAATTTGCTCTTTCAACAACAGAAAACAAGACAAGCATGCTATATAATGGTGTTAGACCTACTCTAGAATATATAATCAATAATGTATAAGCAATTAAAAGCATCCATGGATTCAATATTCATTTAAATGCACATCATTGGACAAGAAAAGATATTTCTATTAATATAAATCAGAGATTACATGAATGACAACCTCTGTCAGCATGTCTGCGAACCATAGAAACTGAGTCCTCCACATGGGCCTCCACCACCTCAATATTCCATATCTCAATAGCAAGCTCACAAGCAAAGGAAATCTTGGGAATAACACCAAGTTCTCCAAGGGACAAAGGGATGCAGACTCAAGTATAAGCAAGCTACGACAACAATGGAATATAGTTTTCTTGCTCTTTTATTCCTCTCCTATTCAATGTATCCAAAGGGTTCCTTATATAGTGCTTCAATGGGGTAATGGAAGGTCAAATCCAAGTGATATCGAGGCATATGGAAGGACAATAGATAAGTGATTTAGATCCAAATCAAGGAAAACTCCAAAAACATTTGGCCTTTTGCACACATCCCGATGTACGCGGGTTTAGGGGTAATATCTGTGTATATACACGAGAAAGGGTTTAAAAGTCACGTACAACAAATAATGAGTGTTTTTAGGGATGATATTGGAAACATCAAAGGTACAAAAATAGTCCATGGGGTCTGAAGAGTCTGCAGAGGGAAAAGGAAGGCCATAAAAGTGTGATAAACCATGTGTGGTAAAATCAGCTATAACAGATGCCCCCTAATGTGTGAGGTCATAGGGGTAACATGATGGCTGAAATACATTATAAATCCATCCCAGAAGTGGAGTGATGAAGAAATAGGTGGAATAACTAGCCATCCAATAGTATAACCCAATAATCAAACTCTGCACATGATTGCAGATACATATAGCAATCCCGGATATAAAAGAGTACAGTGGCCATGAATAGGCATGATATACGAACTGTGACATGTGTGGTCATCGCCACATACAATATACAATAGATCAGAATCTTCTTGATGAATATATACAAAGGACCAATATCTCCATGAAAGCTAAAGATATACCAGATCAAGATCTCCATAATGGATGAAGATATCTGACATACACTGGAATTAAGTCACGAGAGCTGAAATCTCATGAACAATGGCACGATCAAGGAGGTAGCATATCATAAATGCCACCAATATGGAAAGTCTTCTACACAACCTGCTACAAGTAGATGTCCTACTATGTGAATAGAGGTGTCTAGGTCGAACATAGTAGTCCATCATCTGATTACTGGTCATTGATGTATACTATTAACAGACGCGAGATCACCCACCGATAATGAAAATGGGAATCAAGGCACTAGAGTGCAATCTAACAAATGCAAATAAATGTGTTGAGGTTGAACACTTGAACAAATCCCTCAATCAAGGGACATTGATGTATTCCAAAAACTGTCGATGGTGAGAGAACCTACCACTGATGACTGTAAGTCTCAAGGAACTCAAATGAATCTAGACTCCTATCCCAGAATAAATGATCTGAAGTCGATGGGATGGAATCAGCTGGAAGGAGGGCATTAAGGCATCCCCCATCAACCAACATGAGGTACTCAGCAACGCTGTATAATGTGGAAGGACTTGAACAAGATGTGCAGAAACCGGTAATAGTACTGGGAATGGCCGACATGCAAAGTCAAGACAACTGAGGTATGGACGACTCGAAATTCAACTTCCTTTGAACACCAACATAAAGGAGAATGGTGACTCAATGTAGGTAGCATAGACTCAATATACAAAATCGGGACATATTTGCGACACATGAGGCATCGACAGAGGCTCCATAGGGACAGGAAGCTTAACCAGTCGGTGGAGGTAAAATTAGAGATACGAGTATAGCTACTAAAGTCAAACTACTAACCCAAACAACGGATGTGATATACAGTGCTCTGTTCGAAGGTGACATGATTCGACTACTACCAAAGATAACAACTTTTCATGTCCGGCTTTTTGGTTTTTTTATTTTTATTTTTTGGACTTTTTCAGATATTTTGAAAATCTTGAAAAAGAATAAAAGTTCTTTATATTTACAAATCTAGGAGGAGACAAGTGTCAAAGGGAAAACAAACTAGTTCCAAGCAGTGGAACATACCTATGCTCAATGCAAGGAAACATGTGCAGGATAACGACACTCAGGGGAAAGTCCCCTCCCGGTAAAAAATGGGGAATCAAGCTACAAACAATATATAAAACGGCTTTGCTTGGCTAGACATGAGACAAGATTGGTCTATATGGCTGATAATCAAAGTCAAGGGAGCTGGCATAAGGCTCAATAAGGCAAGAAAAACTCATGATAATGCAATTACAACTTGACATATACAAGGGAGTACTGGGGACAAAGGCCAGCATAAAGATGAAGAGGAGTATGAAGCTCTTACTCAAAGTCATGGCAGTACTATACAAAGGACTCCCACACCCTAAAGGAAAAATGTTGGCATGGGAACCAAATATAAAACAAGATCTAACTAGGGTGTCCATGTATGGTAAAGCTCTACCATTCACAACATGTCACTTCTTGAAGTAGCAAGAAGGTTCCGTGACAAGATGGAATGGGTTCATACCTAAGGTTAAAATGAAACGGTCATAAGGTCATGCAAAATGCAAACAGATGTGAAACCTAACCTATATGCCAATTTAGACATCATACTTGTAGTAGGAATGAACGGATCAAAGCCATTGTTCAAATGGTCCAAAATGGTCAAAAACTATAGAAAGTGGGTAAAAATTTCAAATTTTTTCTATAAATAGTAAAAAATTTAAAAATTTTCATATCATTTGAAACTTTTACCCAACATAGTGTATTTGAGCTCAGAAATTCCGAAGAAAATTTCGGGAGCATCATCCGGTGGAATCTCTCCCCATTTGATCTAGGTAGATTCTCATGCCCTCCTCTTCCTATTTCAGGCAACTTTTTTGAATTTTCATGGTCCAATTAATTTTTTAAGCCATCCATAATTGTGTGTTTCAGCCCACATAAAAATCAGGGTTTTTTTCACGTATAGGGCTTTCCATACGCAGAAAAAGCACCCAAACCCACGTACATACGTGGCTATTTTGAGAATAGTCACATATAGGGCCATAAACAAGGTTTTCAAAGGCAATAACTGATCAAAAATTTGGTTTTTTTGTGTAGGATGGTGTTAGAGTGGAGGGAAAGAGAGCATGGTGATGTGGAGGAGTCCATACAAGGTTATCTTATGGCCCAACAAGCATTACAGGCATGTGTTTTAAACAAGTTTTGGTGTCTTGGCTTCCTGGGGGCCAAACCAAGACTACTCCAACTACTAGTGGATTACTGGGATCCAGACTTTGAGACTTTTCAGATTGACAAGATGTCGCCCAACATTGAGGTTGAGGACATATACTTTATCACTGGTTTGTCCTGACGAGGAGAGATGGTAAATATCCAATATCGTGGGCCAGGAGGTGGGTTGACTATTGATGAGTACATAGCTGTGTACTTCTTTCCGGAGACGAAAAAGGTTGGGAGTCAAATCCCGATAAACTCTATCCAGATTCTGGGACTGAAGGCCATACTATTGGCATTAGGCAAGATTGCAGGCTAGCTTCACTCCACTAGGCCTCGCGGCCAATGATGTTATATGCGGTGAGGTGTATGAGACCTACAGTGTATGACTGGAGCACGATGATATTGAGCAACATGAAACAACAACTTAGTGACTGCAAGATGGGTAGGGCGCGGAACTTTGGGTTCGGAAACATACTGAGCACGTTCTTCTTTAAGCGAGTACCAGGGCTAATCCCTAGAGTGGACATTGTTCCCCATGGAGTTCAATATCCAGCCCAATGACGTTGGGAAAATGTTATGCACAGACTGGGCAGAGGTAGAGTGGCTAACCCCTACCCAGCAGACTTCTTTCCATGGTGGCAGAGACAGACCATCGCCATAGATGACTACCCCTATGTAGGGATAGACTTCTGTGGAGATCTGGATATGCCGCTGGCACCAGGAGCAGCTTATGGTGACATAGGTAACTAATCCCAAACCCACTTTTTAAGTTTTTTGAATTATTTAATTTTTTTTTGTGTTTTTTGATATATTGACTCAAAAGACATATTTTTTGTGTGACAACACATAGTGACAATCTGTCATGTTTATGTAGATGTAGGACCACAGCGACCAGAAGGCTTCCCTCATCATTGACGGAGGGGAAGAGGAGAGGATATCATGGGTGCAGATGCGGAGCGGACGCTCCAAAGCATTCACACAAACTTCGTACACTTGACACATAGGGTACCCATGGTGCAACTCGAGGACCTTCCTGAGGCCATGCAATGTCAGGTGGTTGGTGTACCACGAGCATGGGTTTGACTCTTTCAATGGCTATCTAGAGCCGTAGTGATATATCATGATAAGAACCCCCCTCCTCCTCAGGCTTAGAGACTTGAGTGTGTTCATTTTTGTATGACCGTGTATTATATTTTGGTGGCTCAGAATCCCCAATTTTGTATATGACACTTATGTATTATGATGTCACTTTTTGGATATTAATGAAAAACTTTTATGATGATTGATTTTATATTTACATGTGTGTAAAATGTATGTTTGTGATATGCTTATGGTCTATGAAAAAAATGGAAATCTAACACATAGTTAGCATATGAGTTAGCAACTTGATTAAAAATTCTTGGAACATGAATGTATGTTATATTCTCAAATTTTCATTCTAGAAATCTCACACGTAATAATCTTTGTAATAATATCGGATCCCTAATACGATACAAGCCATTAAGCTGTGAAACCACTAACTGTGAATCAAGACATACCTCAAGAGAGAGAACACCATGTGAAATGGCATCACACAATAACTCAATAACGGCACTATATTCAGCAACATTGTTCGAAGAAGGCTGTAAACATACGCTTCTTGAAGACAATACGCTTCTTGAAGACAATACTTGACCCGTAGGAGTATAAATCACCCAAGCAGCCGAAGCTGAGTTTTGAGTGTGGCAGCTAGCACCATCGGTGAATCCTATGTAAAATGAAGACTCCATCGACATCTGCCATAAGAAATGAAAGCTGATCAACAAACCTCATCCCCATAAGAAAACCTAACTATGCAATTCAAAAACTGTACAATAATATACAACAATCAGCCCTGGTTGAAGATCATGCATAGTATTTTTTGAGATAGATCCCATTTCTAGGCTCCGCCAAGGCTGTCCCTCCATAATCAACCAACTCATAAGCACCTTTCTCTAAGACTCGCTTAACCACGTAAGGACCATGCCACATGGGATTAAATTTCCCTGCCCCCAAGGGTTCTTTAGCTTGATCCCACAAAAGGACCAAGTCACCTTCATTAAACCTCCATGGATAGACAGACTTATCATACTGGACCTTGACACAACGCTTGTTAACCTCTAGAGCCACTAAGGAATCTCAATGCTGCTCATCAAGCTGCTCTAATTGGACCAAACGTTCTTCCAATGCGGAAGTGTCCGATAAAATCTCTACAACTAGCTTCAGAGAAGGGATTTTGCATTCAACCGGTAAAACTGACTCCACCCCATGCACAAAATAATATGGAGAGAAACCGGTGGTAGTCTTAACCACAGTTATATAGGCCCACAAAGCATGATACAACATAATATGCCAATTGGTATTGCTTTGTGCGATGGTTCGCTGGAGAATAGACTTAAGTGATTTATTCACTACTTCAACTTGTCCATTCGCCTGAGGGTAATAAGAATATGAATGTTCTTTCTTATACCCTAACTTGGAAGCCAACTCTTCCATCATTTTATTCTGAAAGTGCCTACCATGGTCAGTGACAAGCTCTTTCGGAATACCAAACTGGGTGATAATCTGGTTGAACACGAAATGCACGGTTTTCTCACCGTCAGATTTAATTGTGGGCATAGCCTCTGCCCATTTCATGAAATAATCAACAACCACTATAATGTGATGATGCCCCCTAGCCAAAGCTGGGTTGCAATCCATAAAGTTAAGCCCCCACTTGGTGAATGGACCGGCGGTGACAATAGGATGTAACGAGACTGGATGTGAGCGCATATTGCGTGCAAACACCTGGCAGGGGTGGCACTTCTTGATCGCATTAACACAATCTTTAAAGATGGATAGAAAAAAATATCCCTCTCTCAATATTTTTTGGGCTATAGAAAGCCCAGATAAATGACCACCACACACCCCTCCATGGCAATCATTCAACACAACCTCATCCTCATCATGGGTTAAACAACAATGTAGAATGGAATCTATCCCACAGCGATACAAAGTGTTGTCCACTATAAGGTAGTTCTTAGCTACATGACGTAATCATTGTCGCTCATCCTATGAAAGGTGAGTAGGGACCTTCAATGTTTGCAAATATACAATGATATCCCCATACCATGGGTCCAAGGTTGAGATAAGGAAAATATACTCATCGATAAACGTATCCTCATAAAATTCCTCCTCCTCCAAACTTGGAAAATCGGATATGAGCTCCGCAAAGATCAAAGATTTCTTCGATTTCACCAAAACGAAATCGAGATCAAACTCTTGCAAAATGAAAATCCATTTATTGTATTTTCCCCTAATCATCCTTCTAGTAAGGACGAATTGAAATGGATTGATATGAGCTATGACCAAAGTTTGGCAAAGAAGAATGTAATACCTCAAACGTTGGACCACATGAACAATGGCTAAGGCAAGCTTCTCCACATGGGAATAATAGATTTCTGCATCAATAAGATTCCGGCTCAAATAATTTATGACATGCTCATGGAGCTCCTCATCCTCCTGAACCAAAATCATACCAACCATCTCCATGGATGCAACCACATAAATCAAGAAATCACGGCTATAGTTAAGAGGACTAAGCACGGGGGCCGTTGTTAAGGCTTGCTTAAGAGAATCAAAGGACTCCCGGGCTCACTCATCCCAGTAAAAAGGAGTGTCCTTCTTCAAAAGATGCATAAAGCCTTTAGTCAAATTGGAAAAATTAACCACAAATCTTCGTAAGAAGTTTTCCATACCTTGCAAACACTGAAGATGTCTAATATTATGTGGGGGAGACAATTGAAGTATTGCTTCAACCTTTAAGGGATCGACTCTTATACCTTCCTTGGTCACAATGAATCCTAGCAAGTGATCGACAGTCACACAAAATATGCACTTATGACGATTTAAATGAACCTGGTAATGATGAAATATTTCAAATACTAATCTCAAATGATATGGATGACGCACCCTCAGATGAGAGTGAGCAGCGAGATCATCCAAATACACTTCGATAATCATTTTTAGATCGTGAAAAATTAAGGTCATATCCCGCTGAAATGTAGCTCTGCTGTTTTTAAGGCCAAAAGGCATCTTCCGATATGCAAAAGTACCCCAAGGACAAATAAATGCGGTCTTATGTTGATCCTTGGGCTTAATCTGAATCTAATTATATCCAGAAAAACTGCCCATAAAGGAAAACACCTCACTCCCAGCACACTCATCCAAAATCTGATCAATAAATGGTGTGGGGAAATTATCCTTAGGACATGCACGATTTAAGCCATGAAAATCAGTGCATATACGGATTGTTCCCTGCTTCTTATCTACTGGAACAAGATTTGAAACCCACTCCATCAAGGGAATGGGATAGATAAAACCAGCTTTCAAAAGTTTTTCTATCTCAGCCTTTAATGGAGGGTGATTTTCTAGGATTCACCGCATGCAAACGTTGTCAAACCGGCTTTGCATTCGGATAGGTTTTGATCTCATGTTTGACAATACAAGGGTCGATACCTAGTATATCATCATACGACCATGAAAATGTGTCACAAAACTCTTTAAAAAATGCGGTATACTCCTTATATCATTAGGGGAACACTCCACCCCAATGTAGACATTCTCAACCTTGCCAGGATCGCGAGAAATATTGATAGGAATAGTTGGTGATAAATTTTCCATGTTCCCATCAGCCATCTGACCAGGAGAGCTAAATGGAACCACGGGCCTACCAATCGTTTCACCAAGAATCTCCCTAAATTCATCACGCTTGATACAGTCGAGCTCATGAAGAGAATATGATCGATGATGCAACTCTTCCCAAGGTGGCTCAACCCCAGACATGGCCTCAATAATGGCTTCATCCAATGGAAAAACACCGTCAAGGAAATCATGTGTGTGAGATGACTCAACTTTCCATGTAGGCAACACGTATGGGTCCTCCTCCTTCATTTGTGAAGAGGAAGGACTAGGCTCTGCAATCTGATCAAGATTCGCTTGATATGCTATCATCGTTGTAGGCAACGACACATCTGTTTCAATAGGTCCAACCGAAGAACTCGGTGAAGGAAGGATCCAAGGGTCCTCCATATGGGTGGTGAGAAGAGACACTGAATTCATTGAGGATGAAGCCCCACCAAAAATGGACCCAATCATAAGCATGGGCGCAAGACAACTAAAGGTTCCCATAAGAGAATGATACATACCCATGCCCACAGTCTCAGTTGTCGGCTGAGAGTGATCGATAATCGGGATAGAAGCTCCCGATGATGCATTGATACACGTATTTTGGAATGATGTCTGATCAATCGTAACAATCTTCCCATTAAATGGAAAGCATATTACTCGAAAGAGGGAGGAAGCTATGACTTGCATACTATATATCCAATTTCGACCCAGTAAAAGATTATAGTCAAGGGGTGCATCAACCACCTTGACCTCGATCGCAATGGTCTTCCCTCCCAATTGGAATTTTAGAGAAGGAATAATTTCATGCGGATGAAATGAGCTACCATCGAAAGTTGTCAACATGGTAGTGGATTGAGACAACTTGGGAGAACCTAATCCCTTCTAACATGACAAAGACACCACAGAAGCAGCAGTGCCTTCATCAATGACAGTGCATTTGATGGTCTTATTAAGACACTCTACATGAATCAAAAGAGACACATAGTAAGGAAAGCAAGGCTGTACTCCCATGGTTTCAAATTTGATAATGGAAGAAGAGCTATCGTCACTAACCCCAAGAGTGGACAACAAATCCATCCTCTGCGGAGGACAATTCTGAAGCACTTCCAGCATGGACATCGCACAAGGGCATCGTACAAGGAGTCTGGCCCAAATCCTCGACAACTGAATAGTTTTGGGAAGCTTGAACATTAGGATTGTGCCCTAAACAATTTAGGAATCCCTTAGGAATACGAGGCAGAGCTTCAGGTTTATCCGTAGGTTTTTTTATACGCAAAGAGTTCTCGGGTGGAGAGGGTTCTTTCCCAAGGTCCAGTTGTGACAAACCATAATTTTTTGTACAAGTCACAACCTTAGCAGTAGTCATCATGTTGATGAATCCATGACCACTATTGGCTTCTGGCATATTTTGATTTCCACCTAATGCACAACTAGGATAAATGGTCCTCAAGTTCATATTTTGATTGTTGGGTAATGGATTTGTTAACACAGCTGGGCCCTGTGCTATGAACCTCGAGGCATCTTCCATACGAGGGCACAAGTAAGTGAGGTGGTCGTCCTTACATAACTTACAAGGAAACTTCACCTTACATTTAGACTACTTTCCCCCCCCAGCATTATGAGAATTCTTATCATTATTATTAGCATTTTCATTCTTATTCCCACCCTTATAGTTATTTTTCCCTTTTTTCTTATTCCTTCTAGCCTGCTGGTTTCCCTTTGGGTCCGACGATTGTACAGAAAGTACACTCATCGATTGGGTAGGTTGAGATGAAGCCATTGCTTGTCCTGACGCAGATTGGTTAATAGACAATTGGCTCACTTGTTTCATGACTGAATCCGTAGGTTTGGTACTTGTAGAGCCCACAATGCCATCAGCATGTGGTCCAGGCTTGGTCTTGGGATTGAAACTAGATCGCAGGGCATTAGGTATAATCTCATACAAAAGTTTGGATTGAGCGTAGATCAAATCCAACTCTTGTGCCCTAAAGATTGCTTGTTCCTCATTTTAAACTCCAGATGTAGAAACATCCTTTGAGATGTAAGGTAACAATGATTTGAGGACCCATTCAAGGAGAAATTTTGATGGTATAAAGGCTTTAATCAACTGCTTTCGTCTACGCCACTCTTGAATGTGATCCGAAATGTGTGTGGCTTTATCTTGCTGGAAGGTCGACAAGAGTTAAGTACCGACATCATAATGTACGGGTAACTGAAAATGGTTGAGGAAAGTCATGGAAAGGCCATCAAATAAAGCGTATGCCCCCCTCTGTAACTCTATATACCATTTTTCCATAGGCCTCATGAGGGTGCATTGAAATAGACTCAAATGGATTGAATCGTCATGTAAGGAATTGGAAGAGCACCAAAGGTGAAAAGTGGTGACGTGCTCACTAGGATCCTCTCTAGCCTTACCCTAAAACTTGGGAATATACGAAGGAAGATTGTTAGGGATTGCCGGTCAGGCCAGGTCATGAAATATCGGATCATTCATCAGTCTCGACAAGTCAGGTAAGTTTAATGTCGTGAGGAAATGGAGCCTAGGTTGAGCCGGTCTATGCCACACTCCCTGATAGTTCTGGTTCATGTAAGGTTTATTGCTATAAATACCATGGCCTTGGCCATAATAACCTCCTCCCATTTGACTCGTATAGGGCTGCATGGAAGCATTGTGATATGGGGTACCTTGATTATGCGGTGCTACAAAGCCATAATTGGAAGAGTAAGCGGGTTGTTGATACCCATACCCATAGGGTTGATAGTTCTGTCCATACTGTGGTCCATAATACTGTCCATGAGAAGCTCCATAAGGTGTTCCATGGGATTTCCCATGCGAAGGTTCATAGTTAGGGATATGGGGAGCTCCATGAGATGGAACATGAGATGATCTAGAAACAGGGATATGACCTCCCAACACAACAAGAGGTGCTTGACTCTAAGATACTACCATGTGAGCAGTCGCAGTAGGAACCTAATTAGTAGCAATGTTCTGACCTGAAGGACAACATGAATTAGGAGGAGGAAGGGTTGTTAAAAACACATTCAAAGGAGTAGGGTTCGAGGATGAAGGGACATGTGAAGGAATTTAAGTGGTGTTCCCAATGTTCACTCATCTTAGTTTTGGTATCCGTATAGGATTGCTAACATTAGGTCTAGGACGAACATGTGAGGATGCTTCATGTGAGGATGCTTCCACCATAGGGATAGAAGGCGTAATGTGACTAGTTCTCCCAAATATCTCCACCTGGAAAGGAATAGGACTGCCCCGAGGCGTCGTGCTAGGATCAATTTCTGACTTGACATGATGTGCCAGATCGGGTGCTTTGATATTAGGCATGCCATAACAAACATGACTAGTGCTTGTGGTTTCATAATGACTCTCGTTGCCTAGAAACCAATACCAGTGACCTGTGAATGAGGGATCATAACCAAATCGTGATGGTTGTTTGTGTGATGGATCATATGTGCTAGTAGGATAATCCTCCCCAACCTCATGAGGTGGAGAGGACATCTCTAGAATCTCATCCTCATGATCTCCCATGGTGTGTGAATCAAAGTGAGAAGTAGTCCATCCGGATTGTCTAGTCTCCTCTCTTAAGGAGGAGGAGACATGGAAAGCATAAGTCCTACTAAATGGCGAGAATGGCGGGGTGCTGCACCCGAATAAACAATGACTCAAAAAATAAAAGACTCAATCTAATTACGCAAACCCTAGGCAAACTAGCCTGCATAGAGCATACACCTATAAAATGTAAAGCCAAATCGCAAGCAAACAAGGATAGGATATGTGAGCTCTCGAATGAAGTAGGTATGTCTCACCTAGGAGAGGATTGAGACTCCCATACATAACAAGTGGAGGTTTGTAACCAATTATAGTGGCCCTCAGCTTCAACACATATAACGGCTGTGTTGTCCGACCCCTACGTAGCTAGGACACCTACAAAATAATGTCTGCGAAGTACCCCCTCGATAACCTAGGTAAGGAAACTAAGGTCACCTCAATATAATCAATGCTTAGGCAGACAGTCGTAGGTGGGATTGACCATATGGGCAGGGTATAAAATCCCAAAACTCTCGAAAGAGCCCTGAGATACTAATACAATCCTAGAAATATATCCGGTGCTACTCAGTTACAACCAAGGGTCATCCCAATCATAACCACTCACACTGCCTTGTGCTTAACTCCCTTGTAAGAGGAGGATCCTAAGAACGCTAATTATATAAAGGAATTTCACACTCTCACCTGGAAAAACACATAAATGTTTCGTTTAGTGGTCTTGGAGAATTTACTCACAATGAATTACTCTAAGACCCTAAAACCTAGTCTTGTTGGTGAACCCTATAAAATAAAAGAGTCGAATTGATTTTATTATGCGTTGATTTTAATTGGCTTATTACTCAAAGGGCAAATGGTTGTGCAACTAATGATTTTATGACACAACAAGAAGTAAAATGCACACCTAAAAATCAATGCAAATGCACTGTGTCAAATGAAGAACAGGGTATGCTACTATGTGAAGTGCAAAATTTTCCTTTAAATGAATATGCAATTATTCCTATATGAAAATCTGACCAATATTCTACAAGCAAACCTAATGCAAGTACCATGCTAATGCAAAATGAAAACAATGCATAATGATGCACAAAGAAAATGTTTTTGTATTTTTGAATTAAATGAGATAAAAAAAAACATAACTCTACAACCCTCAGTGTTAGAATAATAAACCCATAGTTAGCTACCTTAGACATTAATTAATCCATTTTTGTCTTATTTACCTAGTTTCCATATTCCACCTTATGCAAGTTCTCCTCCACATGTCCAAAGTGGTCAAACTTGCTAAAATTGAGTCATGGAGCACTTGGGAAACCACTTGGAATCAAATTTGATTTATTCCTGGCCTTCCTAGCGCATGTCTTCTTTTTATGCTTTATTGCCTACTTTTGCTGAGTTTTAAGGCAATTGGGAAAGTTTGACTAGGTGAAGTTAACTTGTTTTTTGTCCTCATCATCCTCCACTCTTTTCTCCTAAGAAAAGCATGTATGATTTGTCCTTCCATAATCTATTAGCATGCCTAATTGATTTTTCCAATTCGTGAGCTCCTAGACAGATTTGGAAACTGCTTTATGCACCTATGGGGGATTTGCTTAGATTTAGTAAGCCTGTTTTTCACCAAATTCGAATGGAATCCTTATACATTCAAATCTCTCATGTAATTATTTATTGTGGCAGCCTATGAATTCACAGGGTTGGCTATTGTACACTTATTCAATACAGATTAGTGTTCTGCTCCATATTCAGTCTCCTTTATGTGTAATTCGCATGTGTAATTGGCAATTTTTGTGAGTGTAATTGTTCTAACACCTAGGTTCAATTTCCACATGGTATTAGAGCCTTTGTAGATCAATTTATCTCCTTCCAATTTGTTATTGCAGGTTCGACATCATTGACTGGGAGCATTCTGTTGACTGAAGGGACAATTTCTGAGCTATGGATCAATCTTAGAAGATCATCTTGACTCCATTTAACTTCTTTGAATGGAAAGAAAATATGGAGATACTGTTGAGAGCGAAAGGCCTCTATAGAGTGACTATGGCAATAGAAGCAGAGCCCAATGTAGCTGCAGAGAAAATTAAAGGGCACAACAGGAGGGATGAGGCCTATGGTCTCTTGTGTCAGAGCATATCCAGAGACCTCCTTTTCCATCTTGATGGATTAACATCACCAAATGAAGTATGGGAGAAGCTTGTTGAGATTTTTGGTAAGACAGATGAGATGAGGGGACATAAAATTGGAAATGAATTGATCTCCCTGAGTCCCAACAGCTTTGAATCCCTGCAACTCTACTTTTCCAAGTTCAAAGCCCTTGTTTTACAGCTAAAACAGTGTGGAATTGAAAAGAAGGAGGAGCAACTAGTTTTGGTCATACTCTTGAAGCTTGGCCCTGACTATTCAATGTTTGTCTCGACCTTCCATGCCAAAAAGTTGACAGCTCGAGCCTGGAAAATGCCTAGCCTTTCAGATTTCATGGAATCTCTCACACAAGAACAAGATAAATTGGTGATGATGGGCACCATCAAACCTTCCAAAGACCAAGCTCTGTTTGCTTGATATTCGAGGGTGGATTCAAAAGGAAAGAAGAAATCTAAGAAGCCACCTGAGCAAAAGAGAGACAAGAACAAGTCTCCAGAGGAGCCCCAAAGTTCCAAGAAGAACTTCTAGAAGAATAAGAACAAAGGAGAAATGAGCAAGTGCGCATACTGTAGTAAGGGCAATCATCCTGAAAGATCCTGCATGAAGAAGCAAATTGACATGCTGACCCAAATCCTAGAGAAGAATGGCATCTCCCTTCCTGATAACTCAAAAAAGAGGGAAGGATGATTAAATTCAGAAGACAGAGAGATAGTTCATGCATTGGTTGTGGCACATCAAGCTCACCTAGTTTCATCATTGATTCTGGAGCTTCAAGACATATGGTTTTGACCAAGGAGGAATTCACCTCACTTGACATGTCGAAAGGTCCACCAATTGTACTGGGAGATGGCTCTCTGACTGAAAGTTTGGGCAAAGGGAGGATTGATCTTGACCATGGTAATTTCATGAATGTATTGTATGTTCCAGGTATTGCCTCTAACCTCTTATCAGTGTATCAGATGACCCACACAGGGTCTCCAAATAAGGTCATATTCTCCCTTGATGAATTTGAGATCACAAAGATCTCAAGTGGTAAAGTCATTGCAAAAGGAGTTGCAAATCACACTTCGAAGGTATACATGTTCTCACACTTCCTACCCTACTCAAACCCCTCTGCTCTTCTGATTCATGCTAATGAGGCAAGCAAGCTTCAACATGAAATATTTGGCCACCTTAACTATAAGTATCTTTCTGATCTTAGTGAAAAATAAATGGTCATAGGGTTACCAAAGATTAAGTTTTCCAAAGGAGTCTGTCAAGGTTGGATCTTAGGAAAACACCTAGAGCATAAATTTGAGAAAGCTAGTCATGAGAGAACCTCTGCACCTCTTGAGTTGATCCACAGTGATGTTTCTGGCCCATTTCCTCATATGTCAATGATTCAGGCCAAATATGCATTGACATTCATAGATGACTTTTCTAGGTACTGCTGGGTTTACTTCCTGAAACACAAGTCTGAAGTTTTTGGCCTCTTCAAAGTCTTTAAGGCTTTGGTTGAAAACCAGTCTGGGAGGAAACTCAAGGTCCTCAGATATGACAATGGTGGTGAGTATGTTAAGTCTAATTTCATTCAATATTTTTCAGATGTAGGTATTCATATGCAGCATTCTATCCATTACACACCACAGCAAAATGGTGTTGCTGAGAGGAAGAACAAATCACTAAAAGAGATGGCAATCTGCATGATGGAGGCTAATACTTTGCCACCAAAGTTTTGGGGCGAAGCTATAAACTATGCAGCCTATATCCAAAATAGAGTGCCTCATAAACAACTTGATGGTATGAATCCTTTCGAAACATGGATTGGGCACAAGCTAGATGTGACCCATTTCAAGATTTTTGGCTCTAGGGCTTGGGCTAGAATTCCAACAGAAAAGACGAAGGATTTGCAGCCCCAAAGCCAAGAGTGTCTATTTGTTGGGTACTATAAAGATTCAAAAGGGTACAAGATGATCAATTTTATCACAAACAAAGCCTTCATTGAAAGGAGTGTTTAGTTCCAAGAAGAGCCTTTAGCAACAGTGGAAGTTGGAGAATCCTCTTCACCACTAGAACCATTGAATGTAAGTGAAGAGATAGTTGAGTTTGCTGATTCTGATATGTATGATAATGATGATTTAATTGCAGATCCTAACAGTCCTACAAGACCAAAATGGGTAGAAAAGACCATTCATGCAACTGGAGAACTACTTGAAAATCCTAATGATCCTAGGAGGACTAGATCTCAGTTTGAGAGTGCTCTATGTATGAAAGACCCTTTTGTTTGCAAAGAAATGCTATCTGATGGTTGAATTAGACCCATAGACATATTAATATGCAGCATATGATCCAAGATGGCAAACATCCATGAAAGAAGAGTTTAGCTCACTCTAGAAGAACAACACTTGGGAGCTGGTTGATCTTCCCCCAAGGAGGAAGCTAGTTCAGTGTAAGTGGGTTTACAAAACCAAGTTTTCTACTGATGGTTCACCTTTGAAATATAAGGAAATATTTGTAGCCAAGGGATACTCATAGGTACATGGCATAGACTACAATGAGACCTTTGCACCAGTGGCAAAGATGGACTCCATCAGGCTAGCCTTAGCCATTGCAGCTTCGAAGCAGTGGGAGGTACATCACATGGATGTGAAGTGTGATTTCCTAAATGGATATCTTACTGAATATATTTACATGCATCATCCTCAATGATTTTCTACTAATCCATCTCTTGTGTGCAGGCTAAAGAAATCATTGTATGGGCTTAAGCAATCCCCCAAGGCTTGGTATGCCAAGATTGATATCTTTCTGCTATCATTGAATTTTGTTCGATGCAAGTCAGATCGTAATGTTTATTTGAAGCTGATTCATGGTTCTTTAATGATTATTGTCTCGTATGTTGATGACCTTCTCATTACAGGAAGCTCAAAGGATGAAATTGCCTCCTTGAAGGATGCAATTAACCATGCATTCTCTATGACTGATTTGGGGTTATTGAGCCAATTCTTGGGGCTCGAGATTGCTCAAACCAAAAAATGGAATAAAAGTACATCAGTCCAAGTATGCTTTGGATTTTATGAACAAGTTCAACATGAAGGATAGCAAGCCAAGAAAGACTCCCTTCCTTTCGGGCGTTAAGCTTGAAGAAGCAAATTCTTCACCTATGGTAAATAATACACTGTATAGGCACCTGATTGGGTGTTTGTTGTACCTTACACATAATTGACCTGATATTTATTATGCAGTAAGTGTGGCTTCAAGATGCATGGATCAGCCTCATGAGATCCATTGGAGGGCAGCCAAAAGGATCCTTAACTTTGTTCAGGGAATAAGGACTCATGGGATCTTCTACAAAGCTAAATCTAATCTTGATTTGATTAGGTTTACTGACAGTGATTGGGCAGGTGACAACATAGATCGAAAGTAAACATCAGGATATGTGTTCATGCTTGTTGAAGGACCAATCAGCTGGTCAAGCAAGAAACAGAGTGCCATTACACTCTCATCTACAGAAGCAGAGTAGAGAGGAGTTGTAAATGCAACAACTCAATGTTTATGGTTGCAGGGGTTACTTGGTGAGTGTGGATTCAAATCAGAATAATCAACTACTATCTATTGTGATAATTAGAGTACCATTCGAATCTGCAATGATCTAGTTCAGAGACAAAGAACCAAACACATCGAGATCCATATGCACTGCATCAGACAGCTTGTGCATGATGGCACCATTCACCTACTCTTCTGTTCATCTTCAGAACAAGTAGTAGATATCTTCGCCAAAGTTTTTTTGTGAGAAGACATTCAGCAATCTCAAATCACTGTTCGGGATTTCTGATCATGTTGTGAAGCATGAGTGATGACAAGAATTTCAAATTTTGTTTTACTGTCCATGTTTAAGAGAGGATTTTTCCCACTGGGTGTTTGCCTCTTTCCTTGGTTAAATGGACATGCAGTATGTAAAGGGTGACTAAGTCTTGTTGCTAGGCCCTATAATTTTCTGATATTTTTCTCATAAGTCAGGCTTAAGGGGGGGTTTTAGAATAATCAACCCATAGTAATTAGCTACCTTAGACATTAATTAATCGATTTTTGTCTTATTTGCCTAGTTTCCATATTCCACCTTATGCAAGTTCTCCTCCACATGTCCAAAGTGGTCAAACTTGCTAAAATTGAGTCAGGGAGCACTTGGGAAACCACTTGGAATAAAATCTACTTTATTCCTGGCCTTCCTAGTGCATGTTTTCTTTTTCTGCTTTATTTCCTGCTTTTGCTGAGTTTTAAGGCAATTGGGAAAGTTTGACTAGGTGAAGTTAACTTGTTTTTTGTCCTCATCATCCTCCACTCTTTTCTCCTAATAAAAGCATGTATGAGTTGTCCTTCCATCATCTATTATCTTGCCTAATTGATTTTTCCAATTCGTGAGCTCCTAGAAAGATTTGGAAACTGCTTTATGCACCTATGGGGGATTTGCTTAGGCTTAGTAAGCCTGCTTTTGACCAAATTTGAATGGAATCCTTATGCATTCAAATCTCTCATGTAATTATTTATTGTGGTAGCCTATGAATTCACAGGGTTGGCTATTGTACACTTATTCAATACAGATTAGTGTTCTACTCCATATTCAGTCTCCTTTGTGTGTAATTTGCATGTGTAATTGGCAATTTTTGTGAGTGTAATTGTTCTAACACCTAGGTTCAATTTCCACACTCAGACTTTGCAAGCACTAATAGACAGCCATTAATCAAAGCACCAAGGTAAAATAGACCCAATGCACTAATCCCAAAACAAAAAATAGAAAATGAAATGACAAGAACATTTTCAAAAATTTAAACTAACAAGGTGTCTCTGGTTAGAAACAGGGATGTATGCAGACTCCAGAAGCATCCAAGAAGACTCAACAATCATCCAAACTCACCCAGCAACACTTAATCTTCCCAAAAAGGCCAAAAATCAGGGTATATGTGACTGTTCTCAGTAAATCCATGTATATACGTGACTATTCAGGGAAAACCCGCTTGTAATTGCGATTGTGAAAGCAAAACCCATGTATAGGAAGAAAAAGAGATAAAAAGAAGAAAAACAGAAAAGCTGAGACAAAATTTACTCCTGTAAGACACTACTGGGCACACATACCCCTAGACCCAACTTAGAAATAAAGAAATCAGAGAAATTCAAGCACATTGAATGCTGAAAAAATCCCCAAAGAAAATGACTAGGAATCTCCCCAGTATGGTCACCAATTCTGTTATGGAGAAAAATTCCTATGGCTTGGGGTGTACCACAATAGACAGAGAAACCAAAAAAATCAATCCCCTCCCAATATGCAAGAAAATAAAACATCTAACACTAAAGGATCTTGAAACATACCTTATTCTAGATGGTTGATGTAGATCCCCATTAAGCTTTTTCCAATCTCGCTTGTGTTAACAATTTTCTCATTCAACAATAGCAAACAAGACAAGCATGCTATATAATGGTGTTATACCTACTCTAACATATATAATCAATAATGCATAAGAAATTAAGAGCATTCATGGATTCAATATTCATTTAAATGCACATCATTAGACAGGAAAAGATATTTCTATTAATATAAATAATAGATTACATGAATGACAACCTCTGTCGGCACGTCTGCGAACCGGAGAAATTGATTCCTCCGCCTGGGCCTCCACCACCTCAATCCTCCATCTCTCGATAGCAAGCTCAAAAGCAAAGGAAAGCTTGGGAAGAACACCAAGTGCTCCAAGGGACAAAGGGATGCAGACTCAAGTATAAGCAAGCTACGACAACAATGGACTATAGTTTTTTTGCTCTTTTATTCCTCTCCTCTTCAATGTATCCAAAGGGTTCCTTATATAGTGCTTCAATGGGGAAATGGAAGGTCAAATACGAGTGATTGCAAGGCATACGGAAGGCCACGAGACAAGTGATTCAGATCCACATCAAGGAAAACTCCAAAAACATTTGGCCTTTTGCACACATCCCGATGTATGCGGGTTTAGGGGTAATATCCACGTATATACGTGAGAAAGGGTTTAAAAGTCACGTACAACAAATAATGAGTGTTTTTAGGGATGATCTTGGAAACATCAAAGGTACAAAAATAGTCCATGGGGTCCAAAGAGTCTGCATAGGGACAGGGAAGTCCATAAAAGTGTGATCAATCATGTGTGGTAAAATCAGCTATAACAGTGTTCATCCAATTCTTTGACGGACACTTCAATCTGTCTATGCCTTTTTCAAAGAACCCTCACCGACATTGTAGCTAAATGGTACATCGAGTTACCATGACATTCATTTTGGGATTTCAATGCTTTAGCTATGGATTTTTTGAAACACTTTCAGTTACCAATTCGGTATGAAATAAGTACAGACCTATTGACCTCACTTCGACAAAATAGATCTACCCATATCTCTGATCATATCCATGAATGGAGAAGAAGATGTAGGTTGATTAAGGCTCCTATTCTTGATGAGTTACTTACTGACTAGTTCACAAAGTCTTTGCTTCCACCCATGGCTAGAGATGTGGCAATGGGAGGTGCTGTTACCGAAAAATAGGCTATTAGTCATGCTCAGTACCTTGACTTGGTTTATTCCCAGTCAGTCACTTTGTATGATCTGGTTCCCCATGCTTCTTAGCCTACTACAAACCCTTCGAGACCTGCTACGGAACCACCTACTGATGGCATACTTGGTTTAGCTCAGACACAAACAACGGCTAAATCCTTCAAGAAAGAAGCCGCCACCCCATCCAATCAACAAGTAGCACCTACCAAAACTAAGTCCTCTCTTGTTGCTTTCTCTGAAGTGAATACGGTTCAATCCATTGAATCTTCAGGCAAAAAGAAAAAGGGAAAAATAAATCTAAAAAACCTGACAACCAACAAGAAGGAAATAAAACACATAATACGGATAATGATTCAAAAGGAAAGAGAAAGGGGAAGTACCCCTGTTTAATCTGCAGAGGTAATCATTTTACAAAATAATGTCCTCGCCGTGAGGAAGTTGGTAAATTTTAAAAAGCCTCACCCATCCTAGCCGTTTTAAAATATCCTTTCCCTTCCCAACAACAATTAATTGATCATAAGTCCTTAAATGAAACTTCTTCTTCCACTAATGAAGTTTGTATGATGTCTAGTGAAACAGTGAATTTGAATACAAGAGCACATAGTTATGACCCTCCTCCAGAAAAGAAACCTGATGATATTCCATTTGAAAAAAATTCAACTTCCACACCTCCTACTAATAATGGTCTTCATATTGAAAAACCTATACCTGAAGCAATTTTTTTTCCACCAAAGGGCACTCTACGTAAGTCCATAATTAATCCTAACACTTGTGCTGCCCAATACTATAATATTGTTGAAGATTTGTCCCAGGAACTCAATGGCAAAATTTGCTTACTGCCCTTGGAGCTATGGATCCCGAGAATAGTAATATCATCACTTTCAAACTGGATGATTCCAAAATGAGACTTTCACATCGGTTAGCTTTCAAGATCGCTACAAATATTGCTAGAAAGACTATCCATCGTACCATTTTGGATGAGGGTGCCTCTACATCAGTTATGTCTTTATCTTGATGGAGAGCCATTGGATCTCCAGAGATCAACCGTTCACCTACCACTCTTAAGGCTTTTGATGTTTGCGGCTTTCAACCCTATGGACTACTACCTGCCATCCACGTAGAACTGGGGGGCAAGTCAGTCTCCATTCATATCGAAGTCATTGATGATCCTTTGGATTACAACTTACTCCTAGGTTGCAATTGGTTTTATGCTATGCAAGCTGTAGCATCGACCATTTTTTGGATTGTCCATTTCCCATTCCAAGGAAAGATTGTTATTGTTGACCAGTTAGAATTCATCACACCTAGCGTTATTACAAATGATGCAAACAGTGTTCCACTCTTGAACACCCCACAGTATCAAGACATCGGAGTAGGCCTCATCAAAGATTATTCACTTATGGGAGTCTTTCCTTCCTCCGACCCTCTTCTTGTTTCGCAAACTGCATCCATGTATATGATTTCTAGCTCTTGTACAGACAAAGGAAAAGAAATTGCTGATGAATCCTCATCCTTTTCCCCTTTTGAAGAGATGTGCAATGCAATATAAGATACCAGCGATCCCGCCATCAATGATCATTTCTTGGTGGCCTCACACCATTATCACATGCCATATTGGCTTGAACACCCCTCCCCATCTCTGGATTATCTTTCACACACACTTCATACAGACAAGTCTATCATGGAAGTTATGTCATTAGATGAGATGCCTTGGGAAGATTACCATCACAGATATTCTTTCCTTCCCCCTTGCCATATGGTAGAAAACCACTTTGCCTCCATGGTTTCATCCGATATAGTCCTCAACCCTTAGTCTCTAATCCTCACTCATAGTATCAATTCTGAAGGGAATTTATGCAATATTACCAAGACTATTCCCATTGACATATCCATGAAACCGTGTGTTTCCGAGAACATTTCCATAGGATAGAACTTTTCCCCTAAAGAAATCCAAACATGCATGACTCTTTTCAAAGAATTTCAAGATGTCTTCGCATGGACATATGAAGAAATGCCTAGGATTGATCCCTCTATCGTTGTCCATGAAATCAAAACTTATCCTGATGCCAAGCCCGTACGCCAAAAACTATGACAGGTTCATCCTCGGAAAGAAGCCGCTATCAAAGAGGATGTTGAAAAACTTCTGAAAGCTGGTTTTATTTACCTCACACCACTAATTGAATGGGTGTCCAACATAGTCCCTGTGAATAAAAAGTAGGGTACTATTAGGGTTTGTATTGATTTTAGGGACTTGAATCAAGATTGTCCAAAAGACAATTTTCCCACTCCCTACATTGATCAAATAATCAATAATTGTGCCGAAAGCGTCATTTTTTCCTTTATGGATGGCTTTTCTAGCTATAATCAGATTGAGATTCTCCTGTTCGATCAACACAAGATGACATTCATTTGCCCTTGGGGGAGATTTTCTTATCGTAAAATACCATTCAGTTTAAAAATTGCTGGTGCAACATTCCAACGTGCCATGTCATATGCTTTTCATGACATTAAACATGTTGTCAAACCCTATCTAGACGACCTGCCTGCCCATTCCAAGAAGCGGGATATCCATGTCGATCATCTAAGAGAAGTATTTCTTCGATGTCATCATTTTAACATTCGTCTAAACCCCCACAAATGTCTTTTTTGTGTCGAAGCTGGTCGGCTTCTTGGTTTTATTATTTCTAAAGATGGCATCCATATCGATCCTTTGGAAATTGAGGCTATTTTGGCCCTGCCTGCTCCCACGAATTTTACTGAACTCCAAAGTTTGCAAGGGAAGGAAAACTTTCTTCGTCGCTTCATTTGTAATTATGCAGAGAGGACACATGGTTTCATGAGGTTGCTTAAGAAAGATACTCGTTTCATTTGGGATGATTTCACACAGCACGCGTTTGATAATCTTAAACATGCACTTACCCATGCACCTGTGTTGCAACCACCCAATTATGCTCAGGATTATTCCCTATATGTGGCTGCATCCTTGTCTACCATAGACATGGTCCTTGTTCGAACAGATGAACATGACCAAGAACATGTGATCTATTACGCCAGTAAGAGTCTTTTGGACTCTGAAACTTGATACTCACATGTGAAGAAAATTGCTCTGGCCAGATTCATTGCGGTCCAAAAGTTTCATCACTATATTTTGCTCCACACCACTACTATTTACACAGATTCCAACCCCATGTACTATGTTCTGACACATCAAGTTCTTGGGGGAAAATACTCACGTTGGATCGTGATCCTCCAGGAGTTTGACCTAGAATTCACCAAAAGTACTTCCAAGAAGTCCATTGTCTTTGTAGAGCTTATATATGACCTTCCCCGTACTACTAAGAATCCAGAGCCCTATGAGTCCTTACCTAATGAATCACTATTTATCATTAGTACGACAAATTCATGGTATGGAGACATCATTTTGTACCTCCAGACCTTACGATACCAGCCTACCGCCTCCCGAGATGAACATCGTCGTGTTCGCCACCAGGATAAAAGTTACCTTATCTTGAATGATACCCTATACTGCTGTGGTGTTGATTCTATCCTACATCATTGCCTTACACATGAAGAGGATGAGATCATCCTTAATGATTGCCACGCTGAAGCTTGTGGCGGTCATCTTTCCAGGTTGGCTACTGCCCAAAAAATCTTGTGTGTTGGGTACTTCTGGCCTTTTATTTTCAAAGATTGTATTGAAACGATCAAGAAATTCCCACCTTGTCAAATGTTTACTTCCAAGAAACACACACATCTAGCTCTGCTCCATCCCATAGTAGCAGTTGTCCCTTTTGCAAAATGGGGCATAGACTTCTTGCACTGTAGGCCTACCTCAGCCGGGGGGCATGGCTAGTGTCTGTTGACTATTTTTCAAAATGGGCTGAGGTAATGCCCACATATGCCGAAGACGGTAAAATTGCTGCACTTTTCTTATTGAACCATATTATTACAAGATTTGGGATTCCTAGGGCCATCGTGACTGATCATGGATCACATTTCAAAAATAAAAAGATGGCAAAGCTTAGCATAAAATTAGGTTTTCGACATGATAACTCTACACCCTACTATCCACAGGACAATGGCTAGGTTGAAGCGATAAATAAAGTACTAAAAACAATGCTTCAACGAATGGTAGGGTAGGCCAAGTCAAACTGGAATTTACAACTTTTCTCCGCACTCTGGGCCTACAGGACTACTGTTAAAACTTCCACTATTTTTACACCTTTCCAATTAGTATATGGGTTGGAAGCTACTCTCCCAATAGAATATGAGATCCCTTCTTTAAAATTGGTTGTTGAATTATTACCCAACATTACCATAGATGAAGAAATATTCTTGTACCTAAATAAACTTGATGAAACTCAACGTGATGTTGCCTTAGCTAATGAGGTACACAAATGAAGAATGAAAGTTCAATATGATAGAACTGCCCAACACCGTTCCTTCGATGAAGGAGATCTGGTCTTGACCTACGACCAGAAGCATGACAATATGGGGGCATTAAAATTTGAGTCTATGTGGCATGGACCCTACATTGTTAGCCATGTTTTAGAGAAAGGAGCATATGAACTGGTTGATTATGATGAAATACCACTGGGAGAGCCCCGAAATGGGCTCTACCTCAAAAGATACTATGCCTAGGTCATCTAGCGTAGGGTATTTGTAAATATTGTTTATAGTTTGCTGTGTGTCTTAGACTTTAAGAGGTGTGTCTTTTCTGTGATTTAGAGTGTGTTTTTTATAAAAACCTACTTATGCACATCTTGTGTCTCATGGACAGATGACTTCCTTCATTAGTTTTTCTGATGGTGCTCATCGGTATATGCTTAACCTTGCATCTGCAGCTTGGGTAATGTACTCTCTGTTATACCCAAATACTATCACCACCATGTTATAAGACCCTTAACTCCCATGTTTTTCCTTAATCCCAGCACTTAGATGGAAACCTACTATGTTTGTCAATTCTACATGAAAAAACTCAGCACTGCGCTTTCCCTGTGGCCCATGAGAAGTAACTTGCTCACACCGCTTGTATCCTGTTTTCCATAAGCGGTACCACTGCCGAGTCTTTGGTCCATAAGTGTTTCTCATCTAAATATCTCTGTCACAAGAGAAGAAAAGAGGCACCCTGGGTAAAATGGGAAAAAGAGAAGTTTCTCGAGTCTTCTAGATCATGAGCCTTGTGTCCTCCCTTATCCATATCATTGTGGGTCAGTTGGGCTTGAGATCCCCCATCATAGGATATTAGAGCCATCTCATCCACAAATCTCTCAACTATTCCTATCCATTGAGCCTTATAAATACAAGCTCATGTCCATAGTTGAGGGGGAGAACTATAGAGATATTGTTATGCTATTGGATTGACCACTTAGCCCAAGCCATTGGAGAGCATAGAGAGCAAAGTTGGAGCTTATGGGGATGAAGTGTTTGTTTCATGGAGATGCTTGTTGACACTAAGGAAATGGTTGTAATCTTCTCCATATATCTTTAATGCAAATCTGACTTTTGTCCCACATTATTGTTGTTTTGATTCCACATGTACATGTTGTTAGATTCCTTAGTCACTAACATGGATAAGTAGATGATTTTCTGGTAGCTTTGATGTGTTTTCATGTTTGATCTATTTATAGGTACACAGGTTCACTATCTAAGCAACATTCTAGGTGTCTATGGCGTCCAGGGAAGGTCTTCATCCTTTGTCATTCACTCATTTGTTCTGGATCTGAACCATTCAGACAAGAGGAACAACTTCTATCCGTAGAAGGTGAAATATTCCTGGTTACAAATTTGGCAACTCCGCTGGGGAGCAGTACATATATCAGTTGATCTAATATTCCTCAATTATTAAACTCTTGTCTGAATCCATGCTCCATATCCAACTCTCTTCAGTCAGATATACCATCTGACTCAGTGAATTTTGGTTTGAAACTTTCAGATCTGAATTATTTTGACTTTTTATGCTCTTTTTTACTGTCAATCCATCAATTTTTGCCTTGATCTGATCTTTTTATGACTTGATATTTTGTTCTCCTTTGTGTTTTGGATCTATACAAGGAACCACGCATATGTTGTTGGCAAGAAGTGGTGCCATTTCCTAAAATCTATTAGCAGTACATGGTGCCACCGCGTGAGTCCTGTTATCCAGAAGCGATGCTCGTCCAGAACCGCTCTGTTAAGATCCCTCCAGCGCGGTGCCAGGTAGGCCTTGTTCCAAGACTACTTTTTTCTTATTTTTTGAAAAAAAATTGAGTTGGTTTGTTTTCAGCCCTGCATTGTCAGGATTGTGTGTTAGAATCTGATGCTTATGGTTTGAATTTCTGTGGTAAAAGATTGGTTTGATTGAAAAATTCAAAAGCTAGACTAGGCTTGTTGATCATTCATTTCCTTCCGTGCTTGTCGGTTGTGTTTGTGAAAGGATTTATTTTTTGAAAAGCTAAGGTGTTAATGAGCTCTATTTTCATTTTTGTTATGTAGACTGAAATAAAAACATTTAATTAGCATCTTGATTTCATTTTTTGTTTCCATAGAGGACTTCTTTTTTGCTTGTTTAAAAAGAAATTTTTGTGACTAAGATTAGGTCATTATCATTATTGAGCATAAGACATCGGATCTCTGATTGGACTCACAAGATTTCAGGTTCTTTGTGTTCTTTTGTCTCTTTTGCATTAGTACTATCTCATCAAAATAAAAAATATTGTAGTTTTAAGTTAGATCTATCTATGTTTTAAGAAAAATCGAAAAATAGAGTGCATATGCATATAGCGTGCTTCTTGTTTTTCTTTTAGGAAAAGAGACTCTTCCCCTTTTGATTGCTTTCAGAAAAGAGAAATGAGTTTGGAAAGTGTTGCTTGTCTTTGATTTTGATTTGTTCAAGATTGTTGTTTGGAAATTTTTGGTTTTTAAACAAAATAAAATACTCTCTTTCCCTCCCGTAGGTAAGCATACAACGAATGGTAAAGTGAAATATTTGCATATGCATACTGCATGGTTTTACTTTTTCTGTCAAAATTCCATGCATTCACCTAACCGTCCACTTTAAAATTAATGGTAGTTATAGGTTAAATTTACATAGCAATTTGAATGATAGGTTAGAGACGTGTTCAGGCGTCATTAAGCGGAGGAGCTGTCGTTACTCATTCGCATTACATCCTGAGACTCGCGCGGTTCTTCTACGTACCATCAATATATCGAACAGCCTTTCAAGTACCCTTGAGGTATATAGAAAGGTACTTCATGTACTTTATTGTATATTGGAAGGCCCCTTGTGTACGGTTATGCATTAGACAACACTACTACTGATTTGAGCTCCCACGTACATTGCCTATATCGGGAGACCCCACTAGGATACCTTATCCATCTAAGAAAATCCCTTTGGCCATCTTGCTTGGAGCCATACACCAAAAACAACATTTAGGGAGATTGCTATGCATGTAACCTTGAGGTATGTCGCGAGTGGCACCTTCTTGACAATCCTGGTGAGAGACCTGATTATCTGAACTCCTCCTGTCATTTAAGTTTGCTTGTTTGACCTATAGCTTGAGTAGGGAAATTTTTGGTTTGTTTTCTAGTTTTTGAGACCCTAGGTTAGATAGGAGCTGTACAAACTAGATGAACTAAGATAGTCCATAAGAGTACGGGGCTTGCCACTCGATTTTATTCTTGTTTCAGGAGAAAATCCAATGGAAGTTATCGACCAAGGAGCTGCTACCACCTCCCAAGTGGGAGATAATGTGGTTGCAGAAAGTGGAGGACCATATCCTTCACACTCACCTCCCTTGGTCCAAAAACCTTCTTGGGTTAATACTTCATTCTATTCTCCCATAGAAGGTCATGTTGATGATACTACCTGTCCAGATTATGGTCCCAATGCTCCATTTTGGGATACCTCTATAGGACAAACCATTGCCGCATTTGGCACCCATTTAAAATTTTCTGAAGAAGTTTCTCCAGATGAAGAAGAACATAGACAATACCACACAACCATTCTCCATGCACAGGATATTGAAAATAAAATATATGACATATTGGGCACACCACCATCACGCTCCACAACTGTTCCTGTGGGATATCGGTCACTTGTTGATTCTATGAGACCCATTGAACCAATTCTAGATCACATAATGACTCCACACAACCCAGGTCAAACTACCAACCCCACCACCTCCCATATTATGTCTATTCCCAATCCTCCCAGGTCTTCCACACCTGGGGCTCAACCTTCAATTCATGTTTCGTCATTACCTTCTAGTGCCGGGGGGCAACCCCCGGCACAACCTATGTTATCTGGCACTAGAATTGTACCCAATCAAGGATAGACCTCTGGTATAGAGAAATCTACAGTTTATGTCCCTCCCACCCACACTAATGCGGTTAACCCCCCATCTAGTTCAAGTTAGTCCTTGGGGGCACAACCTGTAACCAATCAAACCTCTTGGGGTTATCGTTATATAGGAAATCAAATACCTATAGGAAACATTAATTATCCACCCAACCCTACAGGAATGCCTTATGCTGGAATTCCATATCCTAGTAATACCTTCACGCCATGGGGGAAACCTAACTGGTCCTATATGCCAACTATGGGGGGGATACCCATTCACATTGCAGGAGGTGGCGGAGGACCACCTTATGGAGGTCCTACCCCTGTGGGGCATAATGGTCCTGGAGGGCTCGGTGGCTTTCCTCCTTATGGTCCTAATGGTCCTGGTGGTCCTAAGGGGCCTGGTGGCTTCCCTCCTAATGGCCCTGGAGGGTCTGCTGGCCCTCCTCCTAGTGGTTCCGAAGGTTTTGGAGGTTTACCTCCTAGAGGTCCCGGTGGTCCTGGTGGTCCACCTCCTAGTGGTTCCAATGGTCTTGGTGGTCCTGATGGTCTTGGTGGCCCTAGAGGCCCTGGTGGTCCTGATGGTCTTGATCCCGAAAATCAACCCCCTGTGGGTGGATTTTTCGGTAGTTCTTCCTCACAACAACCTTTCTATCAGTCTACTTACGGTCCTACTGGTAATTATATGCCATATCAATATTACCAGTATGTACAACCTAATCATCAGTTACCTTTCCTAGCAACTTTGGACTTGCCTGGTTTGTCCAAGTTGATTAATGACCCCATTCGACATAACCCCTCGTGGTCTCCCATTCTGGTAAAGTTACCATCGGACATTCCAAAGTTCGATGGGAAGCAAGGAGACGATATGAAAAACCATGTCATGACATTCCATCTGTGGTGTTCTTCAAACTCCCTCATGGATGATTCAGTTTGTTTAAGACTCTTTCAGTGAACTTTGACCTGTACAGCCGCGAAATGATACATTGAACTTCCGCAACACTTGTTTGTGGATTTTGGCTCATTGGCAACTGTATTTCTTATGCACTTTCAGCTTCCTATTCGTTACGAAATAGGTACTGATCTCTTAAATTCTCTGTGACAGAACACCTCGACCCACATATTCGATCATATCCATGAGTGGAGAAGGTGGAGAAGACTTATTAAGGCTACTATTCTGGATCAGTTATTAGCTGATTGGTTTACTAAATATTTGTTGCCTCTGATTGCCTGAGATGTGGCTATGGGTGATGCTGTTACTGAAGAGAAAGCCAATAGTCGAGCCCAGTATCTAGACTTGGTCTATTCCCAGTCTGGAATTTTGTATGACTTGATTCCTCAAGCTCCTCGTCCAAGCACCGATCCTACAAATCCACCAACAGAAGTCCCTCTTGATGGGATTGTTGGTTCAATATAGTCCCCGTTAGTGGTAGAACCTACCAAGCAACCCCATACTACCACCCCTACTCCTTCAACTCCCAAGGTTTCCTCTGAGGTCAATTCTATTCAGATTATTCAAACCTCCAACAATAATAAAAAGAACGGTAAAAGTAAAAATAAAAAAACCTGGAAACCAACAAGAGAATCCAAAACCAACCAACAACGATAACGATAAAGGGAAAATAAAAGAAAAATATCCATGTCTGCGATGCGGAGGCGACCATTTCACAAAAGAGTGTCCTCGCCGGGACGAAATCACCTAATTTTTGAAAACAAATTTCGCACTTGCAGTTCTCATGGAGCCTTTTCTTTCTCAACAACAACTGATAGACCACATGTCTAATCAGGGAAATTCTAGTTCATTAGAGGAAATTCGTATGATGTCCTCGGATACCATTAGTCTGCAAACTCGAAGTCAGAATTATGAAAAACCCACAGACAAGAAAGAAGACCATTCTTCTTCAGGGAAAGCTCCCTCTATTGGTTCTCCCAAATCCTCGTCTATTGTCCCCCTAACCATTGAGAAGCCTACTCTCGATATGATTTTGCATCCATCCAAGAGTACTCTTAGGAAGGCTGTTTTAACCCTAATGCTTGAGTTGCTCAATTTTATAATGTAGTCAAAGATCTCGCTCAGGCACATGTGCAATGTCTACCTTGGAAGTGCTCCAAAGTTGTCCTACACAACGCAAAAAATTGTTAAATGTGTTAGGAGCTTTAGACCTGGAAAATTCTAATTTGATTCATTTCAATGTCGAGAACTATAAGTCTAGAATACCTCACAAACTTAATTTCCAAATTATTATGAAAGTAGTCAGAAAGAAAGTCTTTAGGACTGTCTTAGATGAAGGAGCTTCAACTTCGGTTTTGTCCCTGTCTTGTTGGAAATCTATCGACTCTCTCGATCTTGTAACATCACCTATGACTCTGAAATCCTTTGATGGATGAGGTTTCCAGCACCATGGTCTCATATCATCCCTTGCAGTTGAGCTTGGGGGAAAAACTGTTTCTATTCAATTAGAAGTAGTGGACGCCCCGTTAGATTACAACCTACTTCTAGGAAGAAATTGGTTTTATGCCATGACTGCTGTCACTTCGACGGTATTCCGAACAGTCCAATTTCCACATCTAGGGAGAATGGTTACCATCAATCAACTTGATTTTTGTATGCCAGATGTTACTACCTCTACAGCTAATAAAATCCCTATGTTAGGCCAGTCCCCTCCTTACCAGTCAATTGGGGTAGGCATGTTGAAGGATTCATCCCTTATGGGGATTTTTCCATCCACTCCTCCTAACACAGACACAATGACAGTAAATATGATTGCGTCATTTGATTGTGAGCCCAAGGGAAAACAAATTGTTGAGTCCACCTCATTGAGTCCAAATGAAGAGATGTACAACATCATTCAAACCCTTTCCGATGATCACACCGATGAGCTTCATCTGGTGGCTTTGGATCCTTACCACCTGACTTACTAGTTAGAACCATCTCTTCCTGTTCTAGATTATCTCTCTGAGACTTTTCCTTTTGACGAGTCCATTATGGAGATAATGAATACAAATGAGTCCATTTGGGAGGATCACCATCATAGATCCTTGTTCCTCCCCAACACCAGTTCGGTTAACCATGACTTTGCATCCTTGTTTTCGACTGATATTGTCAACGCACCTCAAAGTCCTATATTGTTGCAAGACACAGATTCTGAAGGAAACCTTTGCAACATTACTCAGACAAATCCGATTGACATATCAGCCAAGATTGGTTCCATCGAGCATGTTCATATTGGGTAGAACTGCTTGCCAGACGAATCTAAAGCATACAAGGCACTTTTCAAAGAATTCCGTGATATTTTTGCCTGGTCTTATGAGGAAATGCCGGGGATAGGACCATCCATTATGGTCCATGAAATTAAAACCTATCCCATGGCTAAACCTATCAGGAAAAAAATAAGGCAAGTCCATCCACGGAAGGCCGCAGCTATTAAAGATAAGATAGAGAAACTTCTCAAAGCTGGGTTTATTTATCCCATACCCCTGACGGAATGGGTATCAAACTTTGTCCCTGTCAATAAAAAGAAGGGCACCATTAGAGTCTATATCGATTTTAGATATTTGAATAAAGCTTGTCCCAAGGACAACTTTCCTACTCCACATATCGATTAGATTATCGACAACTGTGGCGGAAGTGTCATCTTCTCATTCATGGATGGATTTTCTGGCTATCAGATTGAGATATTATCCATCGATCAACACAAGATGGTATCCATTTTCCCATGGGGAACCTTTTCATATAGAAAGTTACCATTTGGATTAAAAAATGCTGGAGCCACTTTCTAGTGTGCAATGTCTTATGCGTTTCACGATATTAAACATATTATTGAACCGTACCTTGAAGACCTCCCTGCTCATTCACAGCGACGGGAGGACCACACTGGTCATCTTAGAGATATTTTCCTGAGATGTCGTCATTATAATATACGGCTTAATCCACATAAATGTGTTTTCTACATTAAGACGGGACGACTATAAGGTTTTGTGGTCTCTAAGGATGGCATTCGAATAGACCCTTTGAAAATTGTCGCCATTTTAGCTCTACCAGCCCCAACCAATCTTCTCGAACTCCAAAGTTTGCAAGGGAAGGAAAACTTCCTCCACCATTTTGTGTGCAATTTTGCAAAGAAAACACACAGTTATATGCGTCTCTTTAAGAAGGACACTCCGTTCTTCTGGGATGACCAATCCAAATGTGCCTTTGATAATCTCAAACATGCTCTGACTCATTCACTTGTGATACACGCCCCAGATTATTCAAAGGACTTTCTCTTGTATATTGCTGCCTCCACTACTACCATCGCTATGGTTTTGGTGCAGTAAAATCCCAACGGTCAGGAGCACGTGATTTAATATGCTAGTAAGAATATTATGGATTCTGAAACTCAATATTCACACGTGGAGAAGTTAGCATTGGCCACGGTCATTGCTGTACAAAAAAATCATCACTACATTTTTCTCCGCACAACCACTATATTGGTAGACCAAAACCTTGTGTATTACATCCTGACTCGTCAGGTGCTCAGGGGCAAGTAGTCCTGATGGATAGTCATACTACGGGAGTTTGATCTGGAATTTTCCAGAGCCACATCAAAGAAATCCCTGGTCTTTGCCGAGCTCATGTGTGATCTTCCCTATACTTCGACAGAATCTGAGCTCAGTGATTAATTTTCAAATTAATTCCTGTTCCTGATAAGCACTACTGATCCATGGTATGGAGATTTACTTATTTATCTCCAAACACAAAGATTTCAGCCAAATCTATCCCGTGACGATCGCCATTTTATCCGTCACCATGTGAAATACTACCTCATCCTGAATGATACCTTGTATAGACGTGGGATTGATTCTATTCTCTAGCGATGCCTCACCCATAAGGAAGTTGAACATGTGTTGAATGATTGCCACTCTAGAGCATGTGGAGGTCATTTATATGCGATGGCTACAGCCCAGAAAATCCTTCGCGCTGGCTATTTCTGGCCTTCAGTCTTCAAAGACTGTCATGAGGCTGTTAAGAAATGACCACCTTATCAACATTTTTATCCCAAAAAGTGCACTCATCCTGCTCCGCTACACCCCATCATTGTTGTTGGCCCATTTTCCAAACGGGGGATTGATTATATGCATTGTAATCCTACCTCAGCCGGGGGGCATGGTTACATCATCATAGCCATTGACTATTTTACAAAGTGGGATGAGGTTATGCCTACATATGCAGAATATGGTAAGACTGCTGCTCTCTTCCTTTTCAATCATGTCATAGCTAGATTTGGAGTCCTGCAGTCCATTGTTACTGATCACGCATCACATTTCCGTAATCAAATGATGGAGGAACTAAGTGCTAAGCTAGGTTTTCGCCATGAAAACTCTACACCATATTATCCGCAAGCTAATGGTCAGGTAGAGGCCATTAACAAAGTTTTGAAAACTATGCTTCGTTGGATGGTTGGAGACCATAAATCCAACTGGCACCATATAATTTTCTCTGATCTTTGGGCTTATAGGACTTCGGTGAAAAAAACTACTAGTTTCACACCTTTCCAGCTTGTCTATGGACTCGAAGTTGTCTTACCGATTCAATGTCAAATTCCATCCCTGAAACTTGCCATTGAACTTCTCCCAGACACTTCTGCAGAGGAAGAGATATTTTTGTACTTGAATAACCTTGATGAAACTAGGAGAGATGCTACCTTGCATAATGAGGCACATAAGAAACGCGTCAAGGTGTAATATGATAAATTCATCCAGCCTTGTGCCTTTAACGAGGGTGACCTAGTTTTGACTTATGACCAAAGATATGACAAACTAGGGAAAGGAAAGTTCGAGTCCATGTGGTACAGTCCTTTCATGATTTCTAAAGTTTTAGAGAAAGGGGCCTACGAGCTCATAGACAATGATGGAATCCCTTTAGGGAAACCTCACAATGGGTTGTACCTGAAGAGGTACTATGCCTAGATCTTTCTTGGATAGTATCTTGTATATATGTATATTGCTTGACTTTCAGTGTGCTTTAAGTATTTTCAATATGGTTTTGAGTTTAGTGTTCGTATCTGTTTATACAATGTTTTGGTCATGCAGAGCAGATGGCTTTCTATGGCTTCGCTGATGGTGCTTGCCGCCACACCTTGAATCTTGCCTCGGCTGCTTGAGTTCTCTATTCCCCAGCTGATGATTTGGTAATTTCAGGAGCAGTTTGTATTGGTCACGCTATCAACAACATTGCCGAGTATCGAGCAGTCATAGGTCTTCTGACTGAAGCTGCCTCCCAGGATGTTCACAATTTGGTAGTCTTGATGGACTCACAACTCATGGTTTGTCATCTAAACCATGTTTGTACCATTAGGAACCCTGTGCTTCTCTGCCTCTTTCGGAGGGTACGATTGTTAGAAAGGTCATTTGAAACCATCACCTATAGGCATATCCCTAGGGAACAAAATGTAGTTGCTGACTCATTAGCTAATTACATCCTAGATTGGCATATTGCCCATTCATGACATTAAAATCAAACATGGTTCATTGTAAATAAACAATTAAAGATAGATGAAACTCATGTAAAATACATTCACTAATTGAGACATATAAACACCAGGTAAAAGTTTGTATATATATATATATATATATATATATATATATGAACATGTTTAGAAAAAATAGATCACGAGACCTTATCTGAAGCACGTAGGATTTCAGGTAAAAATCACTATACAAAATCCTGAAGCTATCAGCTTTCAGTAGATACATCATGCATACATCGTCTAGTGATTCTCATGGTAGCACATCACTGCCCGGGATACTCTACGTAGCAGTCTGCTAAACTGACCCGGTACTCCCACTGTAGGTCTCTGATACCTCAAAGGGAGGTCATCAATAGAAGCATCAAGGATGTCTAGGGTCAACCTCTCCAGGTTTTCCTCTAACTCCCTGGTTACATCGTCATCCTATGGTATGAAATGGGCTTTGGCTCATCTATCCAATGGGGAAGCACCCATAGGTCATGCTGCTCCAACATTTGCATGAAAATATTCAGGTCTCGTTACTTAACATAAAAAATATAAAACATTAAAAACATAAAAACAATATGTCCATTTTATGGTTTTTTGCTTCTTACCAATGTCACCCCATTGTCCACCAGGTGGGAGTGGTAGGTCAAGGTCTCTGTTGAAGTCCGTACCTCCATATGCATAATCCTCTACCATGAGTATCTGATCTCTCAACCATCAGATTAATGGGTACCGAACTTCACCTTCCCCCTGCCCGCTCCAGTATGGGCCATAATCCTGACCCACCTCTGCATGCGAGGGTCCCATGCTCTCAGCTCTGTAAAGACCACCTGGGGTCTCATCTGTTGCACTCGCTCGAAGAAGAAGCAGGTTATAATGGAACCAAAATTGAATTGCTTCAGTTCTCCCTGCCGAGACTTAGTCAGCTGATCCTTGAATATCGAAAGCAGGGCTTCTGCCAAGTTAAAGACTGTAGGCACCATGGCCTCTATGGCATAGAGCATATGTGCTCTAGAATCCTAGTGCACCCCCTGGCTTCCCGCCACTCTCTGCATGGTAAACAATACAGTCCGTAGAGGTTCATCCATCACTGCTTTTATGGGGATTTTCTTCCCTGATGTCCTTGTCCCAGGAATACAGTGACGGTTTATCAACTCCTGTGTAGTGATGTCCCCTCCACGGGAACCAGCCAACAAGATGGGAGCACCCCATCTCGAAAGGCCAGTAAGGAAGTATATATCCTCTACCTCAACTGTTAGAATATGAGCCCCAACCTCGAAATGTTGTTTCTCCGGATTCCACATCCGAAGTATATGCTCTAACAATCACCCATGAGATACCATGTTGGGCATGCAGGAGAATTTTAGAAGTCTGCAGTCTCTAAATGCGGCTATACAACCTACATTCCTTTCGACAAAGGTGTCATCATTATCATGTTGTCTCTCTTTCCATATGACCATTTTTTATTAGCTAGAACCTACCAAAAGCAATCACAAGACCCATTAGAATCATTCTTAACCATTCAAATCAAATAAAATGGTCTAGTTTTGCTTGTGTGAATAGTTTTATATCTTCACGACTGGCACCACCTATGCGCTGTTGAATACAGGGGGTGGCACCGCCTGTGCACTTTGTTTTTGGCACGGTTCTAGCGAGGTACTGCGTATCCTTCAAGGGATAGGAGCGGTGCCCGCTTCCATGATTTTAGGGCTTGCCATACAAGACCAAAACACCATCAAAAGTCAAAATTAAAGGCATAAGATGAAAGAGTAGGGTCTAGGATATTACCTAGAATTGACGATGCTCAAATCCGATGGTGGAAACTCCCAATATCAGCAACTGAATATTTGGCTAGGAAAGTGCTCCAAATGCTCTCCACTATGGGTAAATAGTAAAATGTTTTGATTTTCACTATTTATGTGACTTTTATACACATTTTTGGGTTTGAAATGCTATAGTTTTGGTTTAAAATCACTTATTACTCAAAATCTATCAGTCGTAATCCCTTAATGTTAGTTATTGGCGCATTTAACGCTTGTTTTGAGTCGTTGCAGGATAGAAGAACAGTAGCAGTAAAGTTTTGGAAGTTCGTTTTTGAATTTTTCGTATTACCATAAAATGAAAAAAGTCATCGAGTGTTTATTTCAACACTTTGGTCACGCTCTCGAAACTCAGTATCAAAGAGGTCCGAGTCCATTTCTAATTCTTTTTAGGCTCGTAAAATCTCTTATTTTGAAAAGAGACCTAATGGAGTCTTCTTTAAACTCTTTCCGTGCTCCTTAAATATGAAAAGATTGTCGAGTGATCTTGTCTTCTTCATGCTCATTAAAAGCATTTGAAGATTTCTCTCTCTAACGGTAGGTTATCTCTTTTTCGGTTCAGATAGACTATTTACGAAAAAGGAACACTCCAGCCAATCATGACTGGAAGAGTTCTCTAAGGTATGATTTTATACTTTTTCAGGCCTTAGGGACTAAATCATACGAAAAAGGACCCTTTGGAGTCTTCTTCCGTGGTCATTCAGACTCTCTAAACATGAACGATACCGAGTTTTCTTTCATTGGACTCATTAAATTAAACATTGAGAGACCCGTTTTTGGGAACAAACCCGTCCTCTCTCAGGTTCGTAAAACATATGAGTTTGGAATTGTCTTCGGACGAGCTATACCGAGTGTTTGTTACCCTCTTTGAAATCGTAAAACTGAAAAGAGGCACTCATCAACCATGATCAGGGAAATAAGAAGGGAATCAAGTTGCAAATAAATGGTAGTCGTTTGTCATTACCTTTGAACATGGCACTTGTCTACATATCATTACAGTCAATTGGGTATTCAGCTGATGAATGTGATGATCCACTTTCATGAGTCATGTCACTCCTTTGAGTCTTTCAAAAGAATGCATTGTCAACTGTTGCACTTTGTGTTTGTCTTGTTTAGTCATGCTGCTAAGTCTTTTGTCGTGCCGCCCAATGTTTAAAGGGAAGTTGAAGAAGTTTTACCTTTGTAGTCAAAACAGTTTCTGTGTCAGTACTTTTGAGTCAGTCCTATGGTTACTACATTCACATCATTCCAGAACTATGTTTTGAGTTGTGTCGTCGATGTGGGACTCATCATGTCCCTCCTTCAACGTGACTATTTCCATCGACATCAGCTCACCATCCAAGAATTATTCTTAGAAACAAAAACTTAGTACCTTGAGATCCGTATGCCTTAATGACATATTCTCTCACTCTCGACATAGGTTAAAATCATTGACCTTTGATCGATAGAATCCACTGGGTGTTCGACATGCAGACATCTATTCGCACAATAATTTGTACTAGGGTACATTAGGAATCATTGACATCAATGGTGATCTCCCTCGCACTTGTTAACGGTTCACATCATTGACCGATAATCAAGTGGTTTCTACCATGTTCGACTTCAGATCATTTTAATCACATGGATAGAATCATACTTTGTGGAAGACGAGACAAAGACCCTGGGTATTTGTTTAGTGCTCATTGCTTTCCCTAGGTTGCGATGGAGTTTTGTATATCTAGCATGGATCCACATTTGTATGGTCATGGCTATGCTCAAATTTGCGTCTGTATGACACAGGTCTACATTGTATGTCTGTTAGCTATGTCCAAGTTTGAGTCCTCTATCACATGGATCTACGCTGTATTCTAGTAGCCATGCTTGTTTATTCCTCCCATGGATCTGCCTTATATTGGTCTACAACCATGAGTTGGTTACGTGTGTCTATGAGTCAAAATATTGATGTACTACAGATGCCTACTTGACAACATGCTCCGATTGGGATGACATTTTCACCTCGAAGTGACAACTTGTTTTCTCGAAGCTCTTGTTTATCGTATCTGTCTAAGTCTCATGCTTTGGGGGGAATTCTATTATACCCAAATCCTGTCACCACCATGTGATAAGACCCTTAACTCCCATGTTTGTGCTAAATCCCAGCACTTAGAGTGGAAACCTACTATGTTTGTCAATTCTACATGAAAAAAATCATCACCGTGCTTTCCCTGTGGCCCATGAGCAGTACCTTGCTCGCACCGCCTGTATCCTATTTTCCATAAGTGGTGCCACCACCTATGGTCTTTGGTCCATAAGTGTTTCTCATCTAAATCACTCTGTCACAAGAGAAGAAAAGTGGTACCCTAGGTAAAATGGGAAAAAGAGGAGTTTCTCAAGGCTTCTAGATAATGAGCCTCACGTCCTCCTTTATCCCTATCACTATGGGTCAGTTGGGCTTGAGATCCCCCATCATAGGATCTTAGAGCCACCTCATCCACAAATCTCTCAACTATTCCTATCCATTGAGTATTATAAATACAAAATCATGTCCATAGTTGAGGGGAAAAACTATAGAGGTATTGTTATGTTGTTGGATTGACCACTTAGCCCAAGCCATTGGAGAGCATAGAGAGGAAAGTTGGAGCTTATGGGGATGAAGTGTTTGTTTCGAGGAGATTCTTGTCGACACTAAGGAAATGGTTGTAAGATTCTCCATATATATTTAATGCAAAGCTGATTTCCGTCCCACATTACTGTTGTTTTGATTTCACATGTACATGTTGTTAGATTCCTTAGTCACTAACATGGATAAGTAGATGATTTTCTAGTAGCTTTGATGTGTTTGCATGTTTGATCTATTTGCAGGTACACGGGTTCACTATCGAAGCAGCATTCCAGGTGTCTACGACATCCAAGGAAGGTCTTCATCCTTTGTCGTTCACTCATTTGTTTTGGATATGAACCATTCAGACTAGAGGAACAACTTCTGTCCGCAGAAAGTGAAATATTCCTAGTTACACTCTCCTACAAGTGAGATGGTGAGTTCAAGGGGTATTCTCTTAGGTCCCTCCACCAACAATTTAGTAGAGTATTAAGCTGTGGTCGGATTGTTGACGGAGGCCCTAGCTAATGATGTAAGGGAAATTAGGGTTTACTTGGACTCTGAGTTGGTTGTCCAACAACTTAATCGAGTCTACACTATCCGTAATCCCTTGCTTCTTCATACTTTCCTAAGAGTCAGGTTGTTAAAGAGGTCTTTTGAGAAAGTCACTTATCAACACATTCCAAGACATTTAAATGCAGTGGCAGATTCCTTAGCTAATTATATTTTGGATTGGTATATTGCTCATACATGAAAGTCCACTTGAAAAATAAATCAAAACATGTAAATTCATAAGTAGATAAACATCTCACACATCACATTTTTCACACACACAACTGTAAATATGAAAGTTTTCCATATATATATAGAAACTGTAACACTGAGATACAAAAATGGGCTGAAGCATCCCTAGCTTTTAGTGCCCTCAAAAGTTTAGGACCATAAAAAATTCATAAATACATAGGACAAAATATGAAGCTCCGAAGCTTTCAGTAATGCATATACAAAAATAAGATCAAAACAAACTAATCCTCTTGTTTTGCATCATAGCATGCAATGGCCTGGGCCACCCTGCAGAGTAGCTTGGAAAACCATTCAGAAACACCTACAGTGTGGCACTGATAACGCCTAGGTACCTTGTCTGTGGCTACATCAGGAATACCCACAGTCAAATGCTGTAGGTTTTCCTCCACATCTCCAAGCTCCTCCTTAGCCTCAGAACGATACACCATCATGTCTCTGGTGCCTACTCGCCTAGCAATAGGCGACATCCCGACTGGACGGGCAGGTCCAATGTCTGCACGAAAATATTTTGTTTTATCTCAATTTTATAAACCATAAAAATGAAATGGTAACTATTTCTTACCCCACTTTCTATTTATAGATTATTTGAGATTTTCAAAAATACATTCCAATTTATAAATTTTGAAATCCAAATTATTTAAGTGAAATTGGGTTTTTATTTTTATTTTCTATGGTTTTGGTAAAGTGGGTTTTAATGGTCTTTTTTGAGTTTTTTAGGGTTAATGCCAGGTTTTGGCTTCGATACAAGCCATTTTTGTCTTTTTCGGGCTTAGGGAAAAAATGAAAAAGTATTGAGCATCCTTATACACTTTTCACATGCTCGTTAAAATTCCAGTAGAAAGGTGTCGAGTCCACTTTTTTCGCTTTTTCAAACTCATTAAAAATGGCTTATGAAAAAGGAACCTCATTCGATAGTTATTTTAATCTCTTTTCAGTTTCCTCAAAACACAAAAAGATTGCCAAGCAAACTTGTTACATTCCTGCTTGTAAAAGAATTTGAACGGTCGACTAGTAGGGGGTAGGTTATCTCTTTTTCGGACCGACTGGCCTTATCTACGAAAAAGGACCCTTTTTGGAGTCTTCTTAGTCATTTCAGACTCTCTAAACATGAAACAACAGATGATTTTACTTGCGTCGGACTCATAAAACATACGATGTAAGACCCTATTTCGGGAATGAACCCCTCCTTTCTCAGGTTCATAAAAATATGAGAATGGACTCATCACTTGATGAGCTTCAATGAGTGTTTGTTACCTTCTTTGGACTCGTAAAAACAAAAATAGGCACTCACCTTTTGAGGTGGGGAAATTATAGGAAAGGGGAATGGTTTTCATTTGTTTATATGGCAGTACTCTATAGTCCACCTTTAAACATGGCACCTATTTGTATTTGCATATCTTAACACTTTAGATTTTTAGTTTGTCCTCGAGTTGATCCATTTATGTGAGTCACCTGACTCCTTTGAGTCAATTCAAAGGATGCTTCATTATATTTCTTGCATTACACCTGGTTCTATTCTTGTGGGTTAATACTTCCAAGTCATGCATCGTGTCGCCCAATTGTTCAAAGGTTACCTCTCTTAGAAAAATAATCCATCAATAACCTCACTTGTCCTCGAAATTCAGTCATGTCTTAGTCATTAGAGGAAATTTGGGGTCTAAAATGGGCCTTATAAGAAAATGCGCGAACAATAAATTTTGTGATTTGGAATTCAAGAACCAATAGAATTTCAATAAAATGAGTCAACCATAATGGTTGAATTGACATATTTGTCATAAAAGAAAACTACTTTTTTTGTTCGTATTTTGGACATATCTCCCTGCATTTTTACTCAAATTTCAAGCGGGAGAGCTCGTTGGACGTAGAATTTAATTCCACATCCAACGAGTACCCACACTGCATACTTTTGATGAACCCAGCTACCCCAAAAATAAGAAATACCTGAAAAATGTGGTGATGACATCATCATCACATTTTTTCAGGTATTTCTTGTTTCTAGGGTAGCGGGGTCCGTCAAAAGTATGTAGTGTGGGTACTCGTTGGATGCAGAATTAAATTATGCATCCAACAAGTTCCGTCGCTTAGAATTTGAGTAAAAACACATGGAGATATGTCGAAAATATGAACAAAAAAAGTAGTATTTTTCATTCTTCCTCCAAAATTAATAACTATTATTTTATTATTTTAACTATTATTTTATTATTTTCCTTAGGAGGCCCATTTTAGACCTAAAATTTCCTCTAATGTTAGTCCTATTATTCCAAATCGACTTTTATTCTTAGTTTCGTGTCATTGATGTGGGAATCATTATGGCCCTCCTGTGATAGGGTCTATTCTTGTCGACTTCAGATCACTATCTAGGATTTAGACCTAGAAACCTAGGCAGTACCTTGGGCCTGCATGCCTCAATGGAAGGTTACCTCATTTTCAACATGAGTTTACATCATTGGCTCTTGATTGAAAGACCTCATCAGATGTTTGACTTCAAGTCCTTTATTTGCATTCAATGATTTGTACAGGGATACCTTGGGAATCATTGACATCAATAGTGATTTCCCTCGCACTTGTTAATAGTTGACATCAATGATTGGTAATCAAGTGGTTTCTACCATGTTTGATGTCAAGACATTGTAATCACATGGTTAGATTCGTATCGTTCAGAGATTGGGATGAAGGCCTTGAGTAATTAAGCTTTATCATCATCATTGCCTATGCTCAGGTTGCGTTTGGAGATCATTTAGAGTCATGACACGGATCCACATCGTATGCTCGATGGCTATGTTCTATATCTGAAAATGAGAGGCATAGATCTACTTTGTATATCTCGTAGCTATGACCTATGTCTTACAGTAGTCAATCATGGATATACAGTGTATTATTGGTAGCCATGACACAGTCATCATCATGGATCTACAGTGTATTGGTTCGCAACTATGATTGGATAAAAGTCAGTTATTGGTCTTTTATGAGTCTATCTCTCTTTGCCTCTGTGTCAGATAGACAACTTGCAAAGCATTTCACCTATCACATTCTTCTAGCTTCATAATTTAGGGGAAATTCTGTTGCACATGAAAATCTCACATTTCTTAGTCATCCTTCAGATGACTTTCCTGTTGCCTACCAACCTCCCAAAAATCCTGATATGGATCACCTTGACCAGTTTTTTCCCTGACCTAGAAGGGACAGCACTCTTTCACCTTTTCCATAGAGCACCGTCGGTGCCTCGATTAGTTGAGCAAGAAGCGATGTTGACCCTTTACAGTGGGAAAAGCCCTAGGTAGGCGCTCTGTCTAGTTTTCCTAAAAGCGCTGATGGTCTTAAAAGGGGAAAAAATAAGTTTCTAGAAGGTTTCATATGAAATCCTTTGTGGAATTAGTTCCTACATGTCTGGGATAGGTGGCATTCGCCTCCCTCACCTATAGGGATCTTATTCTACCCTTTTGTCAAGTCATCCTATGGATTTTTGGCCTATAAATGAAGCTTCTATGAGGAGAGTGGGAGAGACCAGAAAAAGCATCCTTATCCTGCCAGTTTGAAGTATGGATAGAGGCAAAATAGAGGTAGCTTATAGCTAGAGAGGTCTTCATTGGAGTTTGTAGACATTTGTTGAGATAGAAGCTGTCAACATCAAGGCATTTGGTTGTACTTCTTCTCACCCATTATTAATACAAAAACATTTCCCTTTCCTATATTTGGTTATTGTGTTTGTGATTAAATATTATTGAATTCCTTGATCATCAATATGGATAGTTGATTATTAGGATGCTCTCATCTTTTCGTTTGTCTTGTGATCCTTCTTGCAGGTATTGAATCATCTCAAGGGCTTTCCGCAGAATAGATAAACCAGTCTATGGTTGAGGCATATGATGTGTTATGTTAATTAATTTGACTATTCAAGGAAAGGATATGTGGCTGTGATTCTTTTGTTATGTAGTTGTGTTTTGCATTACAGAGGAACAAGCAGTGTCAGCACTGGTTGAGAATTCCTAGTAACATGGAGGGTTACATTGTTACCCACCTCCTTGAGGCTAGTTTTTACCCTGATTCCTACCTCTTTGTCATATTCCCTTCCCTTGTTGGTTATTGGGGGTAGGTTGATTAGGGAGGTTCTGCTATGCGTAGACCTGTCCTATAGGAGTAGGAGGATTCATGGGCATAGTTAGAGTAGGTTGCGCAAGTGGTGGGTAATAGGCGGGAGTAGTTGGTGGGGATGCGAAGCCAGTTGTCTAGCTAGTACACGAGTGTGACGAACAATTAGATCCGTGAATATGAGGAACTGGTTCGGGAGGCACATAGGAAGGTGTGGCTCCGGATTGAGTCATTACGTGTGAAAAATTAAGGGAGTAACCTGGTTGGGAAACACTAGGGGTGTTACCATAATGGGGTGGCATCAAAGGAGAGGCCGTGTAAAAGTGGGGATGTTGAGTAGTAGAGCTGATGACTCCATCAGTAGCATGGGATTCCCTTGGTGTATCTTGACGTGAGGAGCCGACATAGGGAGCATCGAGGATAATGGTATATAAGTAACCCGATTGGGCATGTATGAGATCGAAATGTCGTTCCTTGAAGATGGCTTCCTCCTCAATTTGTGGGTGCTCAGAAACAACGTCCTTGGCGATGGGGGGAGTAAGAATTTGAGAAACCAATCTAGGAAAATTATATCATCTAACTAGATCTTAAACAGGATACGACGACAACGAAATTCATGGATATGATCCATGATGTGGGTAGTTGTGTTTTGTCTACAGGATAATAAGATTTCCACACCCTCATCATAATGGACAGGTAACTAGAAGTATTGAAGGAACATTAGGGATAACAAGGAAAATTCCGAGTATGTCGCATGAGGTAGATCGATATACCACTTGGATGAAACACTTGTGAGTGTGCATTGGAATAGCCGCAATCAGATCGAATCATCCACTATGTTGTTAGATGAACACCATAAGTGGAATGGCATAATATGGTTTTGGGGGTCTTCTCCTGCCTTACCCTCAAACTTAGGGATGTTGAAAGGGAGTTTGGTAGGCATAGGAGGCCAAGTGGGTTATGATGAATGGGGCCATTTGTCATCCGTGCCAAATCAGGAAGGTTGAGGCTAGCCATAAATGGTAGACTATAACCGAGAGTGGATCGAGAAGGGAAAACAATGGTTTCGACGCCAGTAGGAATGTAGTTCCCATGGATGACAGGGAGTGGGTAAGGCTGGCTTCCGATAATAGGAGTAGTCACTTGAATGGTAGGAATAGTCGAACTGGAAGTAGAATGGCCACTGCACCCATGCATGAATGGTGGTATGGTAGGAACCACAGTGGCTGGAATGGGGCCACCACTACTGGGTAGCGGACTAGTAGCAGTGTGTGTGGTGGAAAATGGTACACTAGGAGTAGGATTTGTAGGTCCACTAGAAGGTATACCTAGAATGAAAGGTGGAAATGACACAAGTATGCTATCAATCACCCCCCTGAAAGGGGTTAGGAGGTGCACCAACCATGGGGCTAGATGGAGCAGTGAACAAGGTGGGTTCAGATTGGTAGGAATATGAATGAGACTCAGATGTCATGTATGGATATGAAGGTGGTGAATGATGTCAATTATGTATCTAATGTCGATGGTTCAATGAACCAAACTGAGGGGTATTCCCCCAAAGTATATGGGAGTAGCGTGGAGGAGAAATGATGACGTGATGGTGTGCTGTGTAATGAATGGAAACTCAAGAGTATCAACCATAGGCTCAAAAACCCAACTACACCCAAGTGTGTAGAAGGAGAGTGCACAAATGGTGTCTCATAGGCCAAAAACAATATCTAAAACTAAACTGCAACAACGGGTTACAGCAAGGAGAGTCGACAACAAAGTGTCAAGGAAGCCAACAAGAAACACTACCTAGAAATAAAATGATGCACTAACCTATGGGGTAAAAGTGCAAGCAAAATCCTAATTGTAAGCTAGAAGCCCCTCACAAATAATATCCCCAGTAGGGTGATGAAATCCTAGCCAGAAAATATGAAATGCAAGAACGATAGGCTAAGAGAATCCTACTATTGAGAAGGGCCTCAAGGTAAAAGATCCCTAAAAAGAATGGAAAATAGGATACCTCATTCATGATACGTTCGATATGGTTTCCTGGCACTTCAACCCTTTGGACCTCGACAGCCAATATACTCTGGCATGCACGAGGAGGACTATGAAAGGATAGCTTGAGGTATAGAATGGAGTGTTGTATTTCACTCTGACTTACAGAACCCTTTCATTGTGGCTTACTCCCGCAAAGAGGGGGGGGTGATAAACTGGTTGTGACCGTGTCAAAAAGTACAAGATGATTTTGGTCCCCTAATGGACAACAACTATGTCTCAAACATAAGTGACAAAGGGGTGTTATTTGGATTCCTATCCCCAATGTCATAACATAGCTACAAGATTGTTTTGGTCCTCAAATGAGGTTACAATGTTGGTTGGAGTTAAGTTAATTTTTTAGGCTAGCTTGGGGTCATGAACCAAGCGCTTTTTATTTAGGGTGTGAGATGTGTGCAAATGATGTGTATAAACCCCAGTGATCTCATGGCCAAGACACAATGATTTCACAATCGAGACGCAAATGCAGATAAATAACAGTAACTGGAAGTAAATATCATGCAAAATAACTATTTCTCCTAGGAAATAAAATAAAAACAAGTAAATGAGCACATAAGGAACTAACCATGGTGTAGAAAACACACAGGGGGTCTCAACTACAAAGCTTGACTCAAATGGATCACATACAAGGAAAAGAGGACCAAAAAACAAACGAGGGGGTTGTAATAGATCACATATGGACAAAAACAAGCCGGGAAGGGGTAAAACACAGACAAGGGGTCTGGATCAAGGACCTCAAACACAAAAAAAGGATTGAAAAACTGCAGGTCGCACCTGTCCGTTGAACATGCGTGATAGGGGTTGCACAAAAATAGGAAACAATTGTAATCAAGAAAGAAAAATAGTCGCAAGACTCAGGTTGCACAAAACAGGGGTTTAAGCATGAAAGTTCGCACAAAACTGAGTCACAGTAGCGACCAGGGTCACTTTGAAAGCTGGTACAAGTGTGATACTGCTCTCTGGTCTAGGTTGCACTTATCGGGGCAAACGGCATGACCTGGATCATGCTTATGAGGAAAAAAGGTGCGAATGGGTCGCAAATTTTGGTCAAATAAGTGTGGCTCAGTCGGAACTGAACTGTTTTTGGAAAAGGAGTGTCATCTTGGGCCGGGGGGCAGGAACTGAGATAAGGTTGGTTCAGATTTTCCACGAGGGGGTCATATATATGATGACTGAAGGTACCTAAGAAGAACAAATTAGTCGACACACCTACAAAAGAAAAGATCCAAAAGGATCGACCGAGTGGAATTTCCAAAACTGTAGTATGGATTTCTCCCCTACTACGTGCAAAAGCACCAACCCTAGATTATCAAGATCATAGGGTAGAGTTCAACAATGGAAATGGGAAACAAGAACAAGAACAACAATAATTTTTAGATTTTTTCAGATATATTTTACTAGCTAAGCAACATAAGAGCATTCATACCTTTTTATGTAATGTGGGCCACCGTAGTCGTCTGAGGAAATAGTCCCGCAACTCTACGATTTGGTTCTTTAGTCTCTTCCACCAATGGTTGTAAAATGGGGAAATGGATCCAAATGGGTACGGAGTGAACTCAACGTACACCATGGGAATGATATGGCTAGAATGGAGGAATAATGACAAGTGAATGAAAAGTATTGATGTGTGATGTGACCAAAAGTGTGGCTAATAGTATGTTTATGAAATGGCCAAAAAGTGTTATTAAAAGTGTTTTGGGGGAGGCCTTTAGAATGTATTTATAGAATGGTCCAAGGGTTTTTGACCCATGGCATTTTATTGTCCATGGTATTTATCTATGGTTTTGACCCATTCTCATTATCAGGGTTTTTTTGCCCTTTTTTGGGGAGAGTGGGGATAAATCACAATAAATGCTCAACTTCCCTTCATTTATGGGGAATGGATAATAATGTTTTTGACCATTTCTAGTGGATTTTTAGTTGTGAAGGTCAAAACTAACAAAATAATGGTGGGAATATGATGTATAATTATGGTTTAGACCATGCACAACTAGGTGAACATTTTTATGTGCTAACAATAATAATATTAATTCATTTAAAAATATTAAATTCACAATGTGGGAGTAAGACAAAATAAATTGGGATTTTGGGTGCTATTTGGGGCTTTTGTGTCTAAGTATAAGTATTAAAATGTTTTTAATATTAATATTAATGTGTGTTTTAATAGTAATATATAATGTGTTTTAAAAATTATATTATACATAATATAATAATATTAATTCATTAAAAAAAATTCATAAGGCCCGAATCCATCAAAATAAATTAGAGATTTATAAATTAGGGTTTTGGGGGGTCTTTTGGGGTCTTTTTCCATTTAACATTCTTATTATCTTTCATTACAGATATTCCACTGCATAGCATTGATTCATCTATGGGTGCAGGTTGTTTCGGGTGTAGATCTAGGGTTTTTTGCTTCCGGTATGGATTTTGATATCCTTTTATATACTTCTTAATATCCAAGTTTGTGATCCATGGTATTTGTTGATGTCAATGATTTTTATTTTGATCATATATATCATAGAGTGTGTTGAAAACTTTAAATTTGTTGCAATATCTTGAAATGCTTAACAATTAGCAAATAGGATTTCATCTAGCTCTCCAAGATAGATTGCAGAGGTTGTTAGTTAGGGTTCACTCCCCAAGTGGGTACAGTCGAAGTTATTAAAATGAGTTTGATAATCAGTTCAAAACCATCTGAAGTTGGCCACATTAGTAGGCTTATCATTCCTTAAAAAGGACCTCGAGCTACTACTTCAAATTATGGTGATACCTCTACCAAAACCGAACTATTATAATCCTGATATGTATGATATGATCATTTCGAGACCCGACTTATGATTATTGATTGAATTCCTATGAGAATATTGAGTTGTATAATTTCTTAGCCTATTTGTGAGCATGTGCTCGCATACATGTATGTCGAGTGTGTTGGTTTTTACTGGGAAGAACCGGGTTTACTTTACTGTACCAACAAAACCCCTAGCTCACTGGCCCTTTCGGCGGCAAACCGCAGAACGGCCTGAAGTCTCACCCAAAGTGATCTTGGATGGGTTGGCTGAAGACTCAAGTGTCCTTAAACGGGTTATGTAGCATCCTAGTGGTTCTTGTCTCCTCTTATCTAGTGGGACCTCTCTGCGAGGGGCTGTTTCTCTACTCCTAGCTGACTCTACTAGAGGAATGGCTCTTAGCGCACCGCAGCTTCCAGTACGGTGCACAAACTATCTCCTCTCTCAACTCTTATCTTGCAATATCTCACACTGTAGCTTCTCCGACAGTGCGATATCGCCCTCCTACGTTGCGATATCTCCTATAGTAAGGATTAATATGACTCTCAAATTCCCAAGGCTTCCTCTCTTAGTATAATAGTTAAGTTAAACATCCTCACTTAGACTCCTATAGTCTAATATGCTTAACGTCAACTATACTCAACTTACTGAACATAATATGCAGGAATCACTTAACACTGTAACTGTAACTGTTGTGAATCAAGCACTGATAACTCATATACATAATACTTAACAGATTCAACTCGCAGTTAATCTTCCATGCTACTGTAAACTAAAGGATAGCATATATTCACTCAATAACTGATAGTAAAGTTCATGTAATGAAAAACAGATAACAGATAAGTAAAGCACAATCACATGAAACAGTCACACAACACATGGATTTTACGTGGTTCACTTCCAGGGGGGAAGCTACGTCCACGGGAACTGGTTTATATATTATATCTTGAGAGAGTAAAAACAGTTCCGCTGCAACCTAATATGCAGCTTGAGATCTTCTAGGAAACTCCGCGCACACAGCCGTGAGCCCTTCTCTCCTAGATATCTTCTCTTTCTATATTTCCTTCTTACAATATAGTCTTCCTCTCTCTCTCTCAATCCTTGTGGATTGTTACATTCATACTCAAGGAGCCAACTACTCGTTACAGTAAGATAACTACAGGTTTAATACAGAACCGGAGCTCAACTCTTACAATACAACTGACTATGAGCTAACAGACCACTGACTAGATTATTGTCTATCTGAATGTCTAGCTAGCTAAATGTTTGAACAACTAACCTTTTACAATACAAGATACATTCTTTTATAGGTGGCTCGAAGGTCTCGCCATTACAAAACTGTGGGCCTGTCCCAACAGTAACCCAAAACCCTAACTATGAAAGTCATCCTATTTGTACTTTGAGCTGCCACTTTCCGTCACACCACAACTTTTTGCAGTATTCCACGCTTCTTGGCACTGATCGTGGGTATGGGCGCCACTTCCTTCTTTCCTTTTTCTTCAATACCTAGGCCCATTGCTCCTTTTCTCTTTATGAGGGTAGGTGAGCCCTCCTGTCTTCGTCGCTGCCTTAAGTGCAGTGGTTGAGCTCTCTCTTCTCGATTGCTCAGGTACTATATTCTTTGACTTCCTTGTCCCGATATAGCAGCTTTTCCTGTAGCTACGGGACCCTGCTCCAACAGTCCCCTAACACTTACTTGTGGCTCGTCCTTGAGCCACTAACAACTGGCTTCTCTTGATGTAGCTTTTCCTTGGCTTCCTGCAAAGTCCTTGCAAATTTCTCCCTGAGTCCTGCAACTTCTTTGTTCATAGCTTCGACACACTCTTGTGCCGTTTCAAGCATATATTGACTAATGATGGAGTCTTCTGTGTTATCAATTTCACCCTTGCTTGTAGTGAAATCCTTGACCTTCTGCTCAACCGCATCTATCAGCTCTGCGATTTGTTCCTGATATGGTTGAAGCAGGTTATTGAATTGTATGTCTTTTTCTCGTAACCGCTGCGCTTCCTATTGCAAACGGTTCATCTCGATCATCTTATTCATCTTTGCAAGAGCTCCTAAGCTCTTGACTTCCTCCTTCATTGCTGCTGTGGCCTTCTCTATGTTCTGGATTCTCTGTTGCAATTCCAGTTTATTTGGGAGCTTGTCTAGCTCTGACCATGTCTTCATCGCATCAGCTAGTAATGACTCTGCATCATCTATGTGACACTTCATCTATATTGAAGTGAGTCTAAAGGCCTCTGCCCTTGCTTCCTTGTCTTCCTGAGGTGTGTCTGGTGCTTAAGTCTCGAGCTCAGCAATCTACGCTTTGTGGTATTTCTCCATATTGGTCACTGTCTCTTCCAGAGCCTTTGCTCTGTCTACAACTCTTCTTACCTTCTACGTTATAGGTAATGAAAACTCAATGTTACACTGGGGTAACTCTAATGCGATGCTCTGTAGGACCTGATTGAGATCCTGTTCTCTTTCTTCATATGTTCTTAACTCTTCTGCATTTGTCTGAAATCCTGTGGTGAGTTTTGCATTCTTTTGTCTCAGCTGGGTGTTCTGTTTATAAGTCGCAATCTCTCTATCCCTGAGCTCTGTGGCTATCTGCTGCTGGATCATTTGTAATTGATCAACAGGGAACTCTGCGAGATTAACCTCGACGGGTTGTCTAATCTGTATCTGTACATAAATCATTGAATCAGGGAATCGGATGCTCCCTGGCAGTATCAACACTGTATTGATGCGATCCTTTACAAGGACTTCCTTGCAGGAAATTGATTGTTTTGAGCTTTCTCCTGTTGTTGCCTTGACTGGTTGAGTCTGCACTATGGCAGTCTTCTCAGTTAATTCTTTTAGCTCCAGAAGATGCTTTTCTACCGTGCTCTGCAGTTTGTCTTGCGATGTCTGCATTGCCTGAAATGAGTCGTGCATCACCTCCTGCAATCTCTTGTTCTTCTCTTAGGTGATGAGATAGGTCATCTTCCTTCTCCCGTTGCCTTCTTTTTCTCATTTTTACTTTCTTCCTGGTAGTAGATTTATTCTCATCATTTTTCTGCTCTGTTTTCTTATCTCCAGTGATCTTCTTGTCTTTCTGCTTCCCTACAGCAAAGACTTTGATGACATCTTCTACATCCTACGCTTGACTCCTCATCCTTGGCGGCTGTATGACCTGTTATGTACCTAATTTCACAGCCCTGGGCAGCTTCGTCATACCGGACATAAGGCTACCATGCTGCAATCTTTACACAATGTCTTCTAAAGGTTCCGTCTTGGACAGAAACCACTCTGTGCAATACTCTGGATGGGCAATGGCTGCAAAATTGGAAAAACTAGCACTCTGTAACTGGAGTATCTCTGCACAGGAAAACTCTTCAAATTGCTTTGTAAATATCAAAAATCTTATAAGTAACCCTTCTGTATGAACGATCTCTGAATTTATAATGAAAGCGATAATCTCTGAAGCAACGGTCATCTAGGCTAGAACCGTCGGCGGTATTAATTCCATGGACAAGACAATACCCATCATTTCGATCCTCATTCATTGCTGAAAATCTGATCAAATTTCCCTTGAAAGCTGTGTGCAGGCGCCAGTCTCGACCAAGATTTACCAAATCTGGGAAAATCACTATACTGTTTCCAAATCTAGGGTAACGTATACCGGTCATGTTTACATTATCTGCTTGTCAAAAGGCGAAGTGACTGGCCCTCTGTCCCTTTTCAAAATTGTCTACGTGGCACAGGGAACATCGCATTGCTGCGATGTCACACCGCATCGTTCTGAACCAAAGTGTTGGCGTGAAGCACCTCAACATATAAAACTCCGCAAGCATCCTATGGCTTGCGCAAAACAAACTTTCCTCATACTTAGAACTTTTTTTTTCCTACCGATGTAGACTCATTACCGGTGCAATGCCTCCTTTCAACTACAATGGACATTTGCACTTACATAAACTTTCTGGGTTAGGGCTGAGAGGTGGAGTGGCTATCACTATAGAGCTTAAGTCTACTGCCATTAATCAAAGTGGGAAGAAGCTCCCCGTTCAGTTTGCTGAGCTGAACGACACCTCCTTCTGTAACTTGTTGTATTTGATATGGCCCCAACCAATGCGTTTTGAACTTCCCTGGAAACTTAACAAACTTACTGTCATACAGGAGCACTAGGTCTCCTATCTGAAAAGTCTTTCTCTTTATGTGCCTGTCATGCCAAGATTTTTCTCGTGCCTTCTGCACTTTCTGATGGAATCCTGCGATGAATCTGTCTTCTTCTAAGGCAAGCAGCTGTGCTAGCCTTTCATTCATCATGTCTGTATCAGCTATCTCGGTAATTTGAGCAACTCTTAAACTGGGAATAATATATTCCATAGGAATAACAGCCTCTTGTCCATACACCAAGCTGAAAGGTGTGTGTCCTATAATTTTCTTGCATGTAGTCCTATAAGCCCATAATACAACATTAACCCTGAGGTCCCAATCATTTCTTTGGCTGTTACAGATCTTAGTAAGAGCATTTTTTAGAATCTTGTTAAAGGCCTCCACTGTACCATTAGCTTGTGGGTGGTAGGGAATGCTCTTATGGTGCTGTATCTGGAATTCCTTCGTCAAGGCCTCAATAGTGTGGTTCAAAAAATGTGTGCCTTGATCACTCATCAAAATTACTAGTGCCTTGATGTCTTCAAAAATGAACTATGCAGCTGTAGCAGCATCACAATTCCTTACTGCTTTGGCCTCTGCCCACCTGGTAAGGTATTCTATTCCTGTGATGATGTATCTCGCACCAGTTTGTTTCCCTGGTGGGTTGATAGGACCCACGAAATCTATAGCCCACTTGTCAAATGCTCGCAGCGTAATATGTGGTCGCAGCGGCATTTCATCTCTCCATGAAGGTTTTCCTACCCTCTGGTAGATATCGCGGCATCTGCAAAACTCTTTAGTGTCTTTGTGCAAAGTAGGCCACCATAATCCTGCAGTCAGTATTTTCTGCACAGTCGGCTTTCCTGCGGTACCTGAATGTGCTTCTCTGATAATGGCCTCTTTCTCATGTGGCATAACGCATCTACGTAGGACTTCATCTGGACCTAACTTATATAAATGTCCTGTGATCAAAGTGAAGTCTGCTGCTTTGACAACTAACTGTTTCTTTTGCTGCTTAGTAAACTCAACAGGTTCCCACCCTGTAGTGAGAAAGTGAATAATATCAGTGTAATACTCGTCTGCGATTTGGATAGAAAACAATTGCGCATCTGGAAAATTATCCTCTAAATTACTTGGTTCTTCCCCTGAGTCTATTCGTGACAGATGATCAGGTCCGGCATTTAATCTCCCTAGTTTTACAATAATTTCAAAATCATACTCTTGAAAGAGGAGTAACCATCTGCAGATCCTTCCTCCTAATACTGGCTTATTGACCAAGTACTTTAAATCAGAATCGTCAGTGAACATCTTGAATGGGGCACCCAATAGGTAGTGCCTAAACTTCTATAGAGCATACACCATAGCTAATCCTTCTCTTTCTGTAGTGGTGTAGTTCTTTTCTGCAGTGGATAACTTTCTACTTGAGTATGCGATAGGGTGATCGATACCCCCTTCTCCTGGCTGAGTTAAGACGATCCCCAGTGCGATGCCAGATGCATCCACATGTACATGGAATGGCTTGTTCCAATCTGGAAATACTAAGATGGGTGCTGTAACCATCTTCTCTTTAAGGGTGTCTAGACTATTCTGGCATTCTTCATTCCATAGTAATTTCACGTCTTTCTTTAACAACTTTTCCATCGGTGCTGTGATCTTTGCATAACCCTTGATGAATTTTCTATAATAGCCGGTATGACCAAGCACTGTCCTCAATTGCTTGACTAATTTGGGTGCTGGAAGATTTACAATGATGGCAATCTTTGCAAGATCTACCATCAAGCCTTGTCTGCAAACAATATGACCCAACAAAATACCAAATGGCGTACATAATATACATTTCTTCAAGTTAAGAGAAATATGATATTGCCTGCATTTCTCTAACATGAGCCTTAAATCTCCTATATGTTTGTCGATTAATCCAAATACAGGCCAATCATCAAAATAGACTTCTAAGAATTTATGGATGTATTCTTTAAATACAGCAACTACTACTCTGGAAAAAATAGCTGGTGCATTTTTAAGACCAAAGGGCATTATCGTATACTGGAACGAGCCCCATTCTGTCACAAAAGTGGTCTTATATCGATCCTCTGGGTGGATTCTGATCTGGTGATAGCCTGAAAAGCCATTAGTGAAGGAGTAGACCTCCTGTCCTCCCATATTGTCTAACACTTCATTAGTGAAGGGTGTCGAAAATGGGTCATGAAGCGATGCATCGTTGAGTTTGTGCAAATCGACACAAATTCTAATTTCTCCTTTAGTTTTCTTTTCTTGCACGACCATGGGACTAACCCATTCACTTTCTTCTACTGGCTCAATGATGCCTGCTGCTAGCATCTTATCGATCTCATCCTTAGCTTTTTCTTTATGACGAGGATTTAATCTGTATGGACGCTGCTTAACTAGCCTGGCATGCTCTTTCAAAGGTATCCTCATTACTCCCAAGTCTCCAACTATTCCTTTCATTTCTATGAAATTAGTGGGGAATAAGTCCTGATAGTCATGTAATAGATCTGCAATGTGTCCTACCATTTCATCATTCCAATAGTCTCCAATAGAGGCAAACTTTGGTTCTGTTTCCATGCCAATATTGATCTTTTTAATATTGAGAGGCTCTGTGATAGCTGGAATCTCGAGTTTCAGTCCATAAACATCGCGATTCCCTTCTGACTCTGGAATGTTGATACTGCGAGAGTCCTCATCCTTGTCATCTAGCTCTGCTGCGAAGTTGTAACAATCTAGCGCATGATCTAATTGGTCGGCCTAATCAGGTTGAGCAAACACTGGTAGGGTACAGTCCTTAAATATCTTGGTCTTTATAACATCTAGGGCCTGATCAATGCTTGGATACTCAAATTCAAAAGCGAAAGTGAGTTCAAAGCTGTCTGTCATAACTGGCCATGTAGTTGTTCCTCTGCGCAACTCTGTCTCAGTGTACCAGTTCCTTGGGATTTGGTCTAAAGTGTGAATGAATAGGTGAACCCATTCATCCTAGGGAATGTGCGACTAATTCTATTCACACATATTAATATGTGACTTGGGGTCACTTTCTCCTGTATATCTCTGCTGTAGACACTCCTTGTCATTAGAAAATCTGATTGCCATCAATCTCTTAAGATAATCCCATGATGCGATATTTTCTCTATGTACGTGCCACCATCTTGCAGGTGTGGCTCTTACTGCAAGGTCAATAGCTGACATCCTCTACTCATGAGGAATTTCTTGTTCAAACTGCTGTAAAAAGTCGTTGACGTCTGCTAAGCCATCAAAGGACGAAATATCCTTAATCTCTGCGCCAATCCATCGCAATGACTTAGTCGTAAATGCACATCTGTGAGCTGAGACTTCATAAAGTCTGTTTTGCCAGTTCTCTAGACCAACATCCGAGTCTGATGTGCATGAGTTGTCGCATCACCAACTAATGTTTCCTTCTGCGATCGGATTGATGTAATCACTCTGATTAGCCGTCATCTGATAGAGGCTCTCCATATTATGTGCCTCTTCCTCTGCTCGGATAGGTTCAATATATCTAGGACCCTGAAAAGGATCCAACGGTGTGATGACCCGGATTTGTGTATCCTCAAAGGTCATTTGTCTTTTCTTTAAGTCAATAAAAACCATGTTATCGATTGCCCAATCAATACCTACTAGAGCTGGATATGGTCTACTATCGCCAATGATTTCTATAACTTCAAAGTCTGCAAAGCTGCGAACTCCGTCAATGTCAACTGGCACTTGCGGTAATCGACCCAATGGTGATACCCTCTATTGATTGCCTAATCACAGATGGATAGGTGATCTGGATAACTTAGGGCTACCCATCTGTTCCCATGTCTGCTTAGTCAGAACATTTACCTCTGATCCTAAATCTAGGATTACCTCATCCATTTCAAATTCTCCAACTTGTGCTGTGAGTCTCATCTCTCTTCCTGTTCTTGTATGTCCCATAATATTATGAACAGCACGCTACACTGCTCACGGAAGAAGATGGCTAACACTAATCTATGATGTGCTAAATCTCTCCCATAGCTTTCTCATTTTTGACGAGTTTCAAACAGCTCCGCAGGAAGAATTGTACACTTCCTGTCGACTCATCCTCTTCGCACCTTCCAGATGTGGTAGCCTGCGATATCTGCACAGGACTAACGCCACGAGGTGTTTGCTGCGGTACGCCCCTGCACGACAGTACCTGTGATCCTGATGGTGTAGGGTCATTAAAGAAAGTTTTAGCTTCCTGAAATGTTTTTTTATTCTCCTGTAGGTTGAGTGGTGTTAATTTATTAGTATCTTTGTGCACCCACTCCGAACCTGTGTTCTTTTTGTTATCCTGTAATGTTCTACTAGTAGAAGCACCGCTGTGAGTCACAATATTGACTCTTGGTTTCGGTTCCTTCTGCTCAGCAGTGATAAGCTGAATATTCTGGTTGATTGCTGGCTTAGGATCCCCGATCTTAGCTATCAAAGTAGGGCATTCCTCTATAGTGTGATCATAGGATTTGCAATAGTTACATGTCATAGTAGGGTTCTGACAATCCTTAGCATAATGTCCTACAACTCCACAATTGTAACAATTAATTGGTCCACGGCCATGGCCAAAGCCTTCTCCATATCCAAAGCCTCCTCCATGGCCTCTTCCTCTGAATCCTCCTCCACGGCCAACGTGAGCCAGTTCATGTTGTGGTCTTGCTGCTGGACCAGGTGTTTCTGACTAGACTCTGTACAAGTCATGTTTTATTTATATCATGAGATCATAGGCTCTGCAATTATTTTCATCGTGTCCTACTGAATTACAAAAGTTACAGTATATGTTCTTAGGGGTCTGTACATACTTCTGAAGTAAAGGGCATTCCTGTGGTCTATGTCCTCTTGTTCTACAGAGTTCACACCACGGCCCTTGAGTCTGTGCTAAGGGGTTAGGAGCCCCACTTGCTAAATATTCAACAAATACTAGAAATTTATCTTTCGTATGGCCCTGTCCTTTACACTTTGTGCACCATAATTCTTGTGCAACCTCTTTTCCTTTCTTAATCTCATGCAACTCTAAGGTGAGATTAGCTAACTGGTTTTGTAGGTTTGTCATACCTGTACTAGTCTCATCTAGAGGTGAAGCCTCTAGTTTCATTGCCATATCCAATGCTTCATCCCGCGTACGAAGTCTCTGTTGCATTAGTGGCAGTCTGATGTGAGGGAGCAGTGCTGCGATGAACCATTCCTTATGCTGCTCAGGGGCAAACTCAAAGCTAACTTGGTCTATAAGGGATTTGAATTTCTGATCAAAGTCCCATACTGACTCTAAGGGTAACTGTTTGATGTCTTTAAGCTCTGTAATGCATTGTGACTCAAACTTAGGCTTCTTAAATTCTTTAATCATGGAAGTCCGGACCTGTACGAGCGTTTTGGGCTGCGCTGAGGTATACTTCATATACCATGTTAAGGCTCTTTCTCTAAGTGTGGTGGCTAACTGTACAAGTTTAGTATTATCATCTTGGATCCCTTTAATGGTCCATACAGCTTCACATAGAAACCAATGCTGCTCTGGGTCTTCTCCCCCTGTACCCTTAAAGGTAGGTAACTTCATGTCATCCCCCATTCTGTTTCTATGTGGTGGATGCTTATGTGTGGTATTACTACCACTCGGCGGTGTAGATGTAGGTGGTGTAGATGTAGGTGGTGTAAAGGTAGTATGTAATGTATGTGAACTACTAGATGGAGTTCCTACAGGGTTTTTCTGAGTCCCAGTTGCTTTCTGTGGGGTATACGGGTGGTAAGGGATACCCCCTTCTTTTCTTTCTGTATTACTATGACTCTGTTGTCTAGTATTATCTGAACTATGTTCAAAAAGAGAAGATCTGAAATTTACTTTATATTTCTTACCACTACGTGTACATCCAATGTCATCAAAATCACTCTCAAACTCTTGTGACATTACACTTACTGAGCTTATTCATCTAAGAATATATCGAGTACTCCTTTTTCATGTAATAACATCTTAACGGACAAGTTTAAAGAGTTCAAGTACTTACCGCGATATCCTTTGAATAAGTACCTCTCCGCTTCGCTGAAACTTTTTCTTTGATCAACTGCAAACTCTGTGATGAAGCCTTCCAGCAAACTCACAAGCTAGAAGTCAACGGCCCATGAAATAGGATTATCTATGCTCCTTATGGTCTGAATCAGCTCCGGTGTCCAGACAATGTTCCTTTTCTTCTTGAATATGTGCTTATCAGTCAACTTTGATAACCAGTCATACAACTCATTTGCATAGGTCACAAAAAATATCTCATACAGGTCTGTGAAGATATGTTTTTGTAACCAGTCCTCTGTACTAAGCCTAAGACTCTTGTTTTCTGTCGTAGCAAATTATTTTTCCTTAGACCCAACCCACTGGTTGAGTTCTTCTTTCGTAGGATGCCAATAGAACATTAGCTCTGCAATGTGTTCAAAGCCAGTAACAAAACCATTTGTTGGTTTTTACTGGGCAGACCTGAGTTTACTTTACTGTACCAACAAAACCCCTAGCTCACTAGCCCTTTCAGCGACAGACCGCAGAATGGCCTGAAGTCTCACCCGAAGTGATCTTGGATGGGTTGGCTGAAGACTCAAATGTCCTCAACCGGGTTCTGTAGAATCCTAGTGGTTCTTGTCTCCTCTTATCCAGCGAGACCTCTTTGCGAGGGGTTGTTTCTCTCCTCCTAGCTGACTCTGCTAGAGGACTAGCTCTTAGCGCACCGCAGCTTCCAAGACGGTGCACAAACTATCTCCTCTCTCAACTCTTATCCTGTGATATCTCACACCGTAGCTTCTCCGACAGTGCGATATCTCCCTCCTACGTTGCAATATCTCCTATAGTAAGGATTAATATGACTCTCAAAGTCCCAAGGCTTCCTCTCTTAGTATAATAGTTAAGTTAAACAGCCTCACTTAGACTCCTATAGTCTAATATGCTTAACATCAACTATACTCAACTTGCTGAACATAATATGCAGGAATCACTTAACACTGTAACTGTAACTGTCGTGAATCAAGCACTGGTGACTCATATACAGAATACTTAACAGATTCAACTTGCAGTTAATCTTCCATGCTACTGTAAACTAAAGGATAGCATATATTCACTCAATAACTGATAGTAAAGTTCATGTAATGAATAATAGATAACAGATAAGTAAAGCACAATCACATGAAACAGTCACACAACACACGGATTTTATGTGGTTCACTTCCAGGGGGAAGCTACGTCCACGGGAACTGGTTTATATATTATATCTTGAGAGAGTAAACACAGTTCTGCTGCAACCTAATATGCAGCTTGAGATCTTCTGGAAAACTCCGCGCACACAGCCGGGATCCCTTCTCTCCTAGATCTCTTCTCTTTCTATATTGCCTTCTTACAATATACTCTAGCCGGGAGCCCTTCTCTCCTAGATCTCTTCTCCTTCTATATTGCTTTCTTACAATATACTCTTCCTCTCTCTCTCTCTCAATCCCTGTGGATTGTTACATTCATACTCTAGGATCCAGCTACTGGTTACAGTAAGATAACTAGAGGTTTAATACAGAACCAGATCTCAACTCTTACAATACAACTGACTGTGAGCTAACAGACCACTGACTAGCTTATTGTCTATCTGAATGTCTAGCTAGCTAAATGTCTGAATAGCTAACCTTTTACAATACAAGATACATGATTTTATAGGCGGCTCGAAGGTATCTCCATTACAAAACTGTGGGCCTGTCCCAACAGTAACCCAAAACCCTAACTATGAAAGTTGTCCTATCTGTACTTTGAGCTGCCGCTTTCCGTCACACCACAGCTTTCTGCAATCTTCCACACTTCCCGGCATTGATCATGGGTATGGGTGCCGCTTCCTTCTGTCCTTTGTCTTTAATACCTCGGCTCGTTTCTCCTTTTCTCTTTATGAGGGTAGCTGAGCCCTCTTGTCTTCACCGCTTCCTTAAGTGCAGTGGTTGAGCTCTTTCTTCTCGGCTGCTCAGGTACTGTCTTCTTTGATTTCCTTGTCCCGATATAGCAGCTTTTCCTGTAGTTGCGGGACCTTGCTCCAACAGAGTGGTACACATGGATTTCTTTCAAAACTTTAAAATTATATATCCATTCTATATCTATCGTCAAAATAGAACAAAATGGACTGGAACATCATCGAACAAGATGATTTTTATATCAGGGACATGATCCGGTTTTGCACGATCGAGCGAGTTAGTTCATTACCTCGGATTGGTACATTTACCCTTGAATATAGGACTTAGCTTGAGCTAAAGAGAGAGAATTTATCTTGAACCTTCCCCTTGAATTTGTGACTCATGTTACCAGCAGGACTCAGAACTCGTCATTGTCATACCTATACCCATACCCTAGGGAAAGGAACTTTTTTGAAACTCCTTAAGTCTTGAGATGGGGAGAGAGAAAATTTTACACCTTTTTCATATTACTTCAAAGGTAGAGTGAACAATAGCTTCCAGTGGGCCTTAGGTGGTGAATCAACAAGATCAACTGGGTCAATAATTGGAATAGTAGGTGCAAATCAGTTCTTTATTTAAATGAAAACTGAATTCTCCCTATAGAATTGTTTGTGGGCACCTTAATGATTAATTGTAAGGGAAACCCAGAAGAATGCTCGTGGGTAGGAAATCTTCTGGGTATTCAAATTCATATTCTAGTGTTGTATCGAGTTCAAACTATTCTACATCATCATCACCCATATAGAATGCGGCTCGATGTCTCTGGATTGATCAGAATCTTGTAACTGTCCTCATTGAAGTTAGATTTTTAAAATTTGTTTATTAATTATTAGCGACAATTTTGTTGAATATTAACACTTCGATTAATTAAATACTAGTTTAAATATTGTTATAGACAAGCAGCCATGCTAAGATTAGTTATACCAACAGTTCTCCACTGTAGTGCACTTTGTAGAGTTAATAAAATTTTCTTTTTTAATTTATTTTTCTATTTTATTTCAATCCTGGTGTCCATGATTTATTAACATGGTATCAAATCCTGGACAAGACCGACTCTCTCACAGATCAACTTATTATTGTAATCATGGTCACTATATGTACATAGCTTAATATAAGAGAGAAGAATTTCTTTTTAGCTGCATGAAGAAGTCAAGATAATCTAACTTAACTCAATATGGATTGTTGTCCAAGTATAGATAATATAACTTAACTCAATATGGATTGTTGTCCAAGTATTTCAGGATTTTTGGTCTAGGGAATGATCTCTCGTGAATTGATAAAGTTACCAGACATGTGTATTGCTCAATAATTGAATTCCATATATCTGGGATTGGGGAGTTCATTTAGGAAGGATGATGAGACAACATGATCGAGTACCCCCAAAAATCAAAATATGTAGAGAAGAAAACACCTGCTGCTTCAAATGAATATGTTATTATTGTCAATCAAGTTTTTAATTGTAGCTTTCACAGATTAACGCTTCAATTAATGAGATACTAGTTTAAATATTGTTGCAGCAGCAATTATGCTAGGATATATTATACTAATAGTTCTCCAATGTAATGTAATATAATGCACAGTGCACTTTGCACAATTAATAAAATTTTCTTGTTTAGTTTATTTTTCTATTTTATTTCAATCCTTTACTAAATTCCTTTGCAAGGAAATTTAACTGAATTTAATTTGGCACTGTTTAAATTATATTTATATGCAGAGAAGTAAGTTATTTTGGACCCCAAATTTCTTTGCAAGGAAATCTTACAGAATTTAATCTGGCACTGTTTAAATTTTGACTTAATTTACGTAGAATTCCCTGCAAACTCAATGTTTTGTGGATTTTTCTCACGAAATAACTTTCTCTCTTCTCCTAAAAAAAATGAGAATAAATACACACCTTTACGGGATAACTTCAACTCGGCATTTTAACTAGTTCTTGCCTAACCCGATGTATTTCAAAGTGGTGTCAGTTAACTATTTTTTTTTATTTGTCACGAGAGATGAAAATGAAAATCCTTGTTAGCACACAATATTTCAAAAATCACTATGTAAACTCTCCATCAGTCGCCTGCTAATTAGAATTAAAAGATTATTTGTACAAACAGTCCTCAATTGATTATTCTAATACCTTTTATCTAACACAATATATATTCATATCTTGTACATAAATGGTCCATATCTAGTACTTCTAATCTTGGGTAATTCTTAGTGTAGGAGGAGCTGACTACTGGCTACAACTACAATCATCCTGAGAAGTGACTATCTCATATTGTCTATATATTGAGATCAGTGAAATCTCTAGTACTTTGTATGGGGAAGAAAAAGGTATTCATTCATGTATCACTATTGTTATGAAAGGTCCAATGGGTATTATTGAAGGAATATACCAAACATGGTTGGCATGCCTAAAACTTACTACAATTTACATTAATGGTTCAATTGCTTTCAAAAAAATATACATTTTTACTCCATGACCCATCTATCCTATCTATCCCCCTGGTGTGCCGCTAAGATGTAAATAGACATCAAATCTGTACATTTACATCCAAAACTCACTACAAGAAAATATGATTCAATTACTTTTCAAGAAACATGTTAATTTATATATGATTCTTGTCTCAGTTACTTTTTAAAATTTATGTTATTCTCTACACCTATTGTCATCACAAAATGAGAGATAAAAAGGATAAATAGCGAAATAGCGGAAATTTAGTCAGAAGTGGCTAATAGTACAAAATGCATTGTTCATGCACACTTCCTTCCATCAAATTGGCTAAGAATTAGCCATTAATGAATTCGCAGTGATGAAGTTATTTTTAATTTTTAATTTTTTCAATATAGTAACACATATCCTGCGAGTGAAATAAAGTCTTGTGATGGTTGGACAAAAACGTTGTTCTTGGTAACAAATTTGGCTTCTATCAATCAGTTGTATGAATTTCCTAGGTCTAGACTCATATGGATTCCAAGAATGGTATCAATATGTTTGAATATGAGAGAGTTTATAAGGTCAAAATTATGTTCCTTAAATTTTCACACTTCAAATATACACCTCAAGTGAAAATGAGTCGTCTTTCAACTTCACGAGTATGAGGGATGAGCATGATGGAAATCTAGAATAATGGTTTTGGCTATCGATTCTTGCAGTTATTATAACAATGGTGATTGTAAAGGGTTCATTATTGTACATATTTTTGTTTTAATTCATTTACTACATCACTATTATGTCACTCCACATTTTTCTCTATATGTCAACACATTGAGATAGTTTTTCCTATATCTTTGTTATGGAGAGAAACTTCCTATGGCTTGGGGGTAGCACAACAGACAGCTTGACACTAGAAATCAATCTTTTTCAATATGCAAGAGAAACCAAACATCTAACACTAAGGGATACTGAATCGTACCTTGCTCCATACGGTTGAAGTAGATCCCCGTTGAGCTTTCCAATTCATGCTTGCATTAGCAATTTGCTCTCAATAACATCAAACAAGGACAAGCATGCTCTATAATAATGTGTTAGACCTACTCTAGCATATATATATTCAATAATATATAAGCAATTAAATACATCCATGGATTCAATATTCATATTCAAATGCACATAATTGGACAGGAAAATATATTTTTATTAATAAAATTAGAGATTACAATAGTGACTACCTCTGTCGGCACGTCTAGGAACCGGAGAAACTGAGTCCTCCACCTGGGCCTCCACCACCTCAATCCTCCATTTCTCGATAGAAATATCACAAAACAAAGGCAAGCTTGGGAAGAACACAAAGTGTTCCAAAGAAACAAAGGGATGTAGACTCAAGTATATGCAAACTGAGGCAATAATGGACTATAGTTTCTTTGCTCTTCAATTCCTCCTCCTTAATGTATCTAAGGGGTTCCTTAAATAGCACTCCAAAGGGTAATGGAGGGTCGAATTTGAGCGATCTCAAGGAATATGGAAGGCTAAGAGTCAAGATATTTAGACTCATATGAGGAAAAATCCAAAAATATTTGGATTTATGCACACATCCCGATGTACGCGGGTTTGAGGTCAAAAGTTACATGTACATGCGAGTATGAGTTTAAAAGTCATGTACAACAATAAACATGTGTTTTTTAGGGATGAAATTGGAACCTCGAAGTATAATCTAAGTCCATGTGGTCTAAAGAGTCTGCACAGGGACAAGGAAGGCCATAAATATGTGATCCACCATGTGTGGTAAGATCAGCTATAACATATGCCCCCTAATGTGTGAGGTCAAAGGGGTAACATGATGGCTGAAATACATTATAGAATCCATCCCAGAAGTGGAGTAATGAAGACCCAGGTGGAAGAACCAACCACTCATTAGTACGATAGAATGATCAATCTCTGCATGTGACTGCAAATACATATAGCAGTCCCAGATACATAAGAGTACAATGGCCATGAATATGCATGATATACAAAATGTGACATGTGTGGTCATCGCCATGTACAAGATACAATAGATCAGAATATCCAAAGTGGACGAAGATATGCAACAGATCAAGATCTCCATAATAGCTGAAGATATAGAATGGATCAAGATCTCCTTAGTGGATGAAGATATCTGATATACAGTGGAATCAAACCACGAGAGCCGATATCTCATGAACACTGGCACAATCAAGGAGGTAGCATACATGGAATTCCACCAAGCTAGAAGGTCTTCTACATGAACTGCTACGAGTATGTGTCCTACTATGCGAATAGATGTGTCAAGGTCGAACATAGTAGTCCATCGTTTGATTACCGGTCATTGATGTATACTGTTAACAGACGCGAGATCACCCATCAATAATGAAAATGGAAATAAAGGTACAGAGTGAAATCTAATAAGTGTGAATAGATGTGTTGAGGTCAAACACTTGGAAGAATCCATCAATCATGGGACATTGATGTGTTCCCAAAACTGTCGATGGCAAGAGAACCTACCACTGATGATTTTAAGTCTCAAGGCACTCAAATGACTCTAGACTCCTATTCCAGAATAAATGATTTGAAGTCGATGGAATGGAATCTGTTGGAAGGAGGGCATTAAGGAATCCCCCATCAACCAACACGAGGTACTCAACAATGCTGTATAATGTGGAAGAACTCAAATAAGATGTGGACAAACTAGTAACAGTACCGGGAATGGCCAACATACAAAGTCAAGATAACTGAGGAATGACCAAACTCAGGTTTCAAATTCCTTCAAACAAGAGCATAAAGGTGAATGGTGACTGAAGGAAGGTAGCATGGACTCGATATGCAAACTGGGACATCTTTGTGACACAGGAGGCATCAACAGAGGCTCCATAGAGACTGGAAGCTTAACCAATTGGTGGAGATAAACTCAGAGTAACGAGTAGAGCTCCTAAAGTCAAACTAATAACCCAACCGATGGATGTGATATACAATGCTATGTTCGAAGTCGACACGACTTGAAGGCTTCCAAAGATAACATATTTTTCTGTTCGGCTTTTTGGTTTTTATTTTTATTTTTTCAGACTTTTTTCAGATATTTTGAAAAGCATGAAAAAGAATAAAAGTGCTTTATAGTACAAATCTAGGAGGAGATGAGTGTCATGGGACAAGAAAACTAGTTCCAAGCAGTGGAGCATGCCTATGCTTAATGCAAGGAGATATGTGTAGGATAACGACACTTGGGGTAAGGTCTTCTCCCAGTAAAAGGGGTGATCAAGCTGCAAAAGATATGTAAAAGGATCTTCTTAGCTAGACATGAGACAATCTTGGGCTATATGGCTGAAAACTCAAAGTTGGGGAGTTGGCATAAAGCTCAATAAGGCAAGCAAAACTCATGAAATGCAATTACAAATTGATATATACAAGGGAGTCCCTATGGGGAAAATCCAACATAAAGTTCAAGAGGAGTATGGAGCTCTTGCTCAAAGACATGGCATTGCTAAAAAGGGACTCCCACAACCTAAAGGAGGAATCTCAGCATGGGTACCAAATGTAAAAATGATCTAACTAGGGCACCCATGTATAGGAAAGCTCTACCATTCGCACAATACCACTTATAATAGTAGCATGAAGGTTCTGTGATATCACGGAATGGTTTCATACCTACGGTCAAGGTGAAATGGTCATAAGTTAATGAAAAATGCAAGAAGATGTGAAATCCTAACCTATATGCAAGTAGAGATATGATAGGAAAGGCCATAAATTTGTGATCAACCATGTGTGGTAAAATAAGCTATAACAATCTCTACTTCAGATAGTTGAATCTCAAATTAGTGTTTGAAATATTGATCCATGTGTTTATTTCCTTGATCGTGGTGGTCTAGAATGCATACCAACAAGGATGTTGTTCAACCATTTTAATGTTATGGAAATCTCAAACTATATCAAATTGGATGGAAATTGGAGAGGACATGTACTGTGATTTTTATTTGCATCAATAGAATGGATAATATCAAGAGGGATCTAACTAGTATGAATTGAATAAACATATAAGGTTCCTTAGTAGAGACGATTGGTCTTCAGTGAGAAGCTGGCACCTTTAGAATGTTGTGATTTCATTAATAATGAAGAAATTCCTATATATCCCTATCGATGGAAGCATTGAAATTTGGAGTATCTTGTGAAAGATGCCAATTTTTATGGAATAAGAATACACATGGATGTGTTATTGTTACTTCTTAAATCAACATTTGAAGGTTACATATAAAATATTGCAGATAGTGGCTTCTATGTATGATTTCTTTGTGATGGAATAGTGGAGGAACAAAGTTTATCAAATATAGAATAGTCATTACAAGTAATGTAATAAAGCCATAAATGACTAAGTAGAATGTAAAAATGTAATGTATGGTAGATAAGTGATGATATTACATTTACAATGTTGGGNTATATTTTTATTTATATAACATTTCCTTCCCCTTAGAGAAGCTTTGTCCTCAAAGCTTAGAGAAGACATGGTTTACATTTGATTTTTTTCTTGAATGTTATCTCTCGATCTTTTGTGTTTAGCCATTGTGACATTTGATGAAATGAGGTGATACAAGTTATGGATTCCCCAAAAGAACTGTCGCATTGTCTCTGATGTGGTTAGTCCCAAATCTGTTTTTATCGAAGCTATTTCATCATTTTGTGGGATAGGTCTTCTTGTTTGTTGTTTTTTATTTTGATTTGTTGTTCTTGCTTGTCTGACATCATCTCTCCTTTGTGTGTGTTCGTTTTGACCCCTTCATTGGTCAAAATAACGTTTATAATTGGGGTGTCGATAAGGAGTTCTTGTTGTTTGTTCTTCGGTTGTATTGAATTCATTTTTATCTATGATGATGACTGAATTTACTTCCTCAACTTGACTTTGTTTTTTGGAGAGACTGGATGCTTCTTTCTGGATTTGTGCTATTTTGTTCTCCATTAGATTGTTCTTACTCTGAATCTTCTTGAACCTTTCGTCTTGCGACTTTTTGTCCTCTTTTAACTTTTCGATTTGTTTCTCTAGTTCTTGATTAAGATTCTTTAGGCATTGGTTTTCTTCTTGATTTTCTAGAACTCTTCCTTTGAGGTCTTCATTGGATGGTTTCGTTCTTATGACCATGTTTCATTTTTTTTATATTCTTAATTAATTTTTTGTTATGATTTCGTAGTCGAAAAATTTCTTTGGTATTGCTTGATAACACCTTGTTGATTTTTGTAATTTCCAACTTATGTGTCTTCTTAATGTTGTCATACTGTTGTTGGAGTTTTTCCTTCTGTTGTTGATGTTGACATAACTCGAATTCTTGATTTTCTCTCTTTCTCTAGACGTGCTCCAAATCATTATCTTTGTCCATGATGAGTTTGTTTAAAATCTCTATTTTTTCTTCTAACTCTTCATATCGTCCATCGGTTGATTCTTCGTTTGTAGTTTGAAATACAGGAACTACCACGAAGAAATCTGGTAGCATTATTTTCTTCTTCTCATGAAATAGGGTGATGCACTTCTTTTTTGCATTGACGAAGAATGTTCCTATTGTTTCCAATGAGTTATAACCCAACATTATGTCAATGCGATGGTCGTCTATAGCTGCGACGGTGAATTGAGCTGCAAAATCATAATCATTGATTTGCTTATGGTAGTTCTATTTGATTTTCATTTGATTCATTCTTCATTGATTCTTGAACTTATGCTTTATTTGCAACATCAATGTTTATAAAATTTTCCTTGTTGGATGAACAAATAGCGATGGAAATTAAACATTCATCAAATATCCCATAAAATTTCAGCATCACCATCGACCCTTTTGTCGGAACATTGAGAAATCTTTTCTCTGTTTTATTACAATCAGTCTCTTTCATTTTTGCTTTGTCTTCTTTCTTGATTTTGATTTTTTCTCTTTTCCCTTTGTATATAATAATTGTAATTTATTACAATTATTAAATATTAAATATTAATTATTTATTAATAATTGCTTCTTAGTAGCAATTATTATGCACTTCTAGATTTTTTTCCCTTTAAGTTTTGTGAAATGGTGTAGATTGGGTGGTTGGGAGGAATGAGTGTTACCTTCCCAACCTAAGTTCAAATCTCACTTTTTGTTTGTTGTTGGAGAACAAACTCAAACCCACTTATTAAAAAAACCATGTGTGGTTTTATTTTTTACCCTTTTTTTAGTTTTACTTTTGACCTCTTTTTTGGGGGGTTTTACTTTTACCTTTTTTTCTTTTTGGGTTTTACTTTTACCTCTCTTTTTGGGGGGTTTTACTTTTACCTCTTTTTGTTTGTTTGTTTTACTTTTACCTCTTTTTTTGGGTTTTACTTTTATTATTTTTATTTTTACGACAAGGAAAAGAGCCTTCGTTACAGCTTGCACAAGTTGTACAAGAGACAGAGTGTTCAGCCATTGAAGAAAGAATCAATATGCCGTTGAAATTGGAAGAAGAAAGAGAGAATGCTAAGAGACATTTCATGAAGCATTAACAAATTGTTAAATCATGGTTCGATCATGGCTCATCTTTGAATATATAACTACAGGTAAATGATCTGGTTTTGAAATGGGATAAAGCACATGAAGATAAAGGGGAACATACGAAATTCCAACGTCTCTGGTTAGGACCATATGTGATAGCAGAAAAGATTGGTCCTAATACTTTTCGTTTGCAGACTTTGTAAGGACAGCTCGATTCACTCCCAGTAAATGGGGATACCCTTAAAAGGTACTTTCAGTAATCCCACATCATCGAGTCATTTTCATTGTATATTCCCATTGTGTATATTTTTGTACATATTTTTGGTTCCATTCTGATTTCTAGACTGGTTAGAGTTTTCGATCTTGTACTTACTGATTATCTTCTTTCCTGTCATCATCATGTTTACTCACTGGAAATTTTAGATGACAAGTCATGAAAATAATTAAAATCTTTGAGATCATTCACTGTACATAAGATTGCATGTCTGCCTTTGTAAATAGTTGCTTTATTCGACACATCTCCTACCTTCTCTCACAGAATTCAGCATGAAGCATTTTGCATGGACTTAAGGAAAATCCTGATGATGAAATATGTCAAACAAGAATGATTGAAATACATATCAGATTGTAATTGCTAATGATGGATGGAAGCATCCGATGTCTCACAAGTGATCTATTTTCAAACTTGTATTAGTTTTAACCTCTACATTTTTTCTCTTAGCAATCCTTGATTGTTGTCTTCGGGTGCCTTCCTACAAACCGATATCTCAGGAAATTTATTTACTGATTCCAATGGATATCTACTAAGATTGAAGATTTGTTGAAGATATCTAGTCATCTTTAAGCTGTCTTAAGAAGTCTGTAGTTTTTTTCCTCATTTTTGTGAAACATCTGGTCACTCAGCCAGGGCAGTACTCTTGAACTAAGATAAATATGAAAAAGGTTAATCAGGAAATAGGAGGTCTCATCACAAGCCGGTCTGTTTATGATCATAGGTTCTATTGGAATGACGTTGTCAAAATTTGGTTACCAAGCCAATGACAGTGACTCTCAGTCGAATAAACTTAGAGACAGGAAGTCTCATCAGGAGCTGGCATGATCAATTTCTGGTAGGATTGGTGAATAAGGATATCATTATTTGGTCACCAAGCTAAGATAGTATTCCTGATTAATTCTTTTCATATTTATCCCTATGTATATGATTTGTATATATTTAAAAATAATAATAATAATAATAAAATAGAAAATAGAAAAAAAAGGGAGTATTGTCTATTATTTTGCTTGAATGAGGGGAAAGTCAACTGGTGTTCTAGAGAAGCCACATATATACTGTTATTGGCTAACCTGTCTTTGGACTTATAGATCTACATTGGAATTAAGTCATTTCACTCCACACCTATCTGAGGTTGAGTAGGACCAAGAACACCCAGATAACAACCATAGGATTGTTTTCAGAAGTCTGTTGAGGTCTGGTTATATGTTTAGATTGGTTTGGATCTGAGATCACTTAAGCAAATATTTGATACTTGTAAGGCATCGTTTTTGATTATCTGAAGTGTAAATGTTGTTTCCGCAGAGATAACTGGTTCGGTCCCAGCATGTTGCCAATTGTTGGCAAACAACACCCTCTAGAGCATTTCGAACACAAATAATTTCAAATATGTTATTTGAAATCAATATTTTGAACAACATTTGATATCACAACCTAAATCAACACTCATCTATAGATATTTTAGGAGTGCCGTCAGAATCTTTGATTCTGAAGGTACTCCCAATAGAAGCTTAATTGATTGATTAATTTAGGGGGATCAACATCAGTTTATGTCAAGTTTGAATCTCTTGGCCTTAGTTTCTCATTTGTTTTGATCATTTGGAAAATTATAATCCCGAAATTTAGTAGCTCCTAATTTCACAACTTTTATGACTCATGCATATTCAAGGTCAAATGAATTTATTACATCAATGATTTTTTACTATTAATCTAAGCAAGTTGCTACATGGTATGATAATTGTTTCTATTCAATCTATATACGAGATCTAACAAGCTTTTTCACTTCTAAAATATTTATTTCATCATGTTAATCATAGGGATAAAAGTGTATTTAATATAATTTTTGTAAGTTTCACATTATTATACACTTATCCTCATTACGAATTTTGTATTTTTGAAGTGAGTCAGTATTAAAGTCTATCATAAGGGGCTAAGATGATTTTTCGAGTTTTGATATGGGTTTGGTTACATTATCAATTGTTTCCTTATTATTATAATATCGAACTTGATTCTAATTACATCAATTACATTCTCATTTAGTAACCTTATTATTGTTGATATTCGATGATGAACGATTATGGCACTGTAGCCATTAAACTATGCTTTGAAACGATGAGTTTTCTAGGCTATCACATCATTATGAAGAATGTCAATCAGTGATGATACTATGATTGGAATTAGGGTTTTGACATCTGCGTAACCTAAATGTTTGCCATCTATTGATTTTCCATCATGCAAATATCACACTTAAGTTGTCGCTCGCTTGATTTTTCTGCAGACCATTATGGTGTGGTAAGTATTCTCCAAGTCCCATTAACCTGTCAACTCGCAGGTATGATGAATTTACAGGAAAATTCATAGTTATTTGGTGAAATAGGGAAGTTTGGAGTGTTAATTGATATGTGTGGATTCTGGATAAATCAACTGTGTGTTTTAGTATGGCTTTTGAAAACCCTAAAGGTTTGCGTAATCACTACCATGGCCCCTATTTCAATATTTGAACTCATAGGCAATGAGTATTTGAACACTACCCCTGAATGCCGTGAGGTAGTGCTTAGGTTTGGATGGTTAGGGATTTTGCAGAAATTCTTGGGGTTCAACTTGGCAATTTCCAGGGCCTTTGCAACATCATTTGATGGAATTAAAGCACAGATTGGGGATATCGAATTGAGGTTGACACAATAGTTTGTTTCTCAAGCCATTGGTTTAACACAGACAGGTGAGCGTTGGTATAAGGGTAAGCATATAAAAAACGATGACTGGAAGGAGTTCCTGACTCCAGCTCATTGGCAAACAAAGTATAAATCCAGTTTCCCTTCTCAACTGCTCATGAAGAAATGGAGTTCTCTGCTTGAGCTTGTTATCAGGTACATCACCTGTCAAGGTCGACTTTTCCAAATCCAGTTTTACCACCTCTGACTTTTAATGATTTTTAAGGGATGTCCTATGAACATGCCATACTATTTCTTGAATAGTCTCATAATATGGCCTGCACCTATCAAATTGATGTAGGGGATAAGGAGAGGAGTCTGTTTCATCACGAATTGATTAAAATTCTCGTGTCCTACCAGCTAGGAGAATTAGGGGATACTTGGGAATCATTCCTCATATGTAATGGGTTTGGTGAGAATGAAGAATGGCCTAGACAGAGGCCCAGAACTAGACGTAGACGTATCAAAACTGAAGAAATTGAGACCGAGTTAGAAGAGTCTGGTTCTCAAGGTAATCTGGACAATGAAGTTTCTAAACCTAGATGAAACCTAAGTATCAGTGATGTTAAAGTCAAGTCTGAAACAAACCCTGAAATTACTGTTGATAATTCTCATCCTCGAGTGAGAAAACCGATGATCACAATACCCTGTCAAAATAAGGATCTTCCTCATTTATAGGCTAACATTAGCCATAAACCAGTTGAAGATCAAATTAGCATAGTGTTGAGTAATCAAGCTATTTGTAATACTACTCGTAGTATGACAGCTGTCTTGTTCGCCAGAAGAGACCTGAGTACTAGGGATGTCCCTGTTATTGAAGTAAATGATTACTCAAAATCTCGTCCTAATCCAGCTTCAATTAGTCCAACTTTCCTGGATTTGAAATATGTGTCTATCCCCTGGGATAATGTTGTTGATAGTCAACAAGTAGATCATGAATGTGATGCAAATCAAAAAATTGATCAGAAGCCTGACATAGTTGAGGAAGACAGAGGAGGGTCAAATGGAGGATTGAAGGAACAAATCAATTGAAACCCTTATGCTCAAGTCATTTCATCTCTAGAAACTGACTTAAAGGAGGCTCAGGTTATCAAGAAATTTGCTATGGATGAAATCACAGGTATGAAAACTGATTTAATCTCTTGGATTGAGAAGTGGATTTTTTTTAGGGAGAAGAAGCTGAAATAGAAAGATCAAGTTAAAAATATTTTGTTAAGAAATCAAAGGTTGATCAAACATAATAACATTGCTAAATTCAAATCCAAACTAGATGAGGTGAGAAGAAATGTGCTAATTTGACTTTCTGTTGAATCAACTCTTAAAATCTGACATTTTTGTTTTCTGCAATGAATTCCAATTTTTGTCTTATGTTTTAAATATTTGATTATGCATGCAGACGATTTCGAATTAGTCTCCACAGGTTAGTAATATTTTGATTTTTGTCAGTTTTGGTTCTTGGTGCAAAGTTTGATTATTTAATGAGGATATTTGCAGAATTAAATTTCTGCAGACATCCTATTCATTTCTATATGATTGTCAGTTGCACTTTGTTAACGAATTCTGTTTAAAATTTATAGGTATTAATGAGTCGGTGAGATGAAGCTAGATGCCATGCTGTATTTGTGGTTTTGACTACCTAGAGTTTACTCATTGGAGATCGCTTCGGAAATGCAATTGATTGCTATTTTACTATTTCTACACTCCTATTTCTGACCATTATCAGTGTGGATCATCGAATATAGTGATGACACATTTTGGGAATAAAGACATTGGATTTGTCCAGTAAGTTAACTATTTTTTGGTATGTTATTCCCTCCTGGTGGTTACACAATGACATACCTATGATTCTGGCCTTTTCTTTCTCCTATATTCGGATAAATCCATGTACTACCATATAAATAGGGGGATTAGTTAATTAGTTGTTGTTTCAGTTCCCGTTATAAATAAGTTTCAAACTTGAGTAAAGGGTTCAATTCCTAAGACTTATGGAGAATTGATATTTTACAGTTTCATATTACATTCTGTTGTGTTGGTGTTTTTTGAACTTTTTCTGAAGATTACTTAATGCTACAGAATAGTGAAGACCTTAGCTAAGTCTTTAAATTGTTTTTATACTGTGCTAACGATGGTTATCCTTTGTTAAATTTCACTTTCATATATATATATCGTCATATTATATGTGAAGTATTCTTTCATGGATCTCAAATGATTACATCGTATTGAAATGTGAATGATTTGTTATTATGTTGAAAGTGAGTGAGTTTCTTCACATTTTCAATTAATCATGAAACTATGTTACATGAGTTATTAACTTGTAAGCTAACCTTGTTCTATCTTCATGTTAGTATATGATTGTATCTGTTATGTTTCAGGACCGTGTTAGATTTATTTGATAACAGGTTTTAATTTCTGTTCGAATTATCTTGTAATGAAATATCATCTCATTGTGAAGTAATTCAAATTTAGTTCTATAAATTGTAGACTTTTCTAACAGTTCAGAATTATAGATCACTTTATACTTTAAGACCTCTTGTCAAATCAACAATTCATGCTCTCAGTTGAGATAGTTAGTTTGCATTTAGGTCATTATAGGATAGAATTAGGAACTACTATTTTTTGCACTTAGCTTAAGATAGCCTTTAGCATTAGTTAGTCATTAGGTTGAATCTCTCTGATTTGTTAGAAGATTTGGTTAAACAAATCTTACCAAATATACCTAGAGAGACTCTCTATTTTGAGAGCACATTATACAGGCAGCAGGGCCTTGATCCTGTGAAAGACAGTCACTCCAAACATATACAAGATTGCATTAAGTCAAGTGTGTGGGCCGTCTTTCCGTTGTTAGCCTAGGTCAGTATATTCGTCCAACAAAACCCTAGAATAAGGCTACAAGCCAAAAATAATACAAGGCCTGAGAATTAAGGCCAAAGGCCCAGATTAGCCAAACGAGGTTCTAATACCACTGGAGGAACAAAGTTCCTCAAATATATAATAGCCAATACAAGTAAAGTAAGAAAGCCATAAATGACTAAGTAGAATGTAAAAATGTAATGTATGGTAGATAAGTGATGATATTTCATTGGGTCTTATATAATCCCATCATGCCTTTACTAAGATGCATGTCTTTTGATTTAATTAATTAATTAATCATTAGTATTAATATTGATGATATTTGATATTATATATATTATATTTTTATTTATATAACAGATATGATTATCATCATATTCAAAGGATTCACATAATTTCAATGAGGATGTTAAATGTTTTTATATTCAGAAATTTGTACACATGAACATACTCAATGTTGACGAGGAAAATAGAATGATTATCCTATAACTCAAGTAAACTAAAATGATGAAGAAAATTAATATTTGAAAAAGTGGTCATTAACAACTCACAAATGAAAATATTGTCATTTTTAATTGTCCATTATCTATACACAAACCCTCTCTTTCATCCCTAAAAGTTTTCACTCATCCCACTTAGTTTCCTAATATCCATTTCATGTAATTGATGGAGTTTTAATGCTGGGTTGGAGGGGTGATGGTAAAATATGGTAAAATCATTGATATTGAGAAAGGGTATGGGTCAGTTATGTCTTCAAAATAAATGTTGATTGATGAATTTCACAAGATGTAACATCGTAGGATATTGGAAGATATCTTCCCTAGCTATAACGAAGTGGATTTTAAGGATTTTAATGTGTATAGAACTTGCAAGATACCAAATCTAGTTTGAAGTGTAGTAAAAAAAATGCCATCTAGATATATTACTCTCTCGAATATGAATATAATTCTTTATTATATATGTACCCTCTCTTACAACATGGAAAGAATCAAAGCTTCAAATCCTTAATGGAATAACCAAGGACTTTTCGTTAGATAGGAGGATGGTGGAAGCCAAGTCTCCAAAATATTAGACACACTTATCTTACATGACATGAGGATTAAAATATGCCAAGCGTTTGTTCACTCCATGATCCTCACCTCTTGGACCTTTGGAAAATAAAATATTGGTTTCCTCTCCATAGTCCAAACTATGCATTTGGAGACTTGATTGAAGCTTCAGGAATTAGTGTAATACATATGGTTTCCAATGCCATTTTTTTACCATGGAAATCTCTTCAATCTATAGATAGTTAATGGTTACTCATTGTTCTCCACTGAATGAGGCCAAGTTCATGTAAATTCCCTTTCAATGAATTGGTTGAGAATGACGCATTAATGAAGTTGCAATGATGATAAAGTTATTTTGAAGTTTTCATTTTCTTGAAAAGTAAGAGAGATAAAATGTATTTTTCATACAGCATTGTGAAGTTATTATTTAATATGAAAATGTCCTCAAGTTTTGTGTTGATTGAACATAATTGTTTCACTTTGTAACAACTTTGAATCCTATAAATTAGTTGTAGGTTTTTTCAAGTTTTCCCTTGCCTTCCAAGAGGGGTATCAACCTGTTTGAATCCTGGAGATTGTTCAAGATCAAAATTATGTTCCTTACATATTTCCATGCTTCAAACATACACCTTGAGTGACATCAAGTCATCTTTAAAATTTAGGATTATGAGGGATCATATTCATGGAAATCTAGATTTGATATTTTGCAGAGTCATTTTTTGGGATGATTACCAAATTCAAATTTGTAAAGGGCCTATTATTTTACAAAAAATTGTTGTATTTCATTTACTTTGTTAGTATTAGGACGCCATTCTGCATTGTCTTCAGGGATGATTTTAAGGATCCATACTTATTTAAAAGTGTATAAATGTTGGTGAATATTACTAATTCTTAAAACACCATATAAAAAATGATTGGCGATGTTTTTCAAAAAATATTTTAATTTCCAAGGATTTTATATTGTTTATATAATAATTTGGCGACTTTTAGGGTGAAAAAATTTACCCCATCAAAATTGGGCAAAACAGGGCTTCAAAAAAAGCAAAATGGCGAATCTTTTTTGGGAGAAAAACATGGAAAAATAGCCCACTGGGCTAAAATTCGCCCCTAAAATTATCCCTGATTGTCTTGTAGATGGTCAATTCAATCAGGCATTTTTTTCTATATCCCCACTTAATATAGTTGAATCTAAAATTAGTGCTTGAAATAGTGGTCAAGATGTTTCTTTGCTCGAACAAATACTGGTCAAGATAAAATTTTATATTTTTTTACAAATATTTATAATAAAAAAGTTGTATTACTACAAGTCTTTAACCAACATGTTTTTGACATTCTTATGACATGGGCCTTGGTGCTTCAAGACTAGAAGAAGTTGATGATAAATTTGCATCGTTATGTTATTACATGATGACTTTCAATTGATTGATAACATAATTTCTATTTCTATTTTGATCAACATGGTAGAATTGAGGATTGTGTATTTTAATTCAAAATTCAATGTTTGGTTTTGATTTCATGTTTCTTAAGTGGCATTTTTTTACCATTTTACTTTATATCTCTTTGAGCTTATGCATTTGTTTTGATGGTAAGATTATGAACTTTATTTCGAACAATCATTCTTTCTGTTGAGCTCTCAGTAAGCATTTATATGGATAGACCTAGCTTGGATGTTATTAATTTTTTGGAGTCTTGTGCTCCTATGTGAGTTTGATGCTTGCCAAATTTTGTAACACTCTTTTAATTTCATTTATGCCAACCACATTCACTTAGAATCCATTGTCATAGGTATAATTGGTTGCTTGTATTTATTCCATATATGAGCTTTATGTTGTATTGTTAGTCTAGTTGTTAGATGTTTTCTTATTTACTCAATTTAGTATGCCCTTGTTGGTTGTCATTTTGAGTGGATTTTTGTCTCTTGGGTGTTTTAGGTATTGCTATCCCCTTGAGAGAAGTGTAGTAATTACCATCTATGAAACATTTGGAAAATGGAAACAAATTATTCGCAATTTCTAATAATGCATCCTGGATAATTTCATAACAAGATTTGAACCCGAAATTTGACGAGCAAATCTAATGCAATCTGATGAAATTGATCCTGTTGTCGGAATTCACCTTTTTAAATACGATTTTTTTGTTTATTTTTTATAAATTTTCTCTGGTTTCCGTCGGATATTCGATGAATGTAGAAACTCATACGACTAACTTCCAATATTCGATGATAAAGGTAAAAAATTAGACTGCTGTCATCAGATATCCGATGACATTATTACAATGGTCAATATCCTACTTCCATTTAATATCCGACGATAATTTAATTTTAAAAACTATATAATATGAGTATTTCGATATGTTTTCTATACAAGAGACGGTTTATGGAAGTTGTAATTTTCATGTGGATTATTTTACAAAAAAAAACCCACAATTATTGCAATTGTTACTGTGATTAAAAAGAGTGAAGTGTGTACCTTGATTTTTTAAGATTGATAATCATCAGTCAAGCTTGAGATCAGAAAATGTCAGAAGATAAAAATATTCCTGATTCACACGATCAAAACCCTGAATTGCTTTCTGGATTGTGGTATGGACTAGAAAGAAAGGGAGATAGGAATGTTATTTTCCATGTAGTCAATGCAAGAGATTTAAAAGGAGAAGAATAAAGATTACAACAACCAAAATACATTGTAGGGAATATGGACATGTTGAGGGAGTGCATTATTATCATCCATTGGTAAGTTTTTCATTATATATGTCTTTATATTGATTGGTTTTGTAAATATTGGTATCATTTTAATATTTCTCATATTAACTAATATCTTTTGATGGTTTCATGTAATTATAAAGGAAATACCTCCTACGACATAACTCTTAGAGGATGTGCTTTCAAAACAAGCATTGATGGAACATGGAGCTATGAATAATGAAGAACAAGTTAATGATCATATTGAAGAAGATAATAATATTGATAACATAGTTTAAGATGGTAGTACAAATACATTTATCCATGATACATTATGTTAGCACCCTGTAATTTTCCTATGGTTGTGGTAGGAAGTCACAGGGGTAACCATTTCAACCAATCTTTAGACTGTATTCTAGCCTATACAGTTAGGGAGGGTTCTCTCTATGTCACAAAATCATTCCCATATACATATGGATTTAAGCAAGCGGTCAGAAGGCTAGATATATGATAGGAAACACGATATTTGCATATTTAAGATGGTAAAACAGACATACAAGAAATACCATTGGGAAATGGAGTCACCGCCTGAAAATATTCAAGGGGTTTACAACAATAATGAATGGTGTTTCTCCTATGAAATATGAGGCAACGTGGTTTCTATATTCAGTCTAATTATCTTCAAGAGATAACAGATAGAAATGAGGAAAGATCCCAATGAAACTAGAGGCACCTATCAATGGGTGAATCTCTGGGAACACCTTTAGCATAATTATGACCAAGGATAATAACTGAAATAAAGCATCTATCAGTGGATGAATTCTATCACATCCATTATAAACACATACAAAATATGATTTATGATGGAAGGAGGATTAGTAGAAATGAATTCCTTGCATACAACCTAGAAATGGATTAGCATAAAACACTGACATGGAAATAGAAACAAAGGAAACATAGACTAAAAAGGGAACAATTTGATGAATCTCAGAAAACTTAGAGAATAATTTTCATTAACACTTCCAAGAAAATAATAGAGCTGAAAAAAACCAAGAACAGAGGCTTCTGAATAAAAGTTCCAACCCTTTCTTCCTCTATCGAGGTTACATTTATGGTGTAATTCCCCCCTGAGATGCATCTCAAAATAGGGCATCAAAATTATTTACAAAAATGGGGATCAAACTTGAATGATCATGCCGAATCCTAACAACCTTGAGATGGCAGATTTGCCATGATTTTTATACCAATCAGGGAAATATGTGATGACGGACGTGCTTGATCGAAACAACAAACAAGGAACCTAGGACTCAGGCTCGCTAGATTGAAAATGATGGTTCAAAGCATCTTCGAGTGGCCTGCAATAGTTTCATCCATCCCTGCATCTTCAACCAACGAAACAATCTCCAACCGTAGATATTGATCTACTACAAATCTTAACCGTTCAATGGTGTGGCTCTTACCTGATTTCATACTCCACATGCTTGATAAACTCCATACTTGTTCCTATTGTGAAATTGATGGGGGTTGTAGATCAACACTTCGCTAGATATCCTCCATTCAAAGGTGTGACGTCTACAATATTTTGCAGCTCCAAACTATTTTATCTTCCACGCATGTTCTAGGTACCAAATGCATCTCAACCATATATCACTATCATCTCCTCATCATGGTCGTCGGATTGTATAGATCCTACCATACTGTGTTGAACCTGACCACTCTTATCTGTTGTGCACCTTGCATCAGCAGAATCCATCGTTGGCATCGATCTGGAATTGGGATATGATCCTGATCATTGAAACCTGCGGCCCCTAATGCATTTCGATGATTTCAGGAAAAGGTTATCCATGAGCATGTTGTGGGGACAGAATTAGCCTCCGTCGTTGATCTTGAGAGGGCACAGATCTGGGCCATTGAAACTTGTGGCATCTACTCGATTCTGTGGAGTGGGAGATTTCGCTTTCTCCGTGCATGTTGGGTTTGCAGAATCGTTCTTTGCCATATATCTAATCTCTGATTTGATCTGCACCATTGAAATGTGTGGGATCCAAGTAATTCTGTAGCTTTGAGAAATTCATTTATCCTCACCTTTTTAAATAGAGAGATTCTTTAGGACCATAGATTTATCTATCTCTACCCATCCAATGGCCTATTCTTCCTGCAGGTTAACCTGCTTCTGTCTTTACCAAAAGTATTTTAAACCTATGCATGTTTCCAACTTATATATGATCCTTCAAGGTACCTGTAGGACCTCGTTAACCTACTTTCATTGTCCTAATTCCCAGTTAACTACTTAACCCAAAACAGTGCAAACATGTTAGTAAAAATATTCCAAGGTTAGCAAAGGTGCTAACAGCGACTCCAAATCGGGGATGATATCCTCCGTGTGAGGTAGCAAAGAGCCACCTAGACCAAGTTCCTTATCCATTGGGGTGATCCCAATATTTCCTGAAATCCTCAAAAAAATTTCTAGTGTCTGCAGCTTCAAAATTTTCCTAAAAAGAAAAACCAAATGACAGCACCCCTTGGGGACCTTACTTCCTTCACCTTGGGCTTTAAGTTTGTCAGAAAGCTATCCACACATGCAACGTTAAAAATAAATGGTATATACAATGACATGAAACTGAACTTACTTTACAAAAAATAGTGTTTGAGAAGCCTCCCATTTACAGGAGCTCCGGATACCAGTCCACCCTCCATCTCTTCCAGTATATAAGCATTCTTTCCTCTCAAGGTTGCAATTTTATACGGGCCCTTCCAAAAGTGATCAAATTTTCCATGCTTCCCATTCTCTTCATGAGGCGCATCACATTGTAACACTACATCCCCTATCTAGAAATCATTAGGTTTTGTTGTTCTGTCAAAAATATCTTTCATATTGTCCTAAAATTTCTGACTTCTATCAAAAGGCTACTCCCTTTTCTTCTATAGCTCGACCAACTAATACATTGTTCTCTAAGTTGGATGGGTTTCATCATCCTCTTCTTGTAACAAGCAGATCACATGAAATCTCAAGGAACTAGGAAATATTACCTCAGAGACATAGACCAATTGGAATGGAGAGGTGCCAATATATTTATTCACACTGATCCTGTCAGCCCACAAAACATGGATCTACATTGTGTACCAAGAATTCTTGTTTTCTAGTAGCAGTCTTTTTATGATCCTCATAAGAATCTTGTTTGAAGATTTTTCCAACCCATTTCCCTGTGGGTAATAGGGTGTGGAATGCCCCAACTGTATTTGGTATTTGAAACAAAAGGAAACCATATTATTTATCTTAAAACCCACATAATTATCAGTGATTATCTTCTTGGGAACCTCAGATATTGACAAGATATGCTCCTCCAAAAACTGCATGATCACTGTTTCAGTAGCTTGTATCTTGGGGATGGATTCGATCCATTTAGTAAAATATTCAGTGGCACTGAGGATCCACCTATGCTGTCCTAAGGAGGATGTATTTATTTCTCCAATAAAATCTATCCCCCATTGCTAGAAAGGGGCTTCAAAGGCAGTGGCAACAACTTCCTTCTTCCTTCAAAAATCTGACATTTATGGCAGGAAACAACCTTGTTATTAGTATTCGAAAATATAGTGGGACAATAAAATCCTTCCCTCATGATCTTGTTTACCGTGGGATTCCACTAGTGATTCCCCCCACACTCCCCTGCATGAAATTATTTGATGAGTTTCTTAGCCTCTTCATCCATGCAGCTCAATAGGACTCCTCCTGGATCTTTCCAATATAACTTATCGTTTAAGATGCAAAACATTGTTGCCTTTTGCTTAAGGAATATATCCCTTGTTCTATCCATACCCTATGGATCTTGCAGACACTGTAACATGAAGATGATGTCAAAGTACCATGGGGATGACAAGAAACACTCAGCCACTGGTGGTTTCAGGTGTTCCTTGGGGTTTCGGTCCTCCGTGGACAACTCAGCAATTATGTGAAGGCTGAGAGCATCATAGATAGACTGTGCCATGAGCTTGGATAGTCCTTGGCCTTTAATTAGCTTTGTGGGCTTAATTTCCAGGTTATATTCAAGTAGGATAGAAATCCATTTTCCACTTCTACCCTCAAGATCCAGTTGAGTTAGAATATCCTTCACAGCACTGGTGGGAACATGGGAAATGATGTGAGAATGCAAGATGTACACTCATAACTACTTTAAGGCCTGCACCAGGGAATAACCCTGCTTGTCCAGGATGTTGTATTTTAGAGAAGCATCCCTTGAGGTTTTGCTATAAAAATAAATGGGATACTTATGCCCCTCATGTCTCTTTTGTAGAAATACCCTTTCCACTGTGTGCTCTCAGAAAAATGAAAATATGAGAAAATATTTAGAAAAATCAAGGCTTGCAAGTACAGGTGCTTCAAAAATGGCCTTCTTTATGCATTAAAAGGATTGTTTTTCTTTGGGATTCCACTTGATCTATTTATCCTTTCCCAACATGTCGGTTATATACCTCACAATTTTAGTGAAGGCAGCAATGAATCTTCTCAGAAAATTTACCTTTCCCAGAAAGGACTGAACCTCCACCTTATTATGTGGATGCTCGATCTTACGAAACGCCTTAAACCTCTTTGTATATATCCTGATTCCTTCCTGAGAAATTATATTCCCATACATCTTCCCTTCTTTCATAGAAAATAATGACTTTTTCAGATTCAGGGAGATGCCGAACTTTCTGCATTTTCTGAACATTCTCAACAGGTGTGCGACATGTTCTTCATCATATTTTGAAAAAATAGTGATGTTGTCTAGATAGATGACTAGAATTTTGTCCTTTTCATCAACAAAATCTATGTCCATGGCCCACTAGAAGGTTTCCCCTGCATTCATGAGCCCAAATGACATTTTAGAATACATGAAAGTGCCCTAGGGTGTGGTGAAAATTGTCTTCTCTTGATCCTCCGTGTGCACCATGATCTGATTATAGCCTGAGAAGCCATGCAAGGTGGATATCCTTTAGGAGCCCACTAACCTCTACAAGATATGGTCCATTTTAGGAAGGGGTAATGATCTTTCAAAGAAACTCTATTCAAGTTCCTGAATTCAATGCATATTCTTATCTCCCCATTCTTCTTCCAAACCGGGACCAGATTTTCCACCCAACGTGAGAATCTGAGGGCCACAAATATTTTGGCCTCAAATAGCTTCTTGGTCTGCTTTTCTATTAGGGGCAGTAACTTGGGGTTCATGCTTCACAAATTTTTCTTGAAAGGAATTTCATCCTTTTTTATTGGTATAGTATGGTGGATTATGCTTGTGTCATAATCCTTGAGATCATCATAGCTCAAAGAAAAAACATCTGAGTATTCTGTCATCAGTGAGATGTATTTTTGCATGGCCTCTGATGAGAGGGTTCTTGATATTTTGATGAAATTGGCATGATCTTTTGTCCTAATATTTACATCTTCCACATCTTGACAACTCGATACAAGTTGGGGTTCCTTCGAAGCATCATTAGAATAAAAAATATTTTCTAAAGGAACTAAACCTTTGGGTATAGAGTTACCATTTAGCTAGAGGACTTCCTTGCCACAAAGATTGTTCACATATTCCTGTTGTTCATCATCCTCCTACGAATTTGGCTCCCAAGCTTCCTTAATTTCACAGAGCTGAGTAGGCTCAATAGGGACATAAATCTTGACCTATGACATGTCTCTTGGAGTGTCATCGTAGCTTGACAGGGATTCCTGAGCGAGAGTAGACCACTCTGGGAGTGCATTATTTTCATCAATGTTCAAACCATCAAACCACCCCATGAGAGTGAGGACGTCCTGAACTTGTTTGTCATTCTCGAAGACTTTCCAACTCTTGACATTATCTAGGATAGAAGGTTCGTGCTTAAATTCAACTTCATATTTCCCGCTAGGGGGCATAGGGTCCTTGAAAACCACCGCAGAGGTGGCCAGGGAATCAGCTATACAATTTTGTAATTTGGGGATCATATTAAAATTGCATTCTTCATAGCATTATATGAGGTCATGGGAATAATTTCTATAGCTTCTCATCCTAGGATGTCTAGCCTGATACTCACCTATCATTTGTTTAATTACTAGCTCAGACTCCCCATGTATCACTACCCTCTTGACTTGGATCTCCTTCAGGATTTGAATCACTAACATCATATCCTCTTACTCTGCCTCATTGTTTGTGTAATCGAAGGCAAATTTGTAAGAGTAATTCAAATTTCTCCCTCCTGGGGTTCTCACCCACACTCCAAATCTTGCCCCTTCTCTGTATGTTTCCCCATCAAATCTTACATCCTGCACCCCCTCTAGCTCCTCCTGAGTAGGAACAAAGGAAACATTTTGTGAATTGCAGTTGTCTTTGCCTCCTTCAGTAAAGAAAATAGTAGATCCCATCCATGTATCCAGTGAATATATGGGGTTATTGTGTGGCCTCTCAGCACTGGTCACCATGCATGCCAACTTTTCCTCTCTGAAGAGACTTCTCTATACCACGAAGACAAGGATAGTGGCATATGACATGTCCATTTGGAGGGCACCTTTGAGTTTGGCTGCCCAAGATCTTGAAAACACCATTCCTAACTTTAGAGGGATGTCAACCACAACTACATTCATGACAAGGGTTTTGGCAGGGATCTGGGCTAAAGAGATGTCCAAATATTTGATCAAGCCCAGGCACTTGACTTTATTAGAATCAAAAGAGAAGAGATATTTGTAGGGTCTAGTCACTTCCAATCTGATTTCATCCATGATTCTCCTGAGCATCAGATTGTGAGAGGATCCTGAATCAAGAATGGTGTTGTGTAGGATGGGACTATGAATGTTTAGACTAACATAGAAAGGGGGAACGTCTTCATCATAAAGCTCATCTACATGGGGTCCAAATAGGATGGTGGGCCTGTCATATTGAATATTCATGAAATATGATATAACAGAGATTTCCCCGGGGGGATTCATGTTATACCAAAATCTCATCACCCTCATGTTATGAGATAGGTATCTCCTTGTCTGCTCCAATCCCTCAAAGTTTTTCCTTAGATAAATGAAGGAATAAATTAACCCCTTGCAAAGAGCTAGCACTGCTCCTAAAACATGAGAAAAGAGAGGTTCCAACGCTCCTTCCCTCACTGCAAGAAGAAGTGCCCCCTTATCACCACCTATTTTCTTCATTGGAGGAGCGGTGCTCGAGTTTTGAAGGAAAAAAAGAGAAGCTTTGAGAGGATTCTCGAAGCTGACCTCCGTGGAGCCTCATCCCTATGGTTTAGGACCAATTGGAGCTTGAGATCCTCCCTTTTAGCATCTAATATCCACCTCACTCATGATATCCTCAACCATACCAATCCTCCCATGCCTTTAAATACTAGCTCACCCCCCATGGGAAAAGAGAGGAAGAATTGTGTTGCATACCCAAACTCTGTCAAAATCATTCTTGATTCTTTGGAGGCAAGGTGATGTTAGAGGCAAGGAGCCATTGGAAGAAACTCTCAACACCAAGGCATGAAGGTTGTAGTCTCTCTAATCATTTATTAATAAAGAATGTATTTTCTTTCCCATATTTACTGTTTCATATGTATGTATTACTTGATTCCTTGGTCATAAGCATAGATCTAGTTGATTATATTATATGCTATCATGTTTTCTTTGTTGTCTTCCATCTTTTATAGGTTCTTCTTCAAGGATAGCGAGGACAACCTTTGAGACAAGAATCATGGAATTCCATTCAAGTGATTAACCAGACCTAGGGAGAGTCTAGCATTCCGTGTTTGTGTTTTGTTCTAGACTTGAACCATTCAGATCTAGGAAACCAGCTCTTGTTCACAGGAGGTGTGTATTTTCGGCTAACAAAATTGGCGACTTCGTTGGGGAACTACTTCGAATTCTAGATCATTGGTAAGTTGAAATATCCACCTTCATTTTCAATTTCTAGATCTACTTTTCCATTCATAGATCTATAGATCTGCTTTGAATTTGATTGTTTTTCCTTTGTCTGCCTTTGGATATTCATATTTTTGGTTCATTGGGTTTTCTGATGATTGTTTGGGTTCATTTTTCAGTCCATAACTTCCTTTTCTGTTGATTTTTTATTTTTAAAATCGCCATCTCGGGAACCCCTATTGAGATGTGTTATAAGTGTGGTTCTGGAGCTGTCACCACTCTTTCTCTATGTTAAAGAAGCAGTGCCACCTCCCTTTCTCTATGTCCAAGAAGTAGTGCTGGACCTGGTAATGCCCTAGTGTGAACCTGCTGTAAGCGGTGCCACCACTCTATTCCTGTGTGCAAGAAGCAGTGCTCAGGCCGGTAATGCCATGTTCAACACTTGTAGAAGCGGTGCCAGGTATTCTTCTTAGCCTTGTTTTGTATTTGATTCTTAAATGCTTCTTTTGGTATCTGAGATGCATGCTTCAGATTGTTGCAGTTGTGTTTTGAACTCTGCAATTCATTCTTGAACAGAAAACTGAATCAAAAATTAAAAAATTAAAAAAAATGAGCCAAAATTTTTTCCTCAGGGGATCATGCCCCCAAACCCCCAAAGAACCCTCAGGTCGGGGGGGAATCCCCCCTCCCCTGGATTGCCCTTGAGCGTGTATGAATTCATACACATTTTCAATAATTTTGATTGATGTTGGTATTTTAAAGCTTCATAGTTGGCTTTGAATAGAACTTGGTTTTGTTAGATCTCTGATTTTTGTCTTCTTTGATAGAACAATAAACGATTCATTTCATTTTTTCTTCATTTGTTATACATTATTTTTGTATGTTTTTTCCTTTTTTCATAAAGTTGTGGAAAATTCCATATGAAAGTTATTGTATAATTTTGTGATTAGTTCATTCTCGTTATAGTTGAAAAATCTTAACACTTTTGTATAAAGTTGTAACAATCTTTTCTTGCTTTTCATTAGAGATCTCACCTCTTTTTCCGTTCAAAAAGAGAAGATTTTGTTTGTTTCAGTTAGGAAAGGACCATATTAGCAAGTGTCTTTTATTTTTATATGGGATTTATTCTATGTTTCAAATGAATTGAAGCTCTCTCTCCCTTCCTTAAGTAGGGCATACATTAAAAGTGAAAGTGAAAATTTTGCACTATCATACTGCATGGTTTTACTTTTATGTCCTCACCTCATGCATTCACCTAACCATTCAAGATAAAATTAAGTGCTAGCTTAGGTTTAAATTTTTTAGCAATTTGTGTGATAGCTTAGTGATGTGTTCGAGTGTCATAAAATGTAGGAGCTGTCATTAATTTGTCTGCACTAAAACCCGGGACTCACGTTGTTCTTCCACGTACCGTTGGTATATCAAATGGCCTTTCACATACCCTTGAGGTATATAGAAAGGTACTTCACGTACTCGATTGTATATCAAAAGGCCCCTTGTGAACAATTGTGCATTAGACAACACTGCTACTGATTTGAGATCCCACATACCTTGTGTATATCAGGAGACCCTTTTAGGAATTGTCAAACCATCCGAGTTATCCTTTTGGCCAATCCCGTGAGGTTCCAGACCTTTAATCCACTCCTCTCACATATTTTGCTTGCTTCTTTAGTTTGAGTAGCACTTGTTGTCTCTATAGTTAGGATTTTTTAGAAGAGAGAGATATTTTTGTTACATATTTATGGCTTCACCTTCTAGGACTACAAACCAAGAGACTCATTTACCAAGCATGTCTTTTGTGTTCCCTCCATATGGGGATGTTGGTCCTCCTCTCATGGATACATTAAGCTTTCCTGGATTGACTATTGTATTACCTGTTTGGTTTTTCTCCAGTCTAGTTATACCATGTACACCAATTTCTTCTGATCCTAATCCTTCATCGTAAGAGCATCAACCTCATGTTGATCCCTCTCCTTCTTCACCAGATGCGTCTTCTCCCATTTCTCCCTCTTCTCCTGTTGAAAGTTGTAGTACTAGTATTTAGGTGGATAAGAAGAAGAAGAAAAGGAAGATTAAGAAGAGGAAAAACAAACAAAAAACCAAGTCTCAACCAATCACTCCTCCTGGTGCGGAGAGTGTTGATTTGCACACCCCAAGATCGCGTAAGCCCAAATTCCCTTGTAGGCTTTGCAAGGGTGATCACCTTCTGAAAGATTGTCATGGTTTGGTCCCAGTTTTAGAAGAGTGGTATAAGGTTTCCCAGCAAGATATGTCATCAACCTCTAGTCATCATGCTGATGATCCCCCCTCAACTAATGACTCTGTAGTTAAGATTCAGAAGGGTAAAGTCAAAAATACTTGCTTGCTTCGTAAGGACACACACTTTACTTACCTTTGTCCTCACATGGATGAAGCTTTTAAGTTGTTGGAAGATATTACTGTTTCTTGTCAACGGCTTCCAACAGGTTATCGTAAGTTGTCACTTGACATCCCATTGGTTGATAAAGTGGTCGATCCAGTTCTAACCTCAGTTGATCCCACTCTTCCTTTGAAGAGTGAAGTTGAAGTGGTCAATTCAGTTTCATCTGTAGTTGATCCCACTCTTCCTTTGAAGGGTGAAGTTAAAGTGGTTGATTCGGTTTCATTCGAGGTCGATCCCACTCTTCCTTCTAAGAGTGAATTCCAAGTGGTTAATCTGGATTCATTCATGATTGATCCCATTCTTCCTTTGAAGAGTGAAGTTAAAGTGGTCGAGTCGATGTCATCTCCACCCAATCCCACTCTTTCATCATAGAGTGTTAAGACTGAAGTAGTCGCTTTTACCAAATCTTCGTCTTGTTCTTCTCTTACTATAGAGAATGAACCGAAACCTGCTAAAGTTTTCATGCTTCGTTTTGATTGTTCTTGACCAGAGGAAATTTTGTCTGTTTCGATAGAACCCTCTCCGAGTAGTGAGGTTATTTCCTTTGAATGGAGTAACCTAATAGAGTCTTGTCTTCATTCAAGTGTTCCTTTCTAGATAGTTGTGAATGTTACTGCTAGGAGGATATTCACACTATTGTTGATGAAGGGGCTTCTATTAGTATTCTATCCTCAACTGCTTGGAAATATTTAGGTTCTCCTCATCTTGTGCCAGCCACCGATCAGATATTGACTTAATCAAAGACCTACTACAAATTTAGGGACCCTTCCTTATTTTCCTATTACATTAGGAGGGAAAACTATCTATATTGATGTTATGGTGGTCCAAGGTCCTTTACATTTCAATATGCTCCTTGGACATGATTATGTTTATGCCATGAAGGTTGTAGTGTCCACACCCTTTAGAGTTATGCATTTTCCCCATGATGGGAATATTGTGACCATTGATCAACTTTCTTTTGTTACACTCAACCATCGCGTGACTCCTAGTAATCAGACTGCCCTAAATGTGTGACATGTTCTTATGATTCCTTCCCCTTATTCTAGTTAGCTTCTTCCCATCATAGGTAAAATGGGGGGCATGGATCTAGTCTATGGACATCATAATGGAGCTAAGATGCTAGCTTTTATGAAATGGGGGAAACCTACCAACCTTTGGATATCATGTTGGGTAAGTCTAGGTTGGTGAGCATAGTTCTTATTCTATGTCAATCTCGTTAAAAATGAAACAAGTTGGTGAGCATAGTTCCCATTTTGTATCAAGCTCGTTAAAAATGAAACAAATGCCTATGAGCATAGTTCCCATTCTATGTCAAGCTCGTTAAAAAATGAAACATATGCCTATGAGCATAGTTACCATTATGTGTCAAGCTCGTTAAAGAATGAAACAGATGCTTATGAGAAAAGTTCCCATTCTATGTCAAGCTCGTTAAAAAATGAAATGGATCTCCTCAAGCATAGTTTACCTTTTGGTTTCAAGCTTGCATAAAAACGAACCCATTCCTAAGGATAGTTCATTTTCTATTTCAAGCTCATTAAAAAATGAAGTAGGTTTCCTTAAGCATAGTTTACCTTTTGGTTTCAAGCTTCCATAAAAATGAACCATGTTTCAAGCATAGTTATTTTCTATTTCAAGCTTATGTAAAAATGAAACGGGTCATTTTGAGCATACTTTATTTTAGTTTCGAGCTCGTTAAACCATGAAACGACCCTTTGAGCATAGTTCTTTTTCTTTCAAGCTCATTAAAAAATGAATCAAATACCCTAAGCATTCTTTCAACTGATCTTCGAGCTCATTAAAAATAGTAAGATGGTGTTGAGCTTACTTTTCATTTTTCATGATTTGGTTAAAACATGAAAACTGGTTTGAGCTTAGTTTATTACTTTTTTGTGCTCTGGATTCAAACATGAATAAGGTTAATAGATTCTTCTTTAAGCTCTTTTCAGACTCTTAAAATGTGAAAATATATTTGAGTACTTGTCTTCTTTATACTCGTAAAAGTATTTGAAGATTCGTCTCTCCGACAGTAGGTTATCTCTTTTTCAGTTTGGATGGACTATTTATGGAAAAGGAACACTCTAGCCAATCATGACTGGAAGAGTTCTCTAAGGTATTATTTTATACTTTTTCAGGCCTTAGGGACTAAATCATATGAAAAAGGGCCCTTTGGAGTTTTCTTTAGTTTGTTTAGACTCTCTAAACATGAACTACACTGAGTTTTCTTTCGTTGGACCCGTTAAATTAAACCTTGAAAGACCCTTTTTTGGGAACGAACCCCTCCTTTCTCAGGTTCGTAAAACATATGAGTTTGGACTCATTGCTTGATGAGCTACAACAAGTGTTTTTTACACTCTTTGAACTCGTAAAAATGAAAATAGGCACTCATCAATAATGATGGGGAAATTAAGGGAAAGGGAAAACATTTTGCAATAATGGCAGTTGTTAGTCACCTTTGAACATGGCACTTGTCTGCATTTCATTCAGTCAATTGGTTAATTAGCGTGTTTCCAAGTTGATCCTCATGAGTCATGCCACTCCTTTGAGTCTCTCAAATATCGCATTGTCTGTTGTCGCATTATGTTCCGCCTTGTCAAGTCAATGCTTCCAAGTCTTCAGTCATGTCGCCTTATGTTCAAAAGGGAAACTGTTTTGAGATTTTACACCTGTAGTCAAAACAAATTTTTTGAGTCAGTTACTTTTGAGTTAGTCCTATGGTTACATCATACTCAAAATTCTAGAACTTTGTTTTTAGTTTTGTGTCATCAATGTGGGAATCATCACGGCCCTCCTTCGATGAGACTATTCATGTCGACATCAGCTCATCATCCATGAATTAGTCTTAGAAACAAAATTTAGTACCTTGAGATTTGTATGCCTTAATGACATATTTTCTCTCTTTCGACATAGGTTCACATTATTGACCTTTGATCAAAATATTCCACTGGGTGTTCGACATGAAACATCTATTCACACTTAGTAGATTGTACTAGGGTACCTTGGGAATCATTGACATCAATGGTGACCTCCCTCGCACTTGTTAATGGTTCACATCATTGACTGGTAATCATGTGATTTCTACCATGTTTGACTTCAGATTATTGTAATCACATGGATATAATCGCACTTTTTGGAAGACAAGACGAAGACCCTGGGTATTTGTTAAGTGCTCATTGCTTTCCCTAGGTTGCGATGGAGTACTTGTATGAGTCCTAGAATGGATACACATTTGTATGTTTGTGGCTGTGATCAGATTTGTGTCTATATGACATAGATCTACATTGTATGTCTGGTAGATATGTCCAAATTTGAGTCTTCTTTGCATGGATCTACAATGTATTTTAGTAGCCATGACTTTTTTGTATCTCACATGGATCTGCATTGTATTGGTCGGCAGCCATGTTGTGAGTCATTTGGGACATGTATCAAAATATGCTACAGAAAGTTGGTGATGTTCAAAAAATTCCAACCTTTGGACCTTTTCCTCGACACTATACCTTGTTCTTCCAAAGTATATTTCCTATCGTTTCCCTCTAGCCATTATAGTTTTGGGGGCATCTCTATTATACCGAAATATCGTCACCCTCATGTTATGAGATAAGTATCCCCTTGTCTGCTCCAATCCCTCATAGTTTTTCCTTAGATAAATGAAGGAATAAATCAACCCCTTGCAATTTCCCCTCTTTCAAGCTAGTAACGCTCTTTCCCCATTACATAAAAGCATTACCCAAGAAGCAAAGAGCCATCACCGCTTCTGATACATGAGAAAAGAGAGGTGCCACCACTCCTTCCCTCACTGTAAGAAGCGGTGCCCCCTTATCACCACCTGTTTTCTTCATTGGAGGAGCGGTGCTCAAGTTTGGAAGGCAAAAAAGAGAAGCTTCTAGAGGATTCTCAAAGTTGACCTCCGTGGAGCTTCATCCCTATGGTTTAGGACCAGCTGGAGCTCGAGATCCTCCCTTTTAGGATCTAATATCCACCTCACCCATGATATCCTCAACCATACCGATCCTCCCATGCCTTTAAATGCTGGCTCACACTCTATGGGAAAAGAGAGAAAGAATTGTGTTGCATACCTAAACTCTGTCAAAATCATTATTGAGTATTTGGAGACAAGGTGAAATTAGAGGAAAGGAGCCATTGGAAGGAACTCTCAATGCCAAGGCATGAAGGTTATAGTCTCTCCAATCATTTATTAATAAAGAATGTCTTTTCTTTACCATATTTACTATTTCATATGTATGTATTGCTTGATTCCTTTGTCACGAGCATATATCTAGTTGATTATATTGTATGCTATCATGTTTTCTTTGTTGTCTTCCATTTTTTACAGGTTATTCTTCAAGGATAGCGAGGACAACCTTTGAGAGAAGCATCATCGAATTCCATTCAAGTTCATGTTGATATTTTACACCATCTTTGTTATACCGAAATATCATCACCATCATGTTATGAGATAGGTATCCCCTTGTCTTCTCCAATCCCTCAAAGTTTTTCCTTAGAGAAATGAAGGAATAAATTAACCCCTTGCAATTTTCCCTCTTTTGAGCTGCTAATGCTCTTTCCCCATTACATAAAAGAGTTACCCAAGAAGCAAAGAGCCAGCACCAATCCTGATACATGAGCAAAGAGAGGTGCCACTGCTCCTTCCTTCACTGCAAGAAGCGTTGCCCCCTTATCACCGCTTGTTTTCTTCATTGGAGGAGTGGTGCTCGATTTTTGAAGGAAAAAAAGAGAAGCTTCGAGAGGATTCTTGAAGCTGACCTCCATGGAGCCTCATCCCTACGGTTTAGGATTAGTTGGAGCTCGAGATCCTCACTTTTAGGATCTAATCTCCACCTCACCCATGATATCTTCAACCATACCTATCCTCCCATGCCTTTAAATATTGGCTCACTCCCCATGGGAAAAGAGAGGAAGAATTGTGTTGCATACCCAAAGAGTCTGTCAAAATCATTCTTGAGTCTTTGGAGGTAAGGTGAAGTTAGAGGAAAGGAGCCATTGGAAGGAAGTCTCAACACCAAGGCATGAAGGTTGTAGTCTCTCCAATCATTTATTAATAAAGAATGTCTGTTCTTTCCCATATTTATTGTTTCATATGTATGTATTGCTTGATTCCTTGGTCACAAGCATAGATCTAGTTGATTATATCGTATGCTATCATGTTCTCTTTGTTGTCTTCCATATTTTATAGGTTCTTCTTTAAGGATAGCGAGGAAAAACTTTGAGAGAATCATCATGGCATTCCATTCAAGTGATTAACCATATCTAGGGAGAGTTTAGCATTCCATGTCTGTGTTTTCCTCTAGACCTGAACCATTTAGATCTAGGGAACCGGCTCTTTTCCACAGGAGGTGTGTGTTTTCAGCTAACACTTCAATACTGTGGAAATTTTGGAATGATATTCGAAGTTTTTCAATAATTCAGTAAGAGGGAAAAAGATCTTGATCTTGGCAATTTTGAAATCCAAGATGAAAGTAGTTTGTCCCTGATCAATGCTTCTTAGATAATCTTCTCTTCTTTCCTTTCCTTTGGGCTGTATCACATTTTTGGAGCCATACTTGGGGGGTGTGTCATTTTTGGGCTTGCTAGTAGAGGCCTTGTTTCCTGCATATTTATTTCTCACGACAGGGACATCTTTGCTTCTCAGTTCAATCTGTCTTTGCGCATCCAGGAAAACAAGTTGATATCCTCTCCTAAAGCCCTATATCTCCTCTAGAGGCATCTCTCCCCTTTCAAGACAAACATTGTCATGTTATTATTTGGTTAGAAAGGTGGTGAGTGATTTAATGTCTAGCTGATGGATTTCATCTTCAGCTTAATTTTCACCATCCCGATCCACATAATTTTATTGAAATGTAGGCATGGCAAGTGGATCGGGAGGGTTTCACTGGTCTCTCTTCCTGTTTTGGAGAATTTGTGGCCTTCTATCATTTTGATTCCTATTCTGATGCTCTTTATTTTCCCCAGGAGGTAGCCTACCATCCATAGAGAGTCTCTCCATCAACCTTTCCATGGCTCTCATCATTGTATCCATTCTTTCCTCTTGTGAGCTAGAGGTAGAGGGATGCTCAAGTTCTTTATCTTTTCTCCTCTCTCCTCTTTCTCCTTCATCTCTTCTCCATTCTCCCTCATCTCTTCTCCATTCTCCCTCATCCCTTTTCTTATTTCTTGCAACAATCAGGTTCAATTCTACCTCTATGGTGTCTTTCATCATATCTGCTAAGGAGGTTGATATCCTTTCACTTAGCCACAAGGTAAACTCACTATCGAAAGATTCATCATATTGGAGTTGGGAAGAAACAATGGGAAGTTTGAACTCGACAGGGATGGAATTGTATATCTTCATAAACATGTAGGAAAACGCTTTGACAGATTCACTCTCCCTCCTCCTCATTGAATGATATTGAGACATATATTGCTTAGGGTTCTTCTTTTCTTCCCACTTGTCCTTGAAATAATCTTTAAAGGCTTGATAACTCAGAATAGAGTCATCTAGGAGGTTTTTGTACCATTTTCTTGCTTCTCCAGCCACACTTTGGGAAAATAATATAACCTTAAAATCATCATAGTACACCTCCTCCAGGTCTATCCAATCTAAAAACCATTCCAAGTGTTCTTCAACTGAATACCCCCTCTCCCCATTGAATTGTTTGAGCCTTTGGGAGTATCCCAGAGGGAGGTCATGAAGAGCAGTGAGAAGACGAATAGGGGAAAACCTATTTTCCATCCTTGGAGGTATAACAGGGCTTCCAAGGGGGATTAATAATGGTGTAATGGAAATTGGTATGCTATGAGGAACTATAGGAATGTGGGGAGTTGAGAATCTGGAATCTGGAAGATGAATGATGATTATGTTTTGAAGCAGTGGGAGACAAATTTGCAACAATAGACTACTTTAGTACCGCTAAATTTAATAGGGCTAACTTAGAGGTAAATATGGGGCACTCTTGGTCAGACAAAGATAAAAAATTCCCACCTAGAGACTTGAGATCTTGGGAGACCAGTACGTATGTGAGAATTCGAATGAGGAGGGGTCCAAGATAACTTTAGATAAGATAGAATCAGACTTAGTCTTGGGAAGAAATAGCTCCAATTCTTCACCACAATGTTTAGATATATCATTAATGGAAACATCACCTTTAGCAGGTAAAGAGAAAGTTATGTCTAACCTCTACAACTTGTTGGATTTTTGAATCGAGCTCTCCGGATCAAATATTTCTTGAGACAACTCGGCAACAAGGTTTCTCCTCGTATTATTTCTTTTGGTCTCTAGTATTTCCAATGGAGTCTCCTTCTAAACATTTTTAGAGTGGAGTCTCCAGAGCATATACAACCAATTGTGTGTCTAAGACTAGCTGCTCAACTAGGTCGTAGAGCTAGGATAATGTCGTTTTCCCAAGGCGATAATAGTGCTTATTCCCCAACAATGATGCCAAGATGTTAGCATTATGCGATTTTCCTATGGTTGTGGTAGGAAGTCACAGGGGTAACCATTTCAACCAATCTTTAGACTGTATTCTAGCCTATACAATCACAGAGTGATATCTCTATTTCACAAACTCATTCACATATGCAAGCGGCCAGAAGGATAGATATTTGATAGGAAGCAAGATATTTGCATATTTAATATGGTAAAACAAACAAACAAGAAATACCATTGGGAAATGGAGTCACAACCTAAAAATATTCAAGGGGTTTACAACAATAATGAATTTTTATTCTCCTATAAAATCTAAGGCAATGTAGTTGCTATATTCAGTCTAATTATCTTCAAGAGATCACAGATAGAAATGAGCAAAGAGCCCAGTGAAACCAAAGGCACCCATCAATGGGTGAATCTATGGGAACACCTTTAGCAGAAATATGACCAAGGATAATAACTGAAATATAGCATCTATCAGTGGATGAATTCTATCACAGCCATTATAAACACATAACAAATACAATTTCTGATGGAAGGAGCATTAGTGGAAACGAATTCCTTGCATACAACCTAGAAATGTATTAGCAAAAAACACAAACATGGAAATAGAAACACAGGAAACATCGACTGAACATGGAAAAATTTGATGAATCTCAGAAAACTCAGAGAATACTTTTCATTAACACTTCCAAGAAAATAATAGAGCTACAAAAAACCAAGAATGGAGGCTTCTGAATGAAATTTACAACCCTTTCTTCCTCTATCGAGGTTACATTTATAGTGTAATTTTCCTGCGAGATGTAACTTGAAACAGGGCATCAAATTTAGTTACAAAAATGGGGATTAAACTCGAATGATCATGCTGAATCCTAACAACCCTGAGGTGGCAGATTTTCCATGATTTTTATACCAATCATGGAAATATGTGATGATGGGTGTGATTGATCGAAACATCAAATAAGGAACTTGGGACTCAGGCTCACTGGATTGAAAACGATGGTTCAGAGCATCTTTGAGGGGCATGCAATAGTTTCATCCATCTCTTCATATTCAACCAATGAAACAATATCTAGTTAAATATCTTGATCTACCACAAATATCAATAGTTCAATGGTGTGGCTCTTACCCGATTTCACACTCCTCTTGATTGATAAAATCCATGGTTGTTCCTACTATGAAATTGATGGGAAGTGTAGATCAACACTCCACCATATCTATGTTGTTCAAAGGTGCAGGGTCTACAATATTTCATAGCCCTGAACTGTTTTATCTTTCGTACATGTTCTAGCTTTGAAATGCGTCTCAACCGTATATCTCTATTATCTTTTCATTGTGGATGTCAAATCGTGCCAACCCTACCATATTCGTTAGACCCTACCACTCTTATCTGTTGTGAACCTTGCATCGGTGGAATCCATTGTTGTCGTCGATCTAGAATTGGGATTTGATCCTGACCGTCGAAATTTGTGGCCCCTAACACATTCCGCTGATATGAGGAAATGATTATCCATATGCATGTTGCATGAGAGGAATTATCCTCCATCGTCGATCGCGAGATGGCACAGATCTGGGACTTTGAAACTTGTGGCCTCTACCTGATTCCATGGAGTTGGAGATTTTGCTTTCTCTGTGCATGTTGGGTTTGCGGAATCATTCTCTGTCATATATCTAGTCTCTGATTTGATCTGCACCTTTGAAATGTGTGGGCTCCAAGTAATTCTGTAGCTCTGATAAATTTATTTCTCCTCTCCTGTTTAAGCAGCGTGATTCTTTAGGACCATAGATCTATATGTCTCTACCCATCCAATGGCCTATTCTTCCTGTAGGTTAACCTGCTTTTGTATTTACCAAAAATATTTTAAGCTTGTGCATATTTCTAACTTGGATATGATCCTTCAAGGTACCTGTATGACCTCGTTAACCTCCTTTCAATGGCCTAATTCCTATCCAACCACTTAGCCCAAAACAGTGGCAACATGCTAATGAAAATATTCAAAGGTTAGCACAAGTGCTAACACATTCAATTTTAGAATGGATGATGATCATGATGATTTTGATGATGTTCATGATTTACCTCTTCTTGAGAAGGCATACAAGCCCCTTTATGAAGGCTCCAACACAAATATTCTCTCTTCTATATTGTTTATAATGAACTTGAAGGTTATGAATGGTCTTTCAAACACATCAGTCACACAGATGTTAAAGTATGTAATATATTCCATCACATATATATGATCATGATAAAGGTTATCTTTGTTACTCTGATAATTTCAATGTTAATTCATAAGTAAAATTAATATGGATGAAACATGTTTCATTATTATTATTTATATAATATATTTACTAGTTTTTTACTTTAATTTGTTGCAACTTGATAGTTGATTTTTTGTTACCACCGTCAAATATTTTACTATGCACATATCGAGATTTATCTCTCATCATGAAATAAATTGGAATGTAGTATGAAACACTTGATGCATGCCCCGATGGCCTTATTATATATTATAAAAAACATGAATTTGAGACAAAATGTATTGAATGTCATATCAATATATATCGAACAGATCAACTAACAAAAAAGGTTCCTTGCAAGGCTCTTAATTATATTGTCATTATTCCACATTTGTAACGATTGTTCAAGCCGAAAAACATAGCACAATTTATGGATTACCATGCACATAATATAATCCAAGATGACATTCTTTGAATGCCTGCAGATAGTTCTGCATTTAAGGATACGGAGGAAAAATGACCACATTTTAAAGAGGAACTTTATATTGTTATGATTTATTTGGCAGAAGATGGTGTCAATTCATATGCAAAGAAGATACATATTTACTCAGCGTGTCCTATTTTTGTTATCAACAATAAAATTCCTCCATGTTTGTCAATAAAGAGGGAGAACATAATGTTGGCAACGATTATTCCAGGTATGTATCTACAACATTTTTTTTTAATATAGTGGCATCTTTGTTGTAATATAATGTCATATATTTTTTGTTTTACTATTGTGTATTATTTATATGTCTTAATGGTAGTAATAATTATATATTTTATATCTTCAAATCAATCAAGTAATTACCAAGTTAAAGTTATGAATGTATATATTGAGCCTCTTATTGACTAACTGTTAAGATTTCATATGCTAAACTAGATATCATTAGTGTTTAATCCAAATTCACAACAGTAGCATATGAAGAATCACTAAAAGAAACACAATCACAATAGAGACACTGATTTATCCTGGGAAACCATCAACGGGAAGAAAACCCAACAAAAATTCCTCTGTATAAGATGTATAAGATAAACCCCAAAAGATGTAATCCTCATCCTTCTAGTATCTCTCTCTCTCTCTCTCTCTCTCCCCCCCCGTGCGCTACATAAGTGAGTGTGTCTGTGTTCAAATTAGGAGCACATCCACTCTATTTATACTCTTTTTGTCAGCTGACTTTTACCTTAAACAAGTTAGCCCCACTAAACTATCTGGGCCGACTTCACCTAGGAAATCAGAAAACAATATTTTATTATATTCATTAGGGTACTAATGACCTAAAATACAATGGATGATTTACCTCATGACTCTATGATGACCAATTACAATAGTAACACCCCAAAGGAGCAATAATAACATCTCTCTTGGGGTACATTAGTAAAATACATTTAGAATATCCTTTGAAGTTACAATATTCAACACTCCCGCTGAACAAGAGGGGTATTCTACTGACAACATCATCATAAACTATAGGAGTAACGAGAGAGAGAATCTTTAGTAGTATCAAGGTAATACATATATAAGTCATAGAAAGTTTTCATAATCAGTAAATTGAACAGTTCTCTTCAATGTCTTTAGTACTGGTACATTGTCTTCTTCAGCACTGAGTCTTCATCTTCTGTAGTATACGGTCACTTGATCCTTTGTAGAAAAAAATCAATCTTCTTTATCCTTTGCAACAACACTTTGATCTTCTTGATATTTTGGAGCAACACTTCGATATTCTTGATCATTTGCATCAGCACTTCAATATTCTTGATCCTTTGCAGCAACACTTCGATCTTCTTGATCCTTTGCTGCAGCACTTCAGTATTCTTGATCCTTTTGTCACAACACTACCTGCATAACACATGATTTGTTTATGGGATGATCAATACCTATCACATTAGGACATGAGTCAAAGGATGATGCAATCCTCCATCAGCCTACTCCCCCTTAACGAGGAGGGTCCATCATATCGACCAGTTGAATCATATACAAATGAATGTAGATCTCATCCACTTGTGAATGTAGGACCTTTTGTCCATAAGGAATCATCATAGAGAATCCTTGACACTATAGCTAGGGACACTCCCAAGTGAGTGTTATTCTATGGTTTCCATGAGGACTCATCATAGAGAATCCTTAGCATTAAAGCTGGGACGACTCCCAGGTGAGTGTTATTATACGATACACTCTCCATGAAAGAGTAACATATTCCACTGCAGATATGGCATCTGTAAGGACTCATCGTAGTAAATCCTTAGCACTATGACTAGGACCACTCCATGCAAGTGTTATACTACATCATCCACAAGGACTCATCATAGAGAATCCTACTAAAGTTAGGACCACTCCCAAGTGAGTGTTATTCTATGGCATCTACATATAAATGTAGGTACACTCTCCATGTGAGAGTGACATCTACTATTACAGATCTAACATCCGTGAGGACTCATTATAGAGAATCCTACTAAAGTTAGGCCACTCCCAAGAAGGTATTATTATATGGCATATACATATAACTGTAGGTACACTCTCCATGCAAGAGTAAAATATGTTACTTCAGATATAACTTCCGTGAGGACTCATCATAGAGCATCCTTAACATTAATTCTATGACCACTTGCAAGTGAGTGTTATTCTACGACATCTATAAATGAATGTAGATATACTCTTCATGCGAGAGTAATGTCTGAAGAACCATCCTTCACTAGTAAGGACCATTCTCAGGAGCACAATGTTATTTTTCCACTAGACCATCCTCAAGAAAGGATCACTGTCATTAATGACAGTCTCATCATTACTCCCCATTTCCAAGGAGGATCTGTATTATCAACCTGCTCCCTCATCATTCGAGGAGGGTTCATATCTTCAACTTGTTCTTCCTTTCTCAGGAGAGTCCATATATTCGACTTTTTCCTCATTTTCGAAGAGAGTCCATATATTTGACTTGTTCTTCCTTTCCGAAGAGAGTCTATATCTCTGACTTGTTTCTCCTTTTCGAGGAGAGCCCATATCTTCAACTCGTTCCTCCTTTTTAAGAAGGGTTCATATCATCATTGTTCCTCCTTGTGAGTAAAGCCATTTTAGACTACAACAATAATGTCACCAAAGTATTCAAACTTTACCCGAGATAGAAGCTTGGTCAGCACATCGACAACTTGCTCATTGGTACTCACATGTTGGAGTTTTATAGATCCCTTTTGTACCACATCCCTTATATAAAAATATCGGATTTTATGTGCTTTGATTTATCATGGAACATCAGATTCTTTGTCATATTTATACAACTCTGGTTGTCACATAGAATTTTTGTGGTGTCCAAATCCATGTCAAACAGTCTTGAAATTAGTTTTCGAAGCCATATCACTTCACAACTAGCAAAGAAAGCTGCTATGTATTCTGCTTTAGTTGTGCTGAAAGAAACACTGGACTATTTCTTACTAAACCATGAGATCATGGCGGATCCAAGACACTAACATCCACCTCAGGTGCTCTTTTTGTCTACGGTACTTCCTGCCCAATCTGAATCTGTATATCCATACAATCCATTGTCATGATATCTAAGATAGTATAGTCCAGAATATATTGTACCTTTTAGGTACCTCATCACATGCTTTGCAGCTATCAAGTGAACCCATATAGGTTTAACTAGAAATTAACTTAAGGTGTTCACAACAAAGTATGTATATGGCCTTGTATTCATCAGATACATTAATGACCCAATAATTTGTATATACTGAGACATGTCTACTAACTCTGATGATCCGTCAGATAACAAATTCAACTTGGTCTCCATGGGTTTCTCCATGGCTTTACAATCCAACATATCAAATATCTTCAACTTGGTGTCCATGGGTGTCTCCATGGCTTTACAATCCAACATATCAAATATTTTCAAGATTTCCACTACACACTTTCCCTGATTCAAAAATATTCCTTCTGGGATCTTCCACACTTATAGCCCAAGGAAATAATGCATCAATCCAAGGTCTTTCATCTTGAATTCTTCAGCTATCTTCTTCTTGCAATATGATATGTTTCTCATTTCCTATTAGAAATATATCATCCACATACAGTAATAGTATGACATGTTCATCATCCATAGCCTTCATGTAAAGGTTAGGGTCAGCTTTACTCTTGGTAAAACCCAAACTTTTCAAGAAAATATCAATTTTTCCATACCAAGCTATAGGAGCTTGCTTCAATCCATATAGATCCTTTTTCAGCTTACATACATGATTCACTTTGTCTTTGACTTAAAATCCTTGTAGTTGTTCTATTTAAACCTATTCCTCAATCATACCATTCACAAAGGTTGTCTTTACATCCATTTGGTGTATGTCCCACTCCATCATGGAAGCAAGAGACATTATGGTTATGATGGAAGTGTACCTTTCTACTGGGGAAAAAGTATCTTCATAATCAATCCCCTATTTTTGAGAGACTCCTATAGCCGCAAATATTTCCTTGTACTTTTAAATACTTCCATTAGCTGTTTTATCTTGTAGATCCACTTCGAAGATATCCCACTCTTGTTTTCTTGTTTGGGTACTATATACCTGTTGGAATATATTAAACCCACTCACAACTTAGGATAAAATAATTAATCATTATTTGATTAATTATTCACCCACTAGCTTAATTAGGTGGCACCTTAAAGTCAATGCATGCCATCTATATCCTAGGAATGAGTTATTTCTGATTCTGGGTTCATCTAGAATTAGTATGCAGGACCTTATAGCAGATTCTAATTTTTTCTGCTTTTTCTGCTTTTCTATGGATAAGATAAAAGCTAGTCAACTAGGAAACTGGGAGCTTTTGTTTCCAACCCATCCTCCATTAGTTTTTCTCCACT